>JAODVO010000023.1:12800780-12813654 GCA_025400055.1 Notarius lentiginosus
AATGTGTAATCTAAGTTATATTATTAACCTTACTTTCACGTTATAAGTTAAACAGATGTTATATTAAACTTTGTCTTTTCAACATTTTGGAAATTGTGTTCATTGAGATATTGTTTAAAATGTTACTTTTCAAAGGGGGTGCACTCATTTACACTCAGCACTGTATGATTGAGAAATTAAGCCTGTAAATTCTAAAGACCAGTTCACACCAGAAGAGTTTTGAATGTTTTCCATTGTCTGTCTCACTAGCTAAATAACGCATGTGTAAAACAGCAAGCTCATACATCCTTCTGCCTTTTTTGTACATGCTATGTATTTTTCATCTAACAAACTCATGCAGTCCTTCTTACTGTTCATAGTGAACTTTGTTTAAGCTTTCATCTACACCAGTATGACATTGATGGAAATTACATAATAATTATTGCTGGTTCAACCTGTTCTACACAAGTTATGTCCTTTTTTTTTTTTTTCCCTCCAATCGCAGCAGACGTCATCTACACTGGCACAGTGGACTGCTGGAAGAAGATTGTTCGTAATGAAGGCGTCCAGGCTTTCTATAAGGGAACTTGGTCAAATATTCTCAGAAGTATGGGAGGCGCCCTTGTGCTAGTGATTTATGATGAGATAAAGAAAATCATCTGAATATCCATCTTGGTTACTTAGACAAAGTTACTGAATGTTGGATAACAACAGGATGGAGACAGAACTAAAAGTCACCTTTATCATTATATACGTACAGTACAACTGTATTTTATATTATACATACAGTATTGCACAAGAAAAATGAAGTCGTAAAACCTTCAGTGCTACCTCGCACAAAGAAAGGGGTGTGTGTGTATGTATTACGGAAAACATTATCACAATTACATATTTGTTGGGGATTTGACTCAGTTTGTTGAGAAAAATCGCATCTTAAATATCTACACTCGAAGCAATTCAGTATCACCATGTCTTTCCAACTTTATACCAGCTCAGCATGACTGTTTTAACAAACTCTCTGCGAAAAATCAGTTTTACGGTTTTCCACATCCCTCAAATGTCGTCAGTCAGACGTGTTTTGTGTCCATTTGGTGTTGCACTGGAGCTGTGAGGCCAATAAAGCTAATGGCGTAATGAAAGCTTGTTTCACCGTAACTGTATGATTTCATGTCCAAATCTTCACAGCAGATGTGTCATGGATATTTTGGTTCTAGATTTCCAGTTAATGTAGTGATTTTAAAAATCAGCGAGATACTCTTTTCATATCATGACTTCAGATTGCATTGCTAAGTTGCTAGTAGGTAGCCTCTTGTTGTGAAATGTGATACCAAAATGTGCTGAGAAAAAGTGCTAGCAGTTAATCAAGACGGCTGTCCCATGAGTTTGCAGCATTTAGCAAGATAGTGAAACGTGTTCATGTTTATGTAGAGGTCACACTCGGTCGTAAACCACACCAGTGAGTCTGTGTGACTAAAGAACTTGATTTGTGTCCGATATTTATGGAGGGGATACTGAACAAGTCAAGTTTGCATAGTTTGTTAGCTAAACTGGCCTCATAGTGCCAGTGGTAAGCGAAGGACACAAACCCTGCTGAATAGTTTGCTACTTAATCCCAAACTGTACCATGTTACAATATTATATGGATATGAGCATTTTACTGGGAAATACATCACTTGTATTTTTCATGAGAGTTACATCCGGGACATGGAGAACCAAAACTGTGACCTAAATCTCTATGGAACTCGTGATGAAATCGATGAATTGTTTTGATAAATTTGGGTACTTTGTTTGTGAATGTGTCTATATAATAAAAAGAACATCACACGTTGGCTTGAAGATTATGAAGTTTATCTTCTTGTGTTGAAAATCTCGTATTTTTCATACAAGATACATCGCAGATCTGAGTGACATAATTGAATAATATTGGCTGGCTTTGAGTGATCTGTCAGGTATATTCCATTCAGCTAGCAGGATACTGCATGAGTCGAAGATGAGTTCAATATCATGCTAGCTAAATGGAATATATCTGATAGACCACGAAAAAAAACTATTATTGTTATACATACTGTCTTCATATCAGCATTCTTGAAGGCCAAATCAAGCTTACCTACAACTTGGTGCTGTTAACGCGGCAGTCCGGTTACCTTCTAGCTGGTGTAGTGTTAGCACAGGCCAATGCTAGTGCAGTCAAGCCGAATATTATTATTATTTTCCCTGTGTACTTAGTTACTTTTAAATTCAACAGCGACAACGACACACAATAGAGCGACCTGGCAGCCAAAATTCTCTCAAAATCTTTAGCTTTTAACAAAGCAAAAGAGAAAGATGCGTTGAACACCCAAAAGGAACAAGTCGAAGATAAGTTCAGCATCATGCTAGGTGAATGGAATATATCTGATAGATCATAAAAAAGCCATTATTATTATTATTATAATACATTCCTTTTGGGTGGCCATGTTTATTTACAAATTGTCAGAATCACTCACTAGCGTGGAAGTTTTACATCTTCGATGTGTCTCTTTTCCAGTTTTTCGATGTCCGTTGGTATGTTTTTCTCCAGTAAATATGCATGAAGAACATATAATGAAGTTTTGGTAGCCTTTCAGATGTTCAGCGTGTCTTTAATTTCAGTTTATTTATTTAGTGCTTAAGCCTAGCACTGGATGAGTCTTGTCTTCTCTCTTTCCCGGCTGACAAAGAAATGATTGTGCGCTTGCGCAGCAGAAAAGCTTTGCCATTGGATCTTCGCATGAGCTCCAAAGTGTGATGTCTTGTTGTCTTGACAATGTGCAATATTACAACAATATCGCACGCTCATTCTCCATTGGGAAGAGTGGCATAATACATGGAGGATAAGCGATATGAGAACAATATTGCATGCCATCAATGAACCCACGAGAAGGGAATAGAATACATGTTTCTATTCCATGGAAAAAGTGGCCCGTATGTATCATAATTAAATAATATTGGCTAGCATTGAGTGGGATATCAAATATATTCCATTCAGCTAGCATGATCTTGAACGAGTCAAAGACGAGTCGCTGAATGGATTATATCTGATATACCACGAAAAAAAGCCAGCCAAAATTATTATTATTATACATACAGTACACATTCCTTTCGGGTGTTGAGCACGTCTTTCTCTTTCAAAATTCTCTCAAAATCTTCCATGTTTAACTAAGCAAACCTGGCAGCCATGTTTGTTTACAAATTGTCACAGTTGCTCGCTAGCGCCGAAATTTTACATATCCGATGTGTGACGTCATGTCTTGACAACCATGCAATATCGTAAACAATATTCAATGCTCAGTCTCCATTGGGAAGAGTGACGTAATACACGTAGGATAAGCGATATGCTAACAATATTGCGTGCTATCAAATCAAATGAGTGAAACCCGCTAGAAGGGAAGAGAATACATGTTTTTATTCCATCAAAAAAGTGTCCTGTATGTATAATAATTCCCAATATTTCACTGTCACTCCCAGTGTTTTCCTGCTGACTAGATGTGTGATCTCAAAATGATGAACTGGTTGAAAATTAAAATTCTTTTGACTAACTTGCATATTTTTTTGTGGATGTGTCCATATAATATAAAGAACATTACAAAGTTTATTTTCTCATATTGAAAAATATTTCACTTGTTCGCTTTACTCATTTGTGAATATGTTCACCACTTGAAGATAAACTTCATATTTTCACGCAACCATGCAACATCCTCTATATATTTTACCCATTTTCTAATAATTTCCCCCCACAAGTTTTATTTAAATAATCAGCTGTCATTCCTGTATGTAATTAGTACTCTATATTATTTGTTACACTTATTTCTATTTATTATGGTATACACTTGGTTCTAGCGAGGCTGGCCTTCCTCGACTGTTAATATAGTTAGCCGGTACAGATTTTTGCTAAATAGCCAATGTCCACAAACTAATATCAAAAGTTTGTTAGATGATTTGCTCATATTTCATGAAATTTATTGGCTGTTCTGTGAAATGCATGCTCACTTTACAGAGCTAACTACTATGTCTGTGTAATTGTAATTTATTTTAACTAGCTAGCATAGCATAACTAACTAGAAGGCCACATATTATTAACATCAAAATCCAATCACTTGAACCTTGGATAATACTAAAGCTGTACACCAAATTTCATCCAAATCTGTTCACTACTTTTTGAGTTACATTGGGAACAGACAAAAAAAAAATCATGGCTTAGTAGACATATCTGGATTTGTGTCAAAAGATAATCAATTGTTCCTTGGCCCATGGCTCATGTTTCCTCCAAATTTAATCAAATTTGTTCACTACTTTTTGAGTTACATTGAGAACAGCAAAGAAACAAACACAAGGAGGCAAAAATAAAATCCTCCTCCAACAAAATCAACAACAAAAGAAATGGCTGAACCGCCAAAAACCATGCCATTACAGGAATACATTCCCACTTTATTCCTTCTTGTTTCTGAAATGTAATGTCGCTGATTTGACTTCTGCCTCACACTGGGTGTCATCTCAATATACTATAACCCCAATTCCAAAAAAGTTGGGATGCTGTGTAAACTGTAAATAAAAATGGAATGCAATAATTTGCAAATCATGGAAGCCCTATATTTCATTGAAAATAGTACAAAAACAACATATCAAATGTTGAAACTGAGAAATTTTATTGTTTTTCTGAAAAATATATGCTCATTTTGAATTTGATGTCAGCAACATATTTCAAAAAAGGTGGAACAGGGGCATGTTTACCATTGTGTTTCATCACCTCTGCTTTTAACAACACTCTGTAAACATTTGGAAACTGAAGAGACCAACTGCTGTAGTTTTGAAAGAGGAATGTTGTCCCATTCTTGGCTGATATACAATTTCAGTTGCTCAACAGTCAAGCCGGTCGAGCAGAGCCGGTCGAGCAGCTCGTGGTGCACCTACTTCCATTACTGACTGAGCCATGGCTCGCCGCGCAGCAGCTCCCTACCGACAGCTGGCTTGTATACGTGGACGTGAAGCAAGCCATCCTGCAGCGTGTTGGGTGCTCCCCAGAACAACATTGTCAGAGTTTCTGAACACTGACATTGGAGGAGGTCGGCCGGCCATTTGCATTTGGCCAACAGCTCCAGGATGCCTGCTGGTGGTGGCTGAGGGCAGACGACCGCGGATCATCGATCTGGTGACACTGGAGCAGTTCATTGTGAGTTTTGCAGAAAGAATGGCGGAGTGGGTCCAGTGTCATTGCCCGGTGTCACTGGATCAAGCCATCAAGTTGGTGGAGGACCATCTGGCAGCGGTTCCAGTGGCAGGCAGACATGTAGCCTCTTCTCTTTTTCTATCTCCTTCTCCCCCTCCTCCTCTTCCCATCCCTGCCCCGTTCCCCCACCACAGAGACAGGGTCCGGCTCCCCCACAGCTGGCCCACCACACCTGCGGTGTCCTCCTGTCTTCCCCTTCCATGTCTGTGTTTTCTCTCCCCCCAGGTGAGTGATCATCTCTACACCAGTGTAGAGATGAAGTCTGGGCTGGTATGCTGGCACTGTGGGGAGCCCAGGCATCTCCAGGGTCAGTGTCCCGCAATGGAAGTGGGAGCCCTGGTCTGGATGCCCGACATGCCAGAGATCGGCCCTGATCAGGCCAGAATGTATCATATACCGGTGAGTGGCCAAGGGGATATGTATCATGTGTTAGTGGATTCCAGCTGTAATCAGTCCTCAATCCACCAAAGCCTGGTGTAAGGTGAGGCATTGGGGAGAGCACAAGTGGTGAAGGTTTTGTGTGTGAACGGGGATGTTCACAATTATCCCTTAGTGTCTGTCCACATCCTATTTCAGGGACAAAAATATAGTTTAAAGGCAGCGGTTAATCCACATCTTACCCACCTGCTGATTTTGGGGATTGATTGGCCAGGGTTCAGAGGATTAGAAGGGGGAGATCCCGGTGTGGCACTGACTGGGGAAGCTGTCACAAAGCCATCTACATCAGCACCACATCAGGGCGATGCAAGGAGTGAGAAGCAGCTCACCCATCCTCCCTCTCTCAGGAATTCTCTCAAGGATTTCCTATTAGAGCAGCCGTAAGATGAGAGTCTGTGTCATGCGTTTGACCAAGTGAAAGTCATCGATGGTCAAACTCTCCAGCCAAATGTGGCATCCGCCTTCCCAAATTTCACTATTATTAAGAATAGATTGTATCGAGTGATGCAGGACACTTCAACCAGTGAACAGTTAATACAATTGTTAATCCCTAAGAACCATAGGGAACTCATGTTCCATGCAGCTCACTTTAATCCCATGGCCGGACACTTGGGGCAGAATAAAACACTAGCCTGAATAATGGCTCGGTTCTATTGGCCAGAGATTCGCGGGGACATTCATCAGTGGTGTGCGGCATGCAGCGAATGCCAGTTAGTAAATACCATGGCCATTCCAAAAGCACCTTTGCACCCGCTCGCCCAATCAAGACTCCCTTCGAGAGAATTGGTATAGGTCTCGTCAGGCCATTAGATAAGTCAGCACAAGGATATCACTTTATTTTAGTTCTGGTGGACTATGCAACACGATATCTGGAAGCCGTGCCTGTCTGTAATCTCTCCGCAAGCAGTATTGCGGAAGCGCTCTTCCGTGTTATCTCCTGGGTTGGGATTCTGAAAGAAATCCTGATGGACCAAGGCACTTCATTTATGTCACGCACACACTGCGTAAATTGTATGAGTTGTTGAGGATTAAATCTATCCACACCACCGTCTATCACCTACAAAAAGATGGTTTAATAGAGCGCTTTAATCAGACACTAAAAAATTTAATTCGGAAATTTGTAAGTGAAGATGCATGAAATTGGGATAAATGGCTTGAGCCCCTGTTATTCATAGTACAAAAGGTCCCGTAAGACTCCATGGGATTTTTCCCATTTGAATCATTATATGGGCGAAAGCCATGCGGCATTTTAGATGTGCTGCAGGAAAACTGGGAGGAGGGACCTTTAACGAGTAAAAATTAAATTCAATATGTTCTTGACCTGTATGCAAAGCTCCACACCCTCATGCACTTAACCCAGGAGAATTTACGGTAGGCACAAGAACTTCAAGCCCAGCTGTACAACAGGGGCATGCGCATTAGGGAGTTCACTCTAGAAGACAAAGTACTCATGTTATTGCTCACGTTGAGCTCCAAATTAATCACCAAGTGACAAGGGCCCTTTGAGGTCACACGGCAAATCAGGGATGTTGACTATGAGGTGAGGTGAACGGATAAGAGTGGGACTCTGCAATTATACCACCTCAACTTATTAAAACAATGTAATGAGGGGATCCCTGTGGCACTGGCATTGGTAGTTCCAGAGAGGGTGGAGCTGGGACTGGAGCTAAAAATGACAAAAACAACAACTCAATCCACTCCGGTCCCTTGTGGAGACCACCTCTCACCGGCCCAGCTCACAGAGGTTGCCAAGTTGCAAGAAGAATTTTCTGATGTGTTCTTGCCCCTTCCTGGCCACACCCACCTCATAGAACACCACACTAAAACACCCCCGGGAGTGGTGGTGCATAGCCGCCCTTACCGCTTACCCGAACACACAAAAAAAGGTGGTTCAGGATGAACTCAAGGCTATGCTTGACATGGGCATAATCAAGGAGTCACACAGTGGCTGGAGCAGCCCAGTGGTCCTGGTACCCAAGACCGATGGGTCAGTCTGGTTTTGTGTGGACTACAGGAATGTCAACACGGTGTCTAAATTCGATGCATACCCAAAGCCTTGCATTGATGAGTTGTTCAATCAGTTAGGTGCTGCTCGTTTTTATTCAACACTGGAAGTAATGAAGGGATATTGGCAGATCCCTTTGACTTCTCTAACCCAAGAGAAAATGGCCTTTTCCACACTGTTTGTATTACACCAGTTTGTCATGCTTCCTTTTGAGTTATTTGTGGCTTCTGCTACATTCCAGCAGCTCATGGACAAGATCCTCCATCCCCACGCTGCCGTACCTCAATGACATTATTGTGTATAGCAATGATTGGCTGCAGGACCTTGAACACCTTAGGGCCAAATCTAGAGTTGCTGAGGCATGCAGGTCTCACAGCTGACCCAAAAAAGTGTGCAATTGGGCGGGTGGAAGTATGGTATCTGGATTTTCACTTGGGTCATGGGCAGATGCGTCCCCAAATTGATAAGACTGCAGCGATTGCTGCCTGCCCGAGGCCCAAGACCAAAAAGGGGGTGAGACGGTTTCTGCAGCTGGCTGGCTGCTATCATAGGTTCATACCTAATTATTCGGATGTCACCAGCCTACTGACTGATCTCACTAAAAAGGGAGCTCCAGATCCGGTCCAGTGGATGGAACAATGCCAACAGGCTTTCACCAAGGTAAAAGCTGCAGTGTGTGGAGGGCCACTTTTACACTCCCCTGACTTCTCTTTCCCCTTTATTTTGCAGACAGATCCATTGGACAGAGGGCTGGGGGACATTTTGTCCCAGGAGGTGGAGGGCAAGGAATGTCCTATGCTGTACATCAGCCGCAAGCTCTTGATGCATGAAAGTAAGTACAGCACCATTGAAAAGGAGTGCCTGGCCATCAAATGGGTGGTCCTCACCCTCTGATACTACCTGCTGGGGTGCCCTTTCACCCTCTGTTCAGACCACGCGCCCCTCCAGTGACTCCACTGCATGAAGGATGCCAATGAACGGATCACCCATTGGTATCTCACCCTCCAGCCATTTAAATTCGAAGTGATCCATGGGCCGGGGGCACAGATGGTAGTGGTGGACTTCCTGTCCCATCAGGGGAGGCAGTCAGCTGCAGGCCGGATGGATCCCTGGCCTGAGTCAGGCGGTGGGGGTATGTGGCAGCAGGGGTGTGGCCAAGCATTGGTTTGTGAATGGAAGGTGGGGTCAAGGAAGGTGAGTGGCAAAGTCAATGCATCTGTTGCCAATTAATGTTGTATGTGTGTTTTTGCAGTGATGACAGAGGGTAGAAAAGGAGGGAGAGAAAATGGAGAGAAGAGAGCTCTCCCATCCAGAACAAATGCGTGTGCGTGTGTGTGCATGCGAATGAAGCTGAAATGCACCAATCTTGAAAATAAAGTGTGTGAACATCTCCTGCCTGGCGTGCTTCAGTACTCTACCCATAGCAGGGCTTATTACATCTTTGTAATATTTTTAATGAAATATAGGGTTTCCATGATTTGCAAATTATTGCATTCTGTTTTTATTTACAGTTTACGCAGCATCCCCACTTTTTTGGAATTGGGGTTGGATTTAACTTCTCATTTGTAGCTTTAATCCAAGTGGATTAGGATTGCAAGTCATTCTATGGGTGTACTAATGGGACATTGGACAGAGAGTGATTGCGTCGTGAATCATCAGCTATTCGAGCCATCTGTTCTTTAATCGAGTCAGCAGGAGAAAGATGAAGTGATGTACATGGGCACTGCACATCCCTGGCACTGTTTGTCCTTTATAAGACACAACATCTTCATCCACTGCAAAAAAAAGAAGACTCATGCTCAGAAGAACTCTGTGATCTTTGCCAGAAAAAAGCAGAACTCTGTGATCTGTTTTAATGAATTATTCTGTTTGACTTCGCAAAAAATTTTCAGCTCGTTCTGATTCCTTCATATGTTAACCTGAGTATCATTTTGATATGTTTATTAGATCTCTCTCTCGCTCTCTCCCTCTCTCTCCATACACAGGAAAATGAAATGAATGACCAATGTCATTCAGCTTTTCGGACCTCAGAACATTGGGTTTGTTGTGTTATGCTTGGTTAGCCGCTGCTAAAGGTCAAAAAGGATGTGGTACCTCCAAGTGACAAACAATTTAATGAAATGTCAGCGATCTGCCGTTGCCTGCGACGGTAGCCTCTTAATAAAAGCCTGTCCAGATGATTTTCGAGTTTGCTTTTTCAGAATGAAAAATAAACAAGGCCTTATTAGCTAGCTCTCATGGGGAAAGGTGAACAGTTAGCAGCATCAAGGCTGCATCCTATTCATCACTTAATCTCTCTCTAAGTGCACAGATTGTTTGGAGCAGTGCAGTGGCATCAATCATGCTAAACCTGACAGTTAACGGTGCTTTCGTCCTTTGCGGTTCTGGGCTCAGTCCCCGGGGCCAGCCGTCTGTTCAGTGGCTAATGCTAAAGGCCAGCATTGAGATGCTGCTGGCTGACATGTTGCACATGTTATAAAGCAATCTGCCAGTCATACAAATGCTATAGGGAAAAAGGAACATGGCAAAATGATAAAATATACAACACAAGGCAGCTGTCGAAATATAATGCGACTCTACTTGCATTTCCAGCTGAAAATTGAGTTCGTTGCTGGAGACTTTCTGTCTATTTTTTACTCAGAGTATCTGTGAATGTATGTGTAAGGAAACTTCTTAATGTGAACCCTGATTAATTGGCTTCAAGTTGTACAGTTACTGAAGAGTTACTGTGGTTTTATGTACAAATTGCACTGACTAGTTGAAATTATTTATTTTAATTACACACACACACACACACACACACACACACACACACACACACACACACACACACACACACACACTAGAGCCTGTCAGCTGCTCAAAACCAAAAGATATCCATCTATTAAGACAAATAGTATGAACCATTTAATTAAGAATTGCAAAAGTAATGGCGCCCTATGGAAGGAGAAACCGCATAGTACTCTCACTGGTGCTCTGCAATGACTGAGCTGCATAATGCTGACATAATAGGATGGCTTTTTATATGTTTGGTTCATCTTACAATTTTAGTTGAGCATTTCTGTTTATATTTAAAAATCTCAGTCAAATTTGATTTCAAATTTCCTGTAAATCAGAAACAAAATGCGTGATTTAGCCGTCACTGAGTGGTCATTTTGTCATTTTCAGCTTTGCCTTTTATGGAGTTGTGTGGGTGTGGCTAAAATATAAATCAGGGGAATGGGGATGGAGATTTGCATCTGATTTATGAACATTCATGCAAACATGGCAGATATTTTATCCACTTTGTGTACATTGTCGGATTTTTAGCAGGAAGCTCAAAGTATGTACACTCTTCCTTTATCTTTGCACCGCTCTCTCTTCATCAGACATCACTCTGATGTACGAGTGTGTAAAAATTAATCGGGACAGCACAGGTGGGCTGGAGGACAAAAACGCAGCAGAAGAAGCTGAGAAGGATTACTCAAAGAGCGGAGAAGAAAGTTGAAGAAATAAGTGTTTCCTTGCTTGGGGCATGTGTGGAAAGAAATGTGCTGAAAGAAGAGGAAGAGAGATGGGATAAAAAATACAACTACACACACACACCATACAATATGCATCAAATATGTATCACTGGAATGCTGAGGCTGTTGAGTTTTTCAAACAAAAAGAAGAAGAACAGGAACGGACTTGTTTTCCAGATGTTCGGATCAAAAGAGAAAGAAACATGATGAAATGTTAGGTTTTGTCTCCATGAAGATATCTGACTTTTTGACAATGTATGAGACGCAATTTATCCTAAAACTGTTTGCTGTGTTTTGTGTTTGATATCAGACTGGGAAAAAAGATTTCAGTCATCATCACATGGGCCACTATCATTCCACTATGGATGTGTCCCAAACCAAACAGCATCACAAATGCCTCACCACCCAAATCCTATGTCCCTCAATTCCTATTCACGATACAAGTGCCAAACCATACATCAAATGACTCACCATCATCAACCCATTTTGGACATGTCCCAAATCACACAGCCTATTCTGCCTAAACAGCATCAGAGATGTCTCATTAGTTTACTGTAGACGTGTCCTTATTCACACAACCTATTTTTCATATAGCCTACAAAATCACCCCCATCAGTCAACTGTCATGGACATCTCCCTAACCACGCCCCCTATTCACTATACAGGCCACAAAACACCATCACAAACATCAGTCAATTATTAATCTTCAGTGGACATATCCCAATTCACTCAAAGTCCACAAAAACAGACCTTATGCCATCTATACACTATACTCGAGACACTATGACTGAGGAATGTGTGATTGTGGGATTTCTAATATGCTTTCAAATGCTGAGGGATTAAAAACAGTGCACTAGATAGTGAACAGGGTGTTGTTTTAGACAAAGAGACGTCAAGCACACCAAATCAATTGTGTTGTGCCTTTAAACAAAACAAAACCATCCATCTTTGTTGAGCCTATTTTTATGTTGTTGTTCAGAAATCTTTTGGGGTTTTTTTTCTTCACATTATTCAAATGGAACTTCTTCTGCATCCGAAGAAAAACAAACCCATTTAATCAAGTGGTGTTGTTGATGGGGGGAAATAGAAAATAATGAAAAAAGGCGTAAAAATAAATCACATCTGCTTGCATCTGAGACTATTTTTAGATTTTTACATTTGTGTTAAATGAGCGTGAGGGTTTTAAAAGTTTCCACTCTTTTCTTTAGTGTGCCGTCCTTGAAAAAGGCAAAGTTGGAGTGCGACACTGAAGCCAGCTGTAATCTATTTTCAAATGATTGATGCGTCTAAGCATCTGAAAGCTGCATTTTCTCCTCTAGCCTACTTTTACACCAGCCTCATGCAAAACAAACATGGATCCTAACAAGCGAGCCCTATCCTGTTGGACTCCATGTGAATGAAGTCACCAACCCTGCCCCCTCACCCTACTATCATTTTAAAACAGTTTTGTGTTTAAAAAAAAAAAAAACACACACATTGCAATTAATTTCTACTCTAAAAGTCATATTGAAATCGGGACAAAAACACTCCATGCTGTGCTGTTGTATTAAATTAATCAAGGACGGGGTGGTGTGATGAAGTGGAGTTACTCTCACCATCCTGAAGGTGATTATTTCCCTATAACAGCATACATTTAATTCCTTTTATACCACAATGATTTGCTAGCATTGAGCATTTTTATTTACTAAGAACAACACGTCCTAC
>JAODVO010000023.1:13132271-13151335 GCA_025400055.1 Notarius lentiginosus
GCCCAAATATTGCCATGACATTCATATCCAAGATGACATTCATGTCATTGTATGTAAACTTCTGACCACAACTGTAACTCGATCTGTATTTGATATTATTGTCTGTTTTTTCCGTAACTCACTTGCACCCCAGATGTATTTGCACTGGCTGTCTCTGGTCTTGCATTCACCTCCATAACAGCGGCCCTGGAGCAGCAAAAAGTGCAGCAAGAAGCAACAGCTCTGGTGAAAAGCTTAAAGCATACAGTGTATGTGTGAAGAACAGCAGGACTGTAAACATCTGCATCAGTCTGTAAATGGCATCATGTTTTAATGAAAGATAGACTCAGCGCTTTAAATCTGAACACTTCACCTGGTTGAGCTGACAGGGATACCCGTCCTGCTTATGTAGGTTGGGAGGACACTGTAGGACAAAAGACATCTTTAGCTACGTTCATTAGTTTCCCTAAGCATTCAGCTTAGCGAAGACAGAAGCACGAAAGGATGTGCATGCTTGAGATTTGTTTGAGTGACTGTGCAAGCGTTAACCTGTCCTGAATCTCCTGAACAAGACTCTGAAATATCGCAGTCATTCACAGAGTAGCGGCAACCGTAGCCCCTTGGAAGGAACTGGTGAAAAGAAAAGAAGAGGATTGAGAGAAGAGAAAATGTTTCGAGGGTCACCAGTGGAACCATTACCTTTTAATATCACAATATTCTTTTATTTATGCTTTCTCAGATATATGAGTAAGAACAGCAAATGATGAATCAGCTGCGCATCCATATAATCTATGTACAGTAAACTCTAATTCCCCCCCGTCCTGTTCACAGAAGCTGGGGAGCTACAGAGACGTGACATTTTCCATAAGGTATTTTATTATTATATTGTTGTCCATTGCAAACGATGATAACCGTCATTGTCCCAGAGGGATGTTTGCTTGGGTGGCTGCGCAAGCCAATCTTGGAGCGGCATAGTTTTCCACAAACATTACAAGAGAAGGCACCATCAGCGGTTAGAGTTTGCTGCCGTACTTTTGGAGCAACTTGTTTTCATCTCTCTTGGCATTTCTATTTGTGTCGAAAGTCTTACAACCCTGAGCCAACAGGTTTCTCCGTATCCTTCTGTCGACAGCAAGGCATTCAAAGTTGCCAGGGGATACACCAAAACTTTGGAGAGAGAGTTTGAGATTGTCTTTGTATCTCTTCTTGGGACATCTTCTATTACGAGTGCCTCTGCAGAGTTCTCCAAAGAAGACCTTTTTCGGCAACCGTGCATCTGACATTCTGACCACATGTCCTGCCCATCAGAGTTGAGTTTGACGTATATTAGGAATGTTTGCACGTTTCAGAACTTTAGTAGTGGTTACCCGATCTTGTCATTTAATACCCAACAGCTGTCTCAGATGGCAGGTGAGAATGAATGGGTCAATGACATCTGCGCGTGATGAGTTTAGAGTGGAGGCTGCCTTGTGTGGAGGTGGCCCACACTTGACTTGGCTGCAGTCAATGTTGAGTGGCAAGGAGGTTTCCAAGACAAACCCAAATCTTCCGCAGCTGCAGTAGGATGGCCAGAGCTTCCTTCAGCATCTGCACTCTGCCCTAAATAGCTGCATTCCCACAGTACAGTGCTATTACATAAGAGCAGACGTCTCTTGGTGTTGTTAAGATACTATTTGACCCATAGCTGGGACCCTAACAGGTGCTACTGCTCCGGGTCAGAGCAGACCTGGGAGTGATGGCAATTAATGGGCAGCTCCAATCCCCCAAAACTCCCGAACTGGAGTCTCACCACCAGATGCAGTTTAAAGTCATGCCTAGGACTAGGTATTTTATTAATAGTTGACAAAATATGAGGGAAACAGTGCCAAATTTTAAAAACTTTTTCAAGTGGTACAAAGGCTTCTGGTCCCCACTGCCAAAAAAAAAATCAAATAAATAAATAAAAACCTACTAATTTTTAGTAAGCATGTGTACTGCTTATGATCAGAGTAAACATCATGTACATGTTCATTTTCTTATTATTGAACAGGGAAGCTATACTGAGACTGATATTTCATTTTCAGAGGTGCCCAAGAGATAACAATAAAATGATGTGCCTTATGTGGAAGAGGCAACAAACAAAAACAAATAAATAAAATCAAGTAAGATTATATAATGTGTACCTAAGTAAGAATAAAACATGATGGGGCATGCTATTACTGGAAAATAATCAATGGGGTAGGCATGTAACGATTCACCCAATTCATAAATCGATTCGTGATATTGGGTACACGTTTGATTTTCTTATATTTTTGAAAAAATATGAAATAAATATTTTATTACCAAAAATGCAACATTTATTTTCTTATTCTTTATGAACTTAAATATACCTTTTGTTAAATCAAACAAAATTTTTCATTTTCTTAATAACCAACAATTATTATTTACCTACCATTGTAAAGGCTGGAGTAAAATATAATAGCTTATTAACGAAAATATCCCTTTTAATAAAAATGAAAAAAATAAAAATAAAAATAGGACTTTTCTTAATCAACTTTTACAAACATTTGTACTACCTCCATTTGTTTTAGCTTTCAGCAGTCCGTAAAAAAGAGAACTATGATTTCTTATTAAATCTATTTATACAGTCAATAGCACAACAGCTCATCAGAGCTGTGTTACTTCCACCTAGGGCGAAGTCATGTGCATTCCTGCTATTGTAATTTGAAGAAATTCCTTCATGCCGTTTTTGAGATATCTTGTTGACGAGAATGGGATGTACGAGGTCACAGTGACCTTTGACCACCAAAACCTAATCTGCTCTTCTTTGAGTTCAACTGAACATCTGTGCTACATTTGAAGAAATTCCCTCAAGGCATCCTTGAGATATCACGTTCACAAAAACCGGACAGACTTACAAACAAACAGGAAACCTGAAAAACTTAATTCCTCCGGCCATGGCTGTCACCAGCGTAGAGGCATAAAAAAACTAAGATATTACACAGCCTAATAATAATCACGATTAATTATTTCATCGATTCAAAACGTATCGCGATTTATCGTTGCACGATATATCATTACATACCTACAATGGAGGGATGATGTAATATGTGACTTTGTTACAGCCCTGAAATTTCTTATACCTGTGTATCTTACACATTAGCAATTTGTCAAAGACTACAATTTAAAATCTATTTTTAAATAACATTGTACTTTTAAACCTTTATAGTCATGTTAATGTTGTGCAACATCCTTGAGACAAGCTAGTTCCTGGTACCACTTATGTTATAGTAGCTATAAACAGTCCTTCCCTCTCCAGGCTGTTTGTTTTTTCGTTTGTTATTAGGCTTATGTAGAACATTGTCCAAAAGTTGATCTACAAGTTAAATTTAAATCTAAATCAATTCCCCAGGCTGCTGGAACTTGAAGGGTTATCCAATAATCTCAGCAGGCACCACATTTATTTCTGTAATTCAGTAAGGCGCATGAATAAGACCTGGATGCTTTTAAAGCTTCTATGTACAACCACCCCCCTCACCATTAAGAGAAAGAAGACCAGGAAGTGCTTAACTCTTACCAGACAGGTGCTGTTGCAGCACGGCCCATCGCTGCAGTGAGCACCATTAGACAGAGAGCACTTCTTACAGCAGTCTTTATAGCACTCCTGCTCCAGAAAAAGCACACACATACACACACACGCACTCACTCACAATGCATTCTTACAATGCTCATACATTTTTTATGTCATTAAATACTGGATTGGAAGACAGTGCTTTGACAGGAGTGACTCTAACGCAGATTCATATGTGCTGCTCTTGCAATGATAAGTACTGTATATTAACTCACCATCCTGGTTCCACAGTCACACTCCTCTCCTACTTCTACATACCCATTGCCACATTCTGTCACCTCAAAGAGCTGCCATGAGACGCAACAGTACGGAAAACGTGATTATTCATGAAGGTTGTGTGCATGTATAGAAAGAATGATTTGAGCTGTATGAACTGCAGTGTGTCTGGGGGAAGGCATGGTGTTTGGGATCACCTTGTTGGGTCTGTTGAAAAGACAGGAAGCTCCTCCCTTGAGCAGGAAGTTCTTAAAATCTGTGATACTGCATTTGGAAAACCTGCGAGGATGTTGCACACTGAAATGCAAGCAGATGTTATTTTAGTATTGGTGCACTTGCAGTAAAGTAGATCATATGACCACGGTTATGGCAGACATACAAGGCTTAAACTTGCATATTGGTGTGTGTGTGTATACCCAGTATCTTCCATGATACATCCCACCCAGGAATCCATGCAGCCGCACTCCTCTGGACAAGCACAAATACAGACAAAACGTTCAGCTCAAATCGAAGCCATAAACTGCCCTTGAGGCGTGTTAAAAAAGAATTGTGGAGTATGACACAGTTTCAGACATACTTCTCCTGCTAACAGGGTCCCACTGGATGCCCAGATTCTGTGCCAGGCTCTGGGAGAGAGAGGCTGCCATCGTCCATGTGCTGCCAAACTGACAGGCAAAGAAAGAAAGAACGAAAGAGAGAAGGAAGAAGAGAGAGGTTTGTAGCATGATAACTCATGTTCTACTTAAGCAAACCTTTCACAAGACTTGATGTGAAAATCTTCACGAATTAACCTCACCTCGTTAACCCCTACTCCTCTCCCGATGGAACATACTCCTCCGATGTAGGCCATGCTGCTGCGGCCGTAATGAAATGTGACATTCCTGCAACACCAACAATATTTTATTCTACTAGAGCTCCAAAATAAATGGAAATAAAAAACAAAACGTGACATTCCAGTAGAAAGGAATTTGATTCTCGAGGCTAAATATTAAAAAATAAAAAAATGCATGACATTATGAGATTTATTCCTCAGTATACTTATAGCTCTATAACATGGACATCATTGGCAGTTATTTGCACATGTATGGGACTGTGGTGCAATTAACACACCACACATGTTCACTCAAGCACAGTGAAATTCCTCCTCTGCATTTAACCCATCTAAAGCAACGAGCACACACACACACACACACACACACACATACTCAAAGCAGTGGGCAGCTACGCTACAGCGCCCGGGGAGCTGTTGAGTGTTAGGTGCCTTGAACTTTAGCCATGATGCAGAGGGAGGGGAAAGTGTTGCTCATTCACTCAACTCCCCTCACGTTTTTCCTGCCAGTCCTAGGAATCAAACCAGCGACCCTTTGGGCTCAAGGCTGCTTCTCTAACCTTCAGGCCATGGCTGCCCCCATTATTTACACTATCTGATTGAAACTCCCATTGGCTATTTAGCTGCTGCAGAAAAGGTTATTTTCTAAAACAGGATTAATCTATAAATCCTGATTTCTTGTTGTACTCGAGGTGACCTTGAGTATAAGAAAAGCCCTATATAAAAAGGAATTATTGTTTGACTCTCGATCTATCAATCCCCAATGCAGACTCACGTGAAGAGGTGAACAGCATCTGCACTGACACCGATGTTCTGCTGCCGGTACTTGGAGAAATCTTTCAGCATGTCCAGAGGATTGACACTGAGAGAAATCCTGTCTCTATCTGTCCAGATCTCGACGGCAACCAACACCACGCGCGTGTTAAGCTGCTCCTTAAATATCTAAGCGCATGCCATAGAATAGACAACATCAGAGGATAGAATGGATAATCCAGTATATCATACATAATAGATAATATAGGTTTGGTTTTGGTATGAAAATAAAATGCATGCTTCAGGATTGTTGCAGTAATATAACTTACACCGTCGACAAGGTTCACCACTGATTTGGCAAAGTTTCTCGTATGCTTTTTGCTTTTATGTCTCTTAAACTGGAAAAATGAAAACATTTTGGAAATATTACACAAAACTGTGCGCGCGTGTTACTATTACATTTGTTTATTTGTTATATTACACTATATTTTTATTTATTAGTTATATTGTGCCCCCTTGTGACCAATAGCTAGATTACAGATCAGAGAACGCAAATTATACAGTACAGAATATGCATTCATGAATTTAGCTTTGCATTAACTCAACTAAAAACCTTTTTTACAATTTGTATAAACCAACCGTGTTGTGGTCACTAACTATCATGATCTCCAGGTACTTGATCTCATCGAACACCTTCTGTGGCACCTAAAAGAGAAATTTAAGCATAACTACACTTATGTAAATCCAAGAAAAAAAAATCCAAAACAATGGAATATGGTTTCTCACCGCTCGTTTCCTGCGCCACCTGAACCAAAGCATGTTGGACAAGATCTGTTCTTCCTCCCCCTGGTCCTCAGAAGCTGAAAGAGAGAAAGACAGACAGATGGAGAGGTGTAACCATGGAAACCAGGCCAAGAACCATGCAACTCACTAGAAATCCTTAAAAAAATAATTTAAAAAATTTATGACAACACACTCATAGCCAAATCAGCAGGGTCGCGGCCCATACGGAGTGATGTCCGATGCAAGGTGTGGGGCCTTGGCCCCGTGCCCTGTAGGTCAAAGTTCAAATTATGCAGACTGAAATTTGCCAAATATAGTCATGCAGAGCACATCTTTACAATTAAAAAAAAAAAATGCACACTGTGATTTTTACCGCAGCTTGAGTGTGGTTCAGGGGAGCGATGAGGTAGACAAACACTCCATCATCAAACATTCCACTGTGAGACAGGAACACAAGGAAAAATGACTAAAAGTCAGCAAAAACAAGAGCGATTGCAATATAAAATATCATAATTGCTATCACAGCACATGTCGGCCCTCTCCGTCTGCCTCGCTCTGTGATCCACCGCCACACACTAACACGATGACATTCAAAGCCTTTCATGAGCCCCACCTGCCATCTGGCCTCACAGTGGGACTCCAAACACACATGCAAGCATTAGCAAGGTTTGTGTACACACACACACACACACACACAGGATTGACACTATGTCTTACTGGAGCCCGTTGCAAGTAGACAGAGCCACATGAGAGACCACTTTCCCTCTTACTTGACCATGGTAGTAGCAGTGCTCGCCTCCCTAGAACCACATACACACGGACAATTTAATAACATTTTTCTGAAAGGGTGTGTTACTGGACTATATATGGATTTTACCTTTGAGAAAACTGGTTTGTCTTTTTCGTAGTGAATCTCAACATAATTCGAGGACAGCAGATCACTAAAAAACAACAACAACAACGACGAATTAATTGGCATAATATAGCAATACTATAATAAACTACTGAATAATTGATTACATGTCTATTGCACCTGAACAGGCTATAACTGCTGCCCAGACTAATGCAGGTTATCAATCTATTTCGGTTCCCATTACATATTAAAACTCAGACACTGCAATGAGTCACTGCAGTTATATGCACACAGACGCACACCCACTCACCACCCACAAGAAACAGATACATATCTGAATCCCTTGGCGCTCTTTTTAATCCCAGAAGTTTTGTTTGTTAAGTGTTTCCTGGGAGAACAGACTCTGCAGTTTATGTTGTACTAGCTGCAGCTCCTTCGAGACAGTGCTGTGTAACTGACATTGCTGAATGCTTCAGAATTCACCCTTTCCTTTGTATAGACACACAAAATAAACACATCGCTACACCTACTTGTTTAGTGCAAGATCCAGAATAAAAGTAGAACCAAAGGCGTCCAGTTGGAAGCTTGCCTGTGCCAAGTGGATGGCCTGCAGGAATTTATTAGACAAAACAGACTTTTGTTGAAAACCACACAGAAGCAGATATACGGTGTTATTTTAAGCCTTAACACGAATAGCAGTGTGCATTATGACAGCATTTCAAAATGAATAACCACGTAAATACGTCCTATATAAAACTCTCATTGTTGAACATAACTAAAAGAAGTAGAGGGAGGGAAAAACCCACTTATATTATGCAGCACTGCTGTTTTGATCTGAAATGCTGCACTGGCAGCCTGAGGCAGGATGTGTGTGCTGTTAGTGCCCTTCACTTCCCTATAGGGGTAAAACAAACTGCTACTTTTGCACAAAAAAAAAGGATGCTTGAGTCCACGCACCGGGCTTGATGATGTACACAATGCACCACTCTCAGCAGCTGCCGAGAAAGAGGGAGGGAGGGAGGTTTAAAAAAAAAAAAATGGGGGGGTGGACTTGCAGTTTTTGCCTCACAACAATAAAGTGCTCAATCAGCATTCAGACATGCACACTCAAACATACACACAATTATAAGCACATCACTTATCTACCAATCAATCAAATACAAACATCTGCATTCAAATTCAAATACATTTATGAACCCTCTCAGACCTCCAATCCAAACTGAACTACATACGCTCTCACAGCCGGGGTGCCATAGGAGGGGATGCACAGGGATTCTTCTGAATCAAAACTATTCAGGATGCAAGTTGGCATAGATGTGCACAAAATTCCTCCGGGCACCCCTGCTCATACAACTGGGTCTAACTCACCTGGCCTTCAGTGGCCTGGTTTCGTGCACGGGTGTCCAAGTCATGATATGTGCTCTCCGCTTCTTCATTCACGTAGTAGACCAAGCGTGAGGGGTATGTGATCTCCACGTCCTTATCCTGTCTGCTTGTAGCGTTCCCGTTGCTCTTAGTCTCCGGTGCTGCCGTCGCATCTTGCCACAGTGTCGCAGACCCTCGCTCATCGACAACCTCATTCTCTACGGAAACTGCAGGACCAACATGCTGTTACTTCTGAGCTAAGTGAACAAAGCCTAAACGAAAGCAGCACTGAGCCCTGAACCAGATTAGAGGAAAAGAAACCCTTGAAAGTGACCACAGTTCATTTCAAAACTCTCTAGTGATGGCTGATACGTCGTGGAGGTTACACAACAGAGCACAGGTAGTCCAAGAGTGCATCATATAAGATGACCATGTTAGGATTCTTTAGACTGGAGATATATAGATTCATTGCTTTTATACTGGTTTGGTAGAGTTATACGCAGAGGCTTGCTGATTCATAAACTCAACTAAGTAGACTGGTAATGGAGGGTTATTCTGAACAGATGCCCGTCAGAATGAGGAGGATATCCTATCCTATCCTATCCTCCCCTCCCACGTCACAGGCATTCCCAATACATTGCAGTCAAACACCTAGTTATAAGCCTTATGGCAATAATAGTACAGTAATAATATATTATCATATTTGATGCAGGTAAACAGTACGTACCCACTGAGGCAGAGGAAAACGAAGGTAGCAGTGCAATTAAGACGCTAACGAGCAGACTCGGATGGACTATCAGATGCATGATTCATATTTGAAGACCTTTAAAAAATGACATCAGGGCATCAAACCGCAACGAAGATCCTGGTCCATGGTTGCGCAAGCGATGCGACCGGGAATAATAAAACGGAAATGAAAGGATGGATAATAGCGCGGACGACAGGAAAGCTGAAGGAAAGAAGGATGCAAGCTTGGAAGGCGGTGGCCAAGCAGCGCATCATACATCAGGAGGAAAACTGCGCATGCGCACTGCATCCAGCTCTCTTCCCAACATCTGCTGCTGCGTTGGTGAGCACCACTGGCGCACCGAGACACCCTCTTCTCTCATCACAGCGCACACTTTGTAATATCATCTGGACCTAAGAACTAGGCCATTAGGTAAAATGCTACACATTTAAAGCCTGTTACTCTCATATATCATATTCACGAAAGAAATCATGATAGGGAGGATACACCCACCCACATCTATACTCAAGAGTGTTTCATTCAAATCTACAGCAAATCTGGTTCCGGCAGCACAGGTAGTGTAGTGGTTAGCACGGTCGCCTCACAGCAAGAAGGTTCCAGGTTCGAACCCAGCAGCCGGTGAGAGCCTTTCTATGTGGAGTTTGCATGTTCTCCCCGTGTCTGCGTGGGTTTCCCTCACGGTCCAAAGACATGCAGTTAGGTTGACGTAGGGCGGCCTTGGGCCGAGGTGCCCTTGAGCAAGGTACCAAACCCCTGACTGCTCCCCGGGCGCTCTGGTGTGGCTGCCCACTGCTAGGAGTGTGTGCATGTGTTCACTGCTTCAGATGGGTTAAATGCAGAGGTGTGCTTGAAGTGTGCATGTGATGAATAAAGGTTTCTTAGTCTTAGGACTTTCAGAGAACTATCCAAGAAAGACAATGTGAAAGACATCATGTTTATATAATAAACTTTAATGTGCAATCGTTATTAAATATTTAACCACCGGACAAAAATATTCGTTAAAAAAATTAAAAAATATTCCCTTGAACCATTTTTAAAAAGGCGTGATTTGACTAGGAAACAAGAAATACAGACGAAATGAATTCCACCTGTGCAAAATTATACAGCAACTGGTAGACAGATCAGATTTTGCTCTTTGCCTACACGTCTCTTTCTCACACATATATGTATAAAAGAGGTTAAGCCACAATGCTGGCTTATAAATTAATGTCGTGCCTGTTGTAAAGTAGGCTTAATAACACCAAACCCAACAGGGTAGGCTGCCAAGTAGTGAGTGCAGTGGATACAGTGAGGGTCCAAGACATCCAGTATAGATGATGTTTACGATCTGGGTGAACCCCTGGTGGAACTTTTATTCCGCGAGGACGTTCTACATCCTGAAGCACCACGGGTGTTGACCTTCCGCTGGAGACTATTCCTAGACTGTGCCTTGACTTTGGCTGACTTTCGCCTGGTCCTGTAAGGAGGTGATGATGGTTTCTTTGCAGGAGTCAGAGGTTTGTCTGGGACTCGCTGGCCCTGTTTGTGACGTCTGCTTGACGGTTGGTCCAGGTGTGCCTGTGCATGGTCCACTTTTGGCTTAGTCCCTGTAACCTTAAGAGAACTGTCTGTATGGGAAGGAGATTTTGCTCTTGAGGAGCTGTCTGTGTGGCACGCAGTGGATCTCATCTGTCCCAGAAGGAAACGACTACCACTGGAAATGGAGGATTGGCTGAACAGGGCCTTCCTGCTGGAAACAGAAGAACCAGGCTCAGAGGGACCCCCACTGTCCAGCCAAGAGCCAGAGGTAGAAGCACAAAGGTCTGCCATGCTACCCTCACCCCGGCACTTTCTAGACCCTCGAGATCGTCCCTGTGCTGAACCATGAAGTTCCTTGTTGATATCTGGACTGAGGCTACGGAATAACTGTCTAACATGGGAGAGAGATTTGGTAGTAGGAGATGAGGGCATCCCTCTTGGTGGAGTCTTAAGTATTCTGTTGGTCAGGGGGTCATAATATTTCAGAGGGGTCTTTTTGTACTTGTATTTAAGTGTACATTCCTCGTCACTTGATTTCCGCTTTCTGCCCACTCTTTTAATTGGAGCGGGCTTTAAGGAACCCTGTCCACTGTCTGGAGAAGAAAGAACATAAACCACAGTTTTAGGCTGCAGAGGACTCATAATCTTACAGTAAGATGCAGGGAGCTTGAGTGCACACATTCTTGTTTTCATGTCTGGTGTCCTCTCAGGACTCGGATCCTTTGGAGTCTCACAGGTACTGAACAAAATGTCAGTGACAGGTAATGTATTTCTCCGCACTACAGGGCAGTTCAACGGAGCAGTTTGGGTTCCATGGCTCACCTTCACCACTTGACAGCGTGATGCCATTCGGTATATTCGACGCCTAGGTTGGTGTTTGGAGTCCTCCTCATGATACTCAATAAGAGGCAAGACATCTTTACACTCAAAATCGGCCACCTTTTCTCCATGATCCTTCAAATTTTTATCTTTCCTGTGGTGCTTCCCAAAATTAGCCAATGACTCACTGTCAAAATAGCAATGGAAGCGGCCTTGTCGGAACTCTCTCACCATGCAGTCTATCTTTAAGTCATCCTCGTGCCTTACTTGTGCCCATGTCTTTCCCACAAATGATGGTGGTATGTGAGGAAGATCTGGAATGATCTCTTCAGTCTTGTTCTCATTAGCTTCCACAGGCTCCATCTTCTCACTTTCTAACACAGTATTCAGAGCTGTGTCCAGCTGGGCTTTGTACCCTTGGTCCTCAAGGTTTATATGTACTTGCGTAAGGCATGCAAGACGTTGATCCTCAGTTATAGTTTTTTGCAAAGCTTCCTGAAAGGTGTTGTCCCATTCATCACTGCCTTTAGACTCACTGGATTGAAAGCTCAGGTGGATCACACTTTCGTCCTCCTGGATGGGTTTAGGACTGTGGCCATAGCAGTACCTCTCAATAACCTCTTCAATTACTTCACGTATTTGGTCTGACTTTTCACTGAACGACTGTACCCTGTTTGGCCCCTTCCAGAGTGGTAGCACTGCAGTTGTAGCTAGCTGCAATTGCCCATGCTGGACTTTTGAGGTAATGCACTTTGTGAATGGTGATGTAGTGGTGCCTGGGCTTGAATCGTTGTCTTCTCTCTGCCTGTTCGTTTTCCTGCGTGCTTTCCTGTGCTGAAACTTTGGGGATCCGGGAGTCTGTGAGCTACAAGGCTGTTGGATTTGTGAAGTTACTGTTTGTGTCAACAGTTTTGATGCGTGTTGTTTGTCTAGATCAGACTCGCTACTAGTCCTATGCAAGAACCCCTGTGTGGGAGAATACCTTTCAGGGATTGGGGGTTCAACTTTCATTTTTACAGTTTTAAGGCCAGTTTGTACACTTGTTTCTATCGCTATAGCCAATGGCACAGTAACAGAAGTGCTTGCTTGTTCTTGACTCATACTACAAGTGGTAGTGGGTTCAGCTTGCACCATCTGACAGGATTCTTCAGAGCTGAGCATTTCCTCTCTGGTCCCAACAGAGAGCCCATCGTCCTCTGATCTACAGTACACTTCTGATAATACTTCTCTTGGAATGGGTAATGTACTCAGGCAAGGTAACTCAGCATGGGTAGGACTAAACAGATAGAAAAATGTAAAATGATAGTAAAATTAGTGGTCTTGAAGATTACAATATGTATTAACAAATACTATAAGATTAGTAGAAGATAGTATTTACAAGCAGATTAAGATTATGAATGAATACTGTGGAAACCAAACTGTAAGCCCTATATACTTCATCAGGCAAAACTCATCTAATATAGACAACTAAGAAATGATCATTTAAATAACATACATCAAAACCATTGTCTAGTAGTTGTTCTTCAATAAATTAAAGCTTGAGAATTATTTTTGGTTTTTCAAATGAGCAATTCCATGCAAAGATTAACCTTGAAAGCTGTGAGTACACTTAAACTGACACCAAGTCTGCATTAAGCTTTATTCATTCTTAGTTTATTTCTCCATTTTCACTATAGCTGTTTGAGACTGCAAGTAATCACATAACCATATGATATAGACTGCAAAACACTGGTTTAGACACATCACACACACTTGACGTACCTAGCGTTCTTTGCTTTTCTAGTATTTTCTCAGAATATTTGTCTCAACGCATTGAATAGTTTTAAAACTATCATTTCTAGGTACATTTTAAGTCTCTTTCAAAGAATGGATAATATAATTTCTGCAATCTTTAAAATGAACAGAATTGGTTGAAAGTGTATCGTGTCCAGAAAGATTTCGCCTTGAATGCTGGAAAAAAAAAATGTATGAAAAACAAACAAACGAATACCTTACTTGTGCATATTGTTTGGTGCTTTCAAGGAACATCTCATGTAGGGAGGCACAGATTCCATTTTTCTATTTCCAATAATATTATGATGATAAAGTTCCGAGTATCAGCTCAAATGACACGGTACCATTTTGTCTTTTCCGATACCAAAACCTTGCATATCAGCAGATATGGATACCCATTTAATATTGTTTTCTTTAGAAACTACTCAGCTTTAAAATGTTTTTAAGCACTTCACAGTTAAAACTCTTTCACACAAAAATCACTTGCATCATAAATATAATAACCTACAAAGCATAAATAAAATCAAATCAATCTTAACAAAAGAAAACTGGTCAAGTCTCTTTATATGTATTTCCAGTTCCAAACATACATGTATTTTTCAAATCTGAAATCTGAGTCACTATTTCTTTGCTCAAATTGGCCGGATACTGATAATGGGTATTGGTTCGGTGCCATCTCTAGTATCAAATTATACCTCATAATAATCTGTTACAAACATGCTCCTAGCTGGAATGACACTCTTCCAGCATTTGTTATGTGCTGGTAGTAGGCTTTAAGACAATTAGCATCCTGTGTTCACGGCATTTTTAATCGGACTGTGCTAGAATTGCACAGATCTGAAGAGATTTGAATGTTGAATGAGTTATTAGGCACACCGTGTGTCATTGTAGCCATGAGGATGGTAATGAAGCACATCCTGGAGGAATCTCTCCATCAGGCTTCCAGAGGACACGTTTATCCTCGCTGTTCGTACCACCACTTCTCTGTGCCTGGTGCTCTGGATGTGCTACGGAATTCCATAAAAGAAAATGGTAGGTTAGTTTCAATATGAAAAAATTTGATCAACTATTAAAAACGTAGCTAAGAAACAATGTAGTAACACGGTCTTAATGCAGCTGTAAGTTACAACTTAAAACATACACCCACCCCCAGTACATGAAAGCCTTGCAGTGAAAAGCCAAGTGTCTAACAAGTCTAGTGGTAGTACTAATAAAACCTTCTTCCAAAGTTTTATCCTGGCTTTAATTATATATTTATTATTGTGTTGCCTACAATATGGTGGTGAATTTGTGGTGAGCAACTGTGGGTGGTCTGTACATGAACATCATTCCTCTTTACTGCTTTTTAGTCAGTTAAGTAGTATTCTTTATGCATCTTCTTTTCCTCGTTCTAAACAAGTATGTTGAATGATTAAATACGCAATGTAGTCACTTTCGTGTAGTGCCAGGATGGTGGCGCCTAATTTATCCGCAAATCACAGATTATGTTTAAACCATGACAATTTGTGTAACTTTAAGTTCAGCATATTCAAATGCATACCGAGTTTGCAGCTGCTTGTTAATTGACGTCAATATGGTCCCTTATTAAAATAACATTAAGAACCCCACACAGTAGAACAAGCACCAATCAAGATCAACTTTAAACAGAAGATATTATTAATGTGCGTGTCACGTTATTGTAAAGAATATTTCATATTTCTAAACATCAGAGCGACACTAGCCAGTTGCGAGTGCCTGTGTGGTCATGTATACGGAACGGGACAAACAATGCTTTGCTCAGGGTGTGCTACACTGCCATGTTCAAAAGGCTGGCTTTACGTCTCGGAGGAAGCACGTGTTTGCCTTCGCCCTCGTGGTTGGTGGTTAAAAGCAACACTGTGTGTGAATAATGAGGTAATATACCTGCTCTATGCTGTTATATACGACCTGACAGTAGCTGCAGAAGCCTTGTCGCTGTGAGGGGTTTGAGGGACCAGCGACAGGTTGTTCCAAGCTGCTGGCCCTATGTTTTCAAGAAAATATAAAATTAACAACTTGTTAATCTCAAGACCAGTGAACAATAAGAAAGAAAAAATAATTTATATGTATAAAATAAAAAAATGGTCCTTTACTACAACCCCAATTCCAAAAAAGTTGGGACGCTTTGTAAAACAAACAGAATGTGATGTACAAATCATGTTCCGTATCTAAAATCACTCTCTATTCACTATACAGTGAGTTCGCCATTTTGTAGTGCTGTCCGAATGTACAGTGAGAATTATTACACCCTATATAGTGGACTCATAGTATCCCACAGTGCACCATGAAAAGTAGTGGACAACCGATGGTCACTAACCAAGCAATACAGATCAGTGTGTTGGGGGTGAATGAACGGAAGAAGAAACCCATTATGAACGGACATTCAAGTACAATTAAAAATCGGTAGCAAATAGAAAATTAGCTAAAATACAAGAATAAATGTTACAGTGCAGAGCGAGGAATTAATCAAAAGCCTCAAATTTGATTTAAAAAAGGCAGCGGTGAAGAAGAAAGTACTCAGCCTTGATTTAAAAGAGCTGAAAGATGTAGCAGACACAAAGTACTTTGTATTGATTAATGTAGGAAATGCGCTCAGTATAATATGGATTTATCACAAAAATACATGCACGTATTTATTATTTTGAAAACCCACCAGCCAACTGATCTGGCACGTTTTAATTGCGCAGTGGAGTAGTGTCCGAAAGTGTTTTTTCGTTTTACCAATGAGCTCACTATGTAGTTCTCTATATAGAATTCCCTAGATAGTGAGTACTGAATGAGTGAGTGATTTTGGACACAGCCATGGAAACCACATAATTCATTTCATATTTGAAAAATGTGCGCTCATTTTGAATTTGATGCCAGCAACACGTTTCAAAAAAGTTGGGACAGGGGCAACAAATACTGGAAAAGTTGTGTAATGTTTAAAAAACAAACAAACAAACAATAAACCTAATTTGGTTAATTGGCAACAGGTCAGCAAAATGATTGGGTATAAAAAGAGCATCCCAGAAAGGTGGAGTATCTCAGAAGTAAAGATGGAGAGGGGTTCACCACTCTGTGAAAGACTGCATGGGAAACCAGTGCGACAATTTAAGAATAACATTCCTCAATGTAAAATTGCAAAGAATTTTGGGATCACACAATCTCTGGTACATAATATTAAAAGAGTCTGGAGAAATCTCTGTATGCAAGAGACAAGGCTGAAAACTGACATTAGATGCCTGTGATCTTCAGGCCCTCAGGAGACACTGCATTAAAAGCAGACACGTGTCTGTAGTGGAAATCAGTGCATGGGCTCGGATTTCTGCAGCCACAAGTACAAGTTAAAACCACAACCGCGTTCACAAATGAAAGTTAAAACCAGAGCGTCAGCGATACAGTAGCTCACACGGCCATACCACGAGAAACCAGACTTGTTTATAATTATAAAGTTGCCCTTCATGAGAACAATTAGCTAACAATTGGAAATGAGTTCGTTAATTGGCCTAATCGGCAACTTGTAAATGAGAAATCACAAAACCAGGGAGTAACTTTTGTGCAGACTGAGTTGATCTTCCAAACGAAACAATCCAAATCAAAATCCATTGAAAACTCAGGGAGGAGTAGCAATTTTTGTGAATTGTGGACAGAGGGATGCCATGCTATGGAACTAGCTTACTGGCCTATGGCCATATGAGCTAACCATATATAAACAACATCCAGAAACACTGCCGCCTTCTCTGGGACGGAGTTATTTCACGATGGACTGAGGTGAAGTGGAAAACTGTCCTGTGGTCTGACCGCATCCTCTGGGCTAAAGAGGAGAGGGACCATCCATCCTGTCAGCACACAGTTGAAAAGCCAGCATCTGTGATGGTTTGGAGGCATTAATGCGCATGGCATGGGTTGCTTGCACTTCTGGGAAGGCAGTATTAATGCTGAATGATATATACAGGTTTTGGAGCAACACACTTCTCGTGAACTTAGGTTTGGTGTCAGTGCTAACCAGAAAGACCAATATTTAAAAAAAATAATTATATACAGTATATTTTTTGTTTTGTTTATTGTGTGATCACAGAAACTCACCTGTTGGTTTGCTCCCTATCTGCATCTACAAAAAGATTATAACTTTAAAAACAAATAACATCATTTCAACATTGTTTGGTGGTCTGGGAAAACCCATCAGATGACACCGCGGCATACACACCCTCCCCACGACTTTTTTTTTTTTTAAACTGCTTTTCACTTTTTGGGGTGACCAAATTTTGAAAAACTATACTCATACAAATACTCTACTGTATTACTATATAATACACAAATAGCTAGACGTAATCTGTAGGGTGTTGGAATACTCAGTAGGCGAACTGAACCTGGATGATCTACATCTGTAACGTGCAAACGTACGACACTATACTATCCCATGAGTCAACTTGAGTGTCCAATTAACCACAGAAGAATAATCCCTTGGGGAAAAATGAAGATGGCGGCGAAGTCGGTTGTTACAGCATCCAAAGGGTGTCATCGTTTATAAACATCTGAGTGAAAGGACAGGTAAGATGGCGGTGGAGTACGTCTAAATTGTGTCCTTACGACTCGCTCACAATACACATAAAACATACTCCAGTAACAGTCAAGTAGTGTGGCGAGTTTATATGCATATAAAACACACACACAGTAATTTGTTTTATGTTGATTATATTTTGATTCAAAGCCAATTCTGTTCATTTTCATTAAAGGATAAATGAAGTTGATTCTACTTAAAAAGAAATGACAAATAGATTTGTTAAAGCGTTATATTTTAAAAGAACTTTGAATCATGTAAAGTCTTGTTTAAATTTTTTTTTTTAGCTCAGTGCGGCCTTCGAAATATTGGTAGAGCGAGATCTGAATGCGTTTTTTTTTTTAAACGACATCAGTGCCATGCTGGAAATATTGGTGGAGACAAACTTGAAACTGAAAGGGTTTATACAGCCCAGTAGAAAATACTGGTGAAAACGAGGTGAGATGTGTGAGCCAATCAGAATTAATAATATTGTTCAAAAAGTAATGTCTTTAGACCAGTCTTGAAAGGTTTCACATGAGTCAGCTTTACAAAGGGACAACGGGAGCTTATTCCACAGTCATGGTCCAGCTGATGAAAATGCTCCATCACCGTAACTTTTTGTGTTGGCCCTTAGAGCAACCAGGAACCTCTTCCCCATGTGACCTCAGAACATGAGCGTTAAAATATATGTGCAACATTTCTTCCAAGTATGTCGGCGTGAGTCCATGTAATGATTTGCAGACGAGCAGATACACTCAGCCAGTGTAGCCTCTTCAAGACACTGGTGACGTCTTCACCATGTTGAGGTCGTGCTACAACTCTGGCAGCTGAATTTAGGACATATTGGAGTTTCTTGAGCTTGTACTATGGCAGACAGTTACAATAATCCAGCCTTGATGTAACGAAGGCATGGACCAAGATCTCAGCAGTCGGCTGATCCAGGTATTTTCGAATCTTGCTAATCTGACCAAAAGCCATGAAGGCTCACTCTGCAGATCAATTCGGCTTTTGTTAATTGATTTAAAAGTTTTCTGCAAACTCTTTGACTTTGAATTATTCTCGCTTGGGAGAGTTTCCACGACAGTAGTAGGTTCTTAACCGACATTAGTGCACGGTGGTGTAGTGGTTAGCACGGTCGCCTCACAGCATGAAGGTTCCAGGTTTGAACCCAGCAGCCGGCGAGGGCCTTTCTGTGTGGAGTTTGCATGTTCTTCCCGTGTCTGCATGGGTTTCCTCCGGGTGCTCCGGTTTCCCCCACAGTCCAAAGACATGCAG
>JAODVO010000023.1:13493739-13505112 GCA_025400055.1 Notarius lentiginosus
CAGGGTGTACCCCGCCTTTCGCCCGTAGTCAGCTGGGATAGGCTCCAGCTTGCCTGTGACCCTGTAGAACAGGATAATGTAACTCAATTTTTTATATCCGATTGCTACTTTAAGAAATCTTCAAGGAGTTTGGCCTCATCATGTTGCCTTGGCAGCGAGCCAGCTCGTATAAATAATCTTCACATGAACACATGACACTGTTAAACTCGCCTCAACATGTCTTTTACAATCGTTTACTCCGCCATGGGCAATGCTAAAGTCACTGTTACACACAGTACAGCGCGCAACATCGTCTTTATTTTACCCCATTCGGTACGGCGACACTTTCATGTATCTTGAGGTGAAATGGGTTTTGTATGTTGTTTGTTAGGACACTCTGCCATGACGCTCCTGGAGACACTGAACTGATGGACTCTCAGGAGAGAAGGAGTAAAGCCGCCCACACAGAACACTGATTGGTCTACTTAACAAGACAGACCAATCAGCACAAGCTTGCACTCTCTCTCTGTCTCTCTCTCTCTGTCTCTCTCTCTGTCTGTCTGTCTGGAGAGCTCATAGTCAGAATGAAGCCCTCTGGCCACCATCGTACTTCTCACATCGCGTGTATTTGGTTTGGTTTATATGTTAATCCGTCGTTCCTGAGCAACTTTGCTCCAAGAAAAGCATCTCCTGACTTTTTTCCCTTTCATGACCTCCTCTTATTTTCTCACCTTTACCCCCATTCCTTACATCTCTAGATAGCGCTCCCCTTCACTGGTATTGTTTCTTTTTTCCGTTTCCAGTCCAGTCTCTGATCAATAGTTTTAAATGTGTATGCAAAAAAAAAATAATAATAATTTTATAGCTGTATCGGAGGACATTTTTGTTCATTTTTCTGACTATTACTTTTATTTTTTTACCATAAATGCTTAGTTTCTTTCAGTCATAATTGTATTTTTTGTATTGTTGTTGTATTTTATAATTCTTTGTACACCCTGGTCATTTTATTTTCACGACACATGAGGACCTCAATGGAAATAATTCCCCTGTTGGACTTTTTTGATTAATCCTCGGTATATTACACTGTGGTACAATTTTTACTCATTCACCATTGTATACTTTACAATTTGTGAGTTGATGTATCGAATTTACTCTGTTTGTATACAAATAAACAAACAAACAAACAAAAATGAACAGCTCCTTTACTACAATAATTATTTTTGTGGTGATTATTTCATTTTTTCTCTTATATAGTGCATCTTTCTCTGTTCTATCTATCTATCTATCTATCTATCTATCTATCTATCTATCTATCTATCTATCTATCTATCTATCTATCTATCTATCTCACCACTAACTTGTAAAGACAAGATTATGTGAAAGAGTTTCACCTTTCTGAAGCTTGTGGCCAGAAAAGTGTTCCAAAGATAACAGACCCTCCATATCTGCTCTCTCTCTCTCTCTCTCTCTCTCTCTCTCTCTCTCTCTCTCTCTGTTTTTCTCTCCCACTCCCCCTTCTCACTCTTTCTCTCTCTCTCCATCTGTCTTTCTCTCCCTCCCTCTCACCGCCCCCCTTCTCACGCTCCCTTTCTCTCTCTGTATGTTTCTCTCCCTCTCTCTCTGTCTGTTTCTTTCTCTCCCTCACCCTGTCTCTCTCCCTCCCTTTTTCTCTCTCTCTCACTGTGTTTCTCTCCCTCTCTCTCTCTCCCTCTCTCTCTCTCTCTGTCTCGCTGTGTTTCTCTCCCTCTCTCTCTCCCTCCCTTTCTCTCTCTCTCGCTGTGTTTCTCTCCCTCTCTCTCAATCTGTTTCTCTCTCCCTTTCTTTCCATCTCTGTCTTTCTCTCTCTCCCTCTTTCTCTTGTTTCTTTCTCTCTGTCTGTCTTTCTCTCCCTCTCCCCAACTCCCTCTCTCTTTCTCTCTCTGTCTTTCTCTCTCTGTCTCCCTCTCCCCGTCTCTCTGCTGAAAACTAACCCAACATTCCTTTCCTGATACACGCTGTATATCCTGTATATATACACAGCGTATATACGAGCACAGAAGAGAAGTCCATTTCCAACAGCGACGAGCGAACGATGTGAACGATGGAAATGATTTCAGACAGATTTGCCTTTGCAGTTGCTTAATACTAAGGATATGAAATAAGGACACAAAAATGGAGTTGTGGGTTTTTTCTTTTTCTTTTTTTGTTGTGTGACTGTCTTGATTTAATGCTATTACTTTTATTGCCAGCAGCAGCCTCCAGTTTCACAAGCCATTTTACAGGAAACCTGTTTACACAATTATTTGCCTTTTACTTACAAACTCCAGCTGCGGTGAAGAGTTTTAACTCCGTAACCTCTTTACTAACATGACAGAATATTATTTCGCAACTTCTATGAATTATTTGGAAATTACACGAAACTCTCACGGATGTTTGGAGTCGTCGGGAGCAGATAAACGAAACAAGACAATGAGCAAGGAAAACAAACAAAACAAACAAAAAAAACACAACACAAGGCATGAACATCGGCAAAATATGTTGCACAGCATGATGTAAAATAACAAGAGAAGTGCACAAAAACCTGAATTTAAATAGCCTGACTAATGGTGCTCAAACAAAGTGCAGGTTTCCGCAGTCATGAATCCTGTGACTAGAGCGAGTGACTGCTGTGCATTCTGAGAACTGTAGTCCAGAAGTGCGCTCTTTTCAGCATAAGTGTTTGGGATGCATCGGTTTTGCGTAAGCAGGGAGTCAGACAGCATTTTATTTAGCTCTGATTAGTTTGTAACTGCTGTGTGCTGATAGCAGTGAACTCCTTGTGCTGAGTTTTACGTTTACAAAGCTCTGCCGTTTAAACAGTCTCCTTAACAGCGCGCGTAACGGCGGCCAATCTGAGAGCGCAAAATGATATCACTGATCATCATCAATAACAGTGAGTGCAAGCTGGCGTGAAATGAACCTTGAGAAGTGAGGTGCTCTCACACACAACGGCTTCTCTGTATGCTCGCTTCATGGCTCCACATTCATGAATACTGCGTGCACAACTCACAGCATCTTGAACTCTTTTTTTTTAATGATAGCACTCACTGATGATGGTCTACATGTTCAAGCTGGCTGCCTTCACGCTCTCTATCACTGACACTGTTTAAACACCATCAGAGGTTTAGTCAGGTTAGTTGTGTTGTAGAACAAAAGTAGTTCCTCGTTTTGAGATCTTCCTTTCGTCTTGTCTGCTCAGTAAAGTGACGTGCGTGAGGATTGTGTGGATGTGCGGTAGGACAGCCGATGCTGGTATCAGAAAACCTTTCATGAGCATGAGGAAGTGAACATGGTCTTGAACTGATGCTCAGTCCCAGGTGGTATCAGTGCCAATGTGTCACGAGAGGATGTTTATATTTATAAAAGTGATGAATCCCAACATGAACTGCTGACAACGCAATTCTCAGAAAGGTTTATTGTGCCACAGTGTTCAAAAGTTTGTTTTCTCACTGAAAACTCTGGAAGACCTGGAACTGCGGAGAGCCAATCAGATTGCGGGATTCAGCATTGTGAAGCCCGTGGCCAGAAAAGAGTACAAAGGACGGCGTAACCTCTCTTCTCTCTCTCTCTCTCTCTCTCTCTCTCACACACACACACATACTGTCTGTCACTGTAACATCTATCTATCTATCTATCTATCTATCTATCTATCTATCTATCTATCTATCTATCTATCTATCTATCTATCGCATTCATGATGATCATTTTTATTCTTTATATTATATTAATTCTTTATAATAGAATTATAATAATTATTCTTTATAATAATATTATATTATTATTAATATGTTGCACTCTTTCCTGATCTCAGAATTTACACTTGTCCTTACTTAACTTATTTGTCTTATCTCAAATACTCTCAGCTATGTACTATGCTAGGAAAATTCTTCCAGTTCTGTGCCATGAAAAAAAAACACCACACACACAAATTAAATTTTGGATTTTGCATGAGATACTTGTTTGGTGCGAAATAGGTGCGTCATCATGGTCACATGTAGGTTATTTCTGTTGCACCAAACAAATTACAGGAAGAGGACTGTTAAGAAAGGACACTTGTTGAAAATGCTGTTTGTCTTACTCTTGATTCAGTGACTGATCAGAGACAGTTCTTACAGTAATAATGACAAATTATGCTCTTAACTTACAATTTGAGCCCGTCAAATTTATACCAGGTTTCTATACTGATTATCAGTCATTCATCATCATGAATGGCATTACTCTGATCAGGGTTTCAGTGGATCCAGAACCCTGGATGTGAAGTGGGAATACACCCTGAATGGGATGCCAATGCATCACAGGGCAGCATGTGCACACACACATTCATACATTCATTCACACCAAGGGTATAGTCATAGTTAACAGTCCACTTATTGGCTTGTTTTTGAGAGGAATCTGAATTCAAACTGGCTCCCTAGTGTATGTACATCCTACACTCTAGCCACAGTGTCCCTAGCTGATATATATATAGTACCTTAACTACAAAGTATGATTCAGAGTGTAAAACAAATCACATATATATTTTTTTTAATTTGCAATCTGTTGATGTATGGAGTCAATTTCAGCTCTTCGGCTCTCAGTCCTCCTCCACCCTCACATACAGTCGAGTGTCATACCTACGACAGTAAGGTTGAGCGAGGCTTGCTTGGTGCCATATTTATTCTGCAGCTCCAGTGTGTAACAGCCACAGTGGTCCTGGTCGCTCGCTGCAATCGTCAACTGACTGCTGTTCTCTGAGGTCTTTATAGTGACTCCGCCACTTCCTGTCTGGATCTAGAGTGCAAAAAAAGAGACCAAATGATAAATGAGTCATAAACCCAAGAGACAAAACAACAGTGTGCTGAATATTTTCAAACTGCTATTGTGAGCGGTTGTTAATCATTCAGAAGCCTGTGGAAAGTCACTAAAGTGAGTGATGATCCCCTGTAACTGGGATCCTAAATATTTAATCAGTAAAGGTAATCAGGAGCATTGGACAAAAAGAGTTCATTTTTCTTGATAAAATGCCTCAATATAGAACCGACAGCACGTATACTTATCTTCACTTCTTCTCTCCTCTACACTCTCCAGATCCATTCCTTTCTCCTTAATATCAAGTTTTTCTTACCGGTTTTTTGAACTTGAGCCAGTTGCAGGTAATAGGTGTAGTGCCTCCAAAGTTACACAATAGCTCCACCTTCTCTCCTGCTCTGATCTTGAGATCCCCAGGGAATTGAAGAACCTGGGGAGGAGAACCTGCAAGGATGGGGAAGAATGTGGGCTTGCATTAAATTCAACCCTACCCTATCTGAGCGTACTACACACCAATACTGCATTTCCAGCAAATATTTCCAGGGCTGCTTATTACATTTTATGTGTATATGGTCTGTATATGGTGTATGGTAATGGCTGTTTTGCCTGCATCTCATTCAATGAAATGTGTTAGATTTCATGAGAAATGGAGAAAGGAGTTACCAAAGAGTTACCTTGTTTGGTGGGAGACTTTGGTGCTGGTTTCTTCTTTATCCTGGCTTCATCTGGATAATGCACACAATGCCATGTTAGGATGAATAAGTGCTACAAATGATCACTTTGGTTTATTTTAAATGTGAGTATCCCCTCACAACATGCAGCCAGTCGTTTTGTTTAAAGACAAGGGAAAAAAAATCATCCATCAAGTGGAGAGCAACAGAAAAAAAACAACAACTCTCAGAGAAGCATTCTTAATGAGGGTGTCTCTCTGCAGGACCTGCTTCTAAACACTGTGAACTAATGGAAGAATCTTGTCATTCTGGAGGTCATATTGGAGTATATATACTTGAGCTGCATATGGACCAGTCAGCATTTATTCTTGAGTGCCTGGGAGAATATTCAGGAGTTCTACAGAAGGCTTGCCTCTGCCGCTTAGCATCCCACAGAGAAGGCTTGCCTAACATATACCGCCTGCTGGAATTCTCCTTTTAAGGGCACGCTAAAAATAGGGGCCCCATGATCCAGGAAATGGTACTGGTTCTCTCCCCAATATTTATTCTAGCTTTGATAGCCGTCAAGAAACAATGCGACATATAAACCTCACTAATGCTTAGGTGTAGTGTGAAGACATGGTCAGAGGAAGCATTTAAAGAGGCAGCAAGCGCAAGAGAAAACCATTCGAATCCATTTTAGATCATTCTTTTCTGCTTCCATCAGAAGCGTTTCTGTTTGAACGCACTCTTTACGTTTCTGTTTGAACGAACTCTTCACATTCCCCTATTTCATTTTCCATATCATCAGGCTACTTCGTTGTGACAGGCTCTGTTAGTTGTGCTTGTGAAATGTTAGATGCTTGTAAGGTAACTATATAACTCATGGGAAAACTTTCTAATAAAATACATTTTTTATGTTAACAGAGCCAGATTCCTCACTCTTGGGGTTATATCCAGATTTATAAGGATTTAATAATAATAACAGTAATGTTAATCAATCACTATTATTAGATCAGCACTAAGATAAGGAGAAGCTGGATCAATGTGGTCTGATTTTATTTCTCTCACTTTTATCTCCAACTTATATCAATTAACTCATCAACTAACTTCCAATGCTGTTCCTTCCAAACAAGTAACCTGACATTTGCCAACAGGTGAAGCAGACAAAGTCCCTCTTCCAATGCCAACGTACAGCCATGTTGACCAGCCGTGGCATTATCACTTTTCTGGGTTGAAAGTATCAAATGGCATATGCATTTAAAAAGGAAACATGTATTTATGTCCATCTTGCTTCATGAGAAGTCTCACAATGGGGAGCATCAAGTGTACATGAGATTTCCTAGATATGTGACCATAGATCTTCATGGTCATGGTCATATCCCATGTTTGGATCCGAGAGGAACATGGAATTCATTCTGATACCAGAAAGCTGTCATATCTGGAAAATGAAAAATCCCATGCTGAAAAATTAGACACAACAATACATTTTTTTTGTACTTACTCTCTGTTGTCGGTATTGAAGATGAGCTTTTCCTGTGTTTCTTTTCTGCTGAAGGATCTGAAGGATCTGAAGGATCTATAAAAAAGATAAACAATCAATGCATGTTAATATATCTGCCAGTGGTGGTGCAGTAGCTGTAAAATGAATGTCCTTATTTGTATATAATCAGATAAAGACTGGTTAATATGCTCAAAAGTAGATCGAAAGCAAGGAAGAAAAATCCACAAAAAGTGGAGGAATATTTTTGAGACACTGACCATCCACATGAACCATGCAGGAGCATTCGGCTTTTCCTTCGGCATTCTCTGCTTTGCACAAATAGCGCCCCTCATCCTCAGGAAGGGCTTTGTCTATGATGAGTGAACACTTGCCCGCTAATGTGAAGAAAAAAAAAGACCCAAACAACTATACATGATGCATGAGCACAAGTAGTGATTATTTACTCATCTCGTAAGGAAATTAATAATCATCAGTATTAAAACATTTTCAGTTGAATTGGATGGAAAGACTCGACTCTGCCAAATATGAGTTTTATGGACTTTATCTTAGCTGGCAATAGTAGATGTCTACTAGATTCATCCTAGTAGGTTAATGCTTGTTCGGACAAAACAAACCTCTCAATGCAATAATAGACATAATATGTATACACAGAGTTGCTTCAAAAGAAAGGTCTATCCTAACTGCTGGATAAAGCAACAATGCAGGATATCGCTAATCTTTTGGTGTGACCCAGGCTTGGGAAATCCTGCACTGCTATTTCTGAACATTCAAACTGTGCCAGAGTGGCTGAGAACCTTGGCCGCTGTGTGTTTGCACAGCCAGCCAGTCGTTTTTGAGCCCCCATATCAGATGGCTCAATAGGGATGAGCTAAATGAGCTGAAATAGCAGCACTAACCTGGAGTCTCCCATGTAAAGCCAAATGCCTGATTTATGAACACAGTGATCTACAGTCTGTTAGTTGTAGGGAGTATCTGAAAACACATTTTAAGCTTCACAAAACTCTTCACTAACTCATTAGATCAGAAGCAAAAAACCAGAGGAACGTATGTGTCTTCTGACATGTGAGCTGGAGCTGTAGAACCACATCTGGGCATTGTCAAAAGGAAAAAGGCTGAAATAGTGAACATAGGGAGCCTGATTTGAAATAGTCTCTTGCTAACATTTGTATCTCTCTTCTCACCCAATTACCAACGCGTCTAAATTACACAAATATTTAAATTTATTTTTAATCAATAAAAGTAAGTAGTCATGATTCATCACCTCATACCTTCATTAGATAAGACAATAAACTTTGATGGCTTCACAACCTTCCCATCAAGTGTCCAGGTGATGACAGCCTGAGGGTCAGAGGTCACTGTGCACTCTAACCTCAGCAGCTCTCCATCGAGAACAGTCAAATCACTCAGAGGCTGCGTGAACACTGGTGCTTTGCCCGTGCCTTTCTTCTTTCCATCCTCTCCATCCATGGAATTGGCCATGCTCTTTGTTTCAGCTGAACTCCTGTCCACATCACTGCTCTTCTTCTGACTGATGCTATCATTATTGTTCTTTGGTTCCACTATCACACCATCACTTTTCTTTTCTGTGCATGGAATGATCTCCTTTTTCGTAGTCCCTGCATCATTATTTTTGTCTGTCTCTTCTTTTTCTACTAAATTGTTCTTTTTGTCATCTGTCGCTACATTCACACCATTAATGCTTGTTTGTTTGTCTTTAGCGATTGTTGGTGTAGGAGCTGGTTCTTTTGCGCTAGGCTTTTCTGATTCTATGTTCTTCTTCTTATTGAGGACAGACCTGAAGTCTGCAGGTGCGCTGCTGTTATCCGGCTCTGGTGGAGGTGGTTTGGATGAGCCTCCCTCTTTCTTCCCCAACACTGACCTGAAGTCTACTTTGACTGGGGTGTTTGTCTTGATCTCTGACCCCAGCTTAGGCCCCGGACGAGGCTTAAGGGCTGCCCTGAAGTCCATCTGTCTTCCTTAGCCACTATTCTTAGAAGCAAGAATACTTCTGGATGTTTCTTGCTTTTTAGATCTAGAGTTTCCGGAACGTCCACAGACGTATCCTTTTTCGCAATAGGTTCTGGGGAAATCCTGGTTATTAAAGAATTGTGTGGAGGTCCTGCTCCGTCCGTGGCTCCCTGCTGCTCTGTTCGAGCCACTACTGGCTCAGAAGCCCTGGAATAGTGTGAGGGAGGAGAGAAAGGACAAAAAGAGAGAGAATGATAATGAGCAAGGGGGATATACAGTGGGAGGGAGAGGGGTGTTGGAAGGGGGAAATGGATTGTTTGAAAGCTTACTCTCCATTCTATAATAGGTTAATTAGAGATGGGGACATGTTTTCATGTCTGCATGGCATCAGTGGGGACCTCTGTTGCCATATTAGGAAAACACTTCCAGTGCAAAGGCACCCACGCAGCAGGACAGCAATGGGAGATAAACAGCCCAAGGAAGAGCATAAGCTACTGACTCAGGATCAGCATCTCTGAGATAATGGGAACTGATGTGGGTCAGGGGTATAGTTTCTTGGACTGACCAAAGATCAGAGGTGAACTTGGTTGTGGGTTTTTAAAGGCGGAGCCTGAGGAACCTCTAAAGCACAAGAAGAAAGTGTGGGCGATGTTTACGAGAGAGATGAGAATCAACATAGTCCTTCAGCAGACACTGTGCTGCACAAGAATGTCACATTCTTGTGTAAGCCTGAGCACTGGGAACGCAGCAGTTGAAAAAAAAAATGTTGAAAAAGGGAGGAAAGTGAATGAAGACAGAGAGTTACTGAAACAATCTATGACTGGCACTGGAGAAAAAAGAGAGATAAGAAAGATGGAATGATTTGATTCCCTGTTCTCCCAAAACTTGGACAGAGACCAGAAGAGAAGTGTTCTCAATTTTCCACGGGTATTTGTTTTGATGTTCCTAACCTGTTGACCTCTCCATAAACGGGAGCCTTATTGGACTCATCCTCGAGGCATTCCACCAATCAGAACTGCATCACATGTCTCTCACAGTTTATGTTAAAATGTTGCATTGGCTGCCTTATATGGTCATAAACATCTATGTTACACTGCTTGATGTGTGTGTGTCTGAGCATGTGTATATACTCAAAGAATGGCTAAGGGAGGACGCGAAAAGATAATTTGCAAGAGTTAATATCTTGGGTCAACACTTTGACAAGTTGTTAGTAAATTTCCACAATTGCAGAAAAGAAAAGGAATGCCTCATTACTCACACGGCATATGTCAGGGATTTAAAACCATCCAGCGCTAGATTAGATCTCTCTTTTATAGCTGCAGATCATTTTTATTATATACACTATAATCTCATCTCATTTATTTTGTAGTCTGGTTATAAGAATTACCCCACTTTAGAGGAAACTAGGGATGATTGTAACAGTTTTACTTTTTGTTTAGTTTCTCATAAATAATACCCCATATTGATGGACCAACCAAAATTAAAGAACCACTTAAAAGTCAGTTATGTAATTATCAAACACAAGGAGAACCCAAAATCCAGGTGAGTTTTAACATGCCCTATGATGAAGTGTGACAATAGGAGTAAGAATACAACAGTAATTTTTACAGCAATGTAAAGAAGATGAAAGGCATGGAGTTTATTTGCTGAGGAGTATAATCAGGCCCGACTGATATAAATAGACTAGAAGGGCTATGAAATCAAATACTGTTAAGTCTTTGCCATTCACGTTGCTTTATTTGCTGATAAGAAATGGTCTGTATTGGATTGTTGCGTTCTTTGGTGGGACCAAGAACAATAACACCATTAGTGTTTATAAGTAAAAAACATAACTACACTATATAGGCAAAATTATGTGGACACCTGTCTATCACAGCCATATGTGGGCCTTCCTCAGACTGTTACCACAAATTTGGATGCACACAATTGACTAGAATGTTTTTCTACATATGCTGTAGCTTTAAAATTTTCTCTCAGTGGAACTAATAGAGCTAACTCAAACCTACTCCAAAACCACATGGTTTGCTCATGTTGCTGTGGAAGAACTCAAGTGGCATGCACAGAGCCTTGACCTCAACTTCACTGAACACCTTTGGGATGTATTGGAGCTCTGACTGTGTGCCAGGCCTTCTCGCCTGACATCAATATCCAACCTAACTAATGCTCTTGTGACTGAATGGACACAAATACCCACAGCCATGTTCCAAAATCTAGTGAAAGCCTTCCCAGAAGAGTCAAAGCTGTTATAGCAACAAACTCCATACAAATGACCATAGTTTTAGAATGGGATTTTTAACAAGTTCATAGGGCTGTGACGGTCAGGTGTTTACTTACTTTTGACCATATAAGTTATGAAGTGGAGGCTGGGGCTGATTTATTTCATACCCAGACTGTACATATATGAGCCATTCCACCGAATCGGTGCCATTTCCATCCCTAGAAAATTATATGTATAAATGCACATAA
>JAODVO010000023.1:14259317-14272936 GCA_025400055.1 Notarius lentiginosus
TTGTCTCATTTGTTTAACTGGGTTCTCTTTATCTACTTTTAGGACTTGTGTGAAAATCTGATGTTTTAGGTCATATTAATGCAGAAATATAGAAAATTCTAAAGGGTTCACAAACTTCCAAGCACCACCGTAGGTTAGTGCCCATAGTCTTTAGGACTTCTGTAAAGTAGAGTACAAACAATGTCGGGGCAAGAACGCATCCCTGTTTGACACCATGATCGACAGGAAAAGCTTCACTAATGTCTCCTCCAATCAAAACCTTCCCAGACATGTTCTGACAGAAGAGCTTCATGAATTATAGTGGAGAAAAATATAGGCTAATCTGTAATGTAACTTTGTAATATCATTCTGTCTCAGAAGAACAACACTGCAAGGTTTAAGTGAAGCAGAAATGTTTATTGTACCCAGTACAGATTATAAATGCTGAATAGTGGATGTAAAGGTTACCTTTAAATCCAATGTTACAGAGCTGATGTCCCACTGGGAGGTTATACCATTTAAAGTACAAGGTTCTATGGCTCAGCAGTTACTGGAGCATCTTTGTAGCACAGGCTTACTGCAGTGCTTAAGTTATTAGATTGTCAGATACATTTCTTTTAAATCCACATTTGTCCAAGGTTTTTCTTTTAAAATGTAGGAATTCAGACCCCTCAGATATTTTGTTTTTTTAAAAAAGAGAAACCCTTTGATTGCGTGTTTAGACATAGTCCAAGTTTCCACTATATAAATTTAAGATAAAAGGTCTGATACATAGCTTGTACAACAATGAAAACAAATACAGGCTTTGCAAAAATATACTTATATAATTATACATAGATTTTACTCTTTCAATATTCCTTACAAAAGCAGAAACACTTTTTCCAGGCCTGTGATAAAAGCATGTGAAACTTGTGTGGCTAGAATAATATACAAACCTTTCATTAAAACAAGTTACATACTTTAATAAAATTCAGCATTTGATAGCATAGAATTTTAGAAATAGCACTTAAGTACAGAGCTGAAAAATACACAGCAGGTTCTACACAAGAAACAGTGCACAAAAGCCATCTTAGAATATTTATAGAGATTTATACATAGAAAACCTGAAGCTGGTTTTAAAAAATACTGCAGAGCCCATTTTAGTGTCGGCTGATTTAAAAAAAAAAAGCCCGCAAGACAAAATGTGCATTACAGTAATGTGTGTGTGCTTGGTGAAAACAGTTCAAATGAGACAAGTATGGAAGGACTGAAAATTCTCAAATAAGAAAGCATTTATATTAAAAAATATATATCATACATACAAGCACATGTTATATATTTATACATGCCAGTAATTCAGCTTCATGTGTCAGGAGGAAGTGATGGGGCATATGGACCAGTGGGCGGAGGGGATTCGGGAGTCCAAACGGAGATGAAAGCAGGACAGAAAGTGTAGCTGTCAAGGAAAGACAGCCCTGCCATCTACATAAGAGGCTCTGCTGGTTTCATCGTAGTGGGAGAGAGGAACGGTGTCATCCTCAGGGACCTGCATCCCATCAGGGTCGGCTTTTAGGCTTGGCCTCTGGTTATCTGGGAAGGCCATGGAGAAGAGAGCTTCTGGGTCACACACAAACTTGTACACGTACCGCTCACCTGCGACCTGTGTTGAAGAGAAACACAAGTGTTGATCTAATATTCCAAACAAAACTGGAAGAATATATTGACTGAGGTGTACAATATCAGGCTTGGCTATTATGTTGTTCAAGGAGGAACGTTTATAGAACAAACCCACTCTAATTTTGATGTTTCACCGGTTAAAGAGCTTTACATGAACCGACGATGAAACATCAAGATTATACGTCAATTCTAGTTCCATGAACTTACTGCTACTACTCAAAATTCTCCATTTTATGACTTAAAATATTCAAAGAAGGAAAGAAGTAAAAAAAAATTGGAACGGGAACGTGCCTTTACCTTCTGCATGATGCCCTTCTCGTAGTAGTAACGGAGAGATCGGCTCAGCTTGTCGTAGTTCATGGCAGGCCTGTTCTTTTGGATACCCCAACGCCTGGCCACCTACACACACACACACCAGTTAGTTCTGTACATGCAGAAAAATCTATTTTAATTAATTATCTAAATGACATGTTGCAAACTGACCTCTTCTGGCTCAACGAGTTTAAACTCAAGCCCACGGCCTGTCCACGCGATAAAGTGGCTGTTAGACGGATTGTCCAATAGCGTGACCAAAAATTGCCAGAGCTGCAGGGAGCCCCGTCTCTGGTACGGTGGCCCCTCCCTGAAGCCCACTCCTTCCTGTTTGTACTTTCCATCGAGCCGCTCAGGCACCACACACGTGTCTTCGTAATAGAGGTGAGGCTCTCCGTCATACATGAACCCTGTACCTGGAGGAAATAGGAGTCTCAGGTTAACCTGTAACGTCTCAGGAATGATTCTGATCCCTTAACGTATTAAACTGATGGTGAAAACAAACTCAACAAAGACATGTGGGTGTAGTTGCACCATACGAGATGAATCTTTACCTTCACTGTTCATCTGACAAAAGTTTGAGGACTTCCCAAAGGATGACTGGCAGTTCTGTATCTCTGCAATAAGGATAAATTAAATTCAATTGGCTAATTTTGTTCATTATGGAGGTAAAAAAAAAAAGGGGCAGCCATAATTAAAAGTAAAAGCCAAAGACAGTGGTTATACTGACTTGCAACCATACAATGCTCACCAGAGTCAATGCCAAATTCTCTGGGCTCCTGTTTGATGGACATTTGATGGTATGATGGGACATGATTGGCTGCAACATTAGAGACACCCTGTTCATGGTAACGAGGGTCCACCATCTCTTGCTTAAACCCCCGTGGGGGAAGCGGGATCACGGGCTCAGACATCTGGCGGTGGTAATGTGGCCGATTGTCCCGTGAAAAGGGGTTGGTGTTCTGTGGTGGGTAAGGAGTCCCAGAGCGGGCATTGGACTGTGGGAAGGGCAGGCATGGCTCGGAGTGCTGTCTGTGGAATCTACAGATAGGAAGAGTACAAGAGAGAACCTTTAACCTTTGGGATAAACATAGCTTCTCCCTCTGGGTCAGTGTGGAATCATTAAGGGGTTAATACCCAAAGCCTGAGCGAGAGCTGATTAGAGGACTAACTGCTCCAGCAGAAGACGCATAGTAGGAAATTACATTGGTCAACTGATGTTGAAAAAAAAAAAAAAAAAGTGAGCTTGCATGTCAAGATTTATTTTTAATCATACGAGTCAAACATTTAAATAAAAACATATCCATAACACTACTATACCCAAATACCTTACACCTTAACCCTGCTCTAATACTGTACCAACTAATCTGATCCAACTGCGAATTTAATTCAACATGTGCATGTTTGGGCACGGAACAGTACATTGGCTTACACAGATCCTAACACACATGTACCAGGTATTCAGCATTTAACCATGTGTCAGAAACTGGGAGTCTCGGAGAACTAAACAAAGAAACACTCGTACTGCATCATGTGGTGTCATCTAATATCATACCTGTGATCTGCACTGTAGGAGGCATCTGGGTGACTGACAGGTGGGCGGGGCACTGCAAAAGGTGGACTTTGGCTGTGAACTGTGCTCTGTATTCTCTGAGGCGTGTGGCTGGTCACAGCCGGTAGCCCCTGCGTAGGAGTGTGGACTGGAGGTGTAACTCTTTTCTGCAGGGCATGTGTCCCTGGGTTATGGGTGGAGTTGCAAGGTGATACAGGGGTAGGGGGTGAGGTCAGAGTTTTACTGAATCCAAATGGCTTCCTGTCATAGGCACTGATAGGAAACAAACATGGGAAAATGTTAAATTTGTACATGCAGCACATTTCAGTGCAAGTACAAAAGCAGTAGGGTTTTAGAATCAAGTGACATGAAGACACATGCCTGTAGTTGTAAAGGCACTTCTCTCCATATGGCGAGAGTCTCTGCTCTTGTCCACAGGGGGAGAAGTTTCGACTCGGACTGACTTCCCTCTTCACCTTGGTTTGAGGCGGGCCATGGAACGTCACTACAAAAGGCGGAAAATAGTTTTATTTTAACACACAGAATTGACACAAACATTGCTAATTAACCAGCCAAAAGCATAAATAGTACCTGGTAAACAGGCTGTGTGGCATTATTGAACAATTACATAATTTATACAGTTTGGATTTAATGTTTACTTCTCGTACTTTTCCATCACATTACAAAACTCGAAGGTACTTTTTTTGAATCCATAAAATGTCATGGAACCTATAGGTTAGTACATGATCTCAGTGGAAATGGGATCTTTCTTGTCCAGGCATGATGAAAGAGGCTTTTGTGAGACTAATCGGCCTACTGCCAAAGCTGCAGCGCCTTGTCAAACTAACACACACCTATGCATATGCTTGTTAGGCACACAGTCACATTATCACTATAGAACACACATAGAACTGCACTTCAAATACAATTGGTGCTTTAAAAAAAAAAAGCCTAAGAAGGGAAACAGAAGGACTAGTGTATCGCATATAATGAAGTGTGCGCGCGCGCGTTTGTATACTGGCCCATTAAAACATCAGTGTGCCATGATGATTTACGGCACTGCATTTGGACGTTGGGCCCCTGCACAACATCCATCCTTCCATGAGTGCAAACACTTTCAACCCAGAACAACGAACAAGAAGTGATACACAGCCTACTGGAGTCCATTCAGGGTTTTTTTGGTTTTTAAACAAACAAAAAACAAACAAAAAAAACCCCCTACACTTTGTGCCAAAAGCCCAAAAGAAAAACAACTGGCTTTGGCGAGTACAGTAGGTCCAGCGTCTCTCACGAATAACTTATGGTTAGCAAAGTCTCATTCTATTAAACAGATTTAAATGGTGTTGCACAGATGCATTTTTGTTCTCTCAGGGTACGAGAGTTTGTAACTCAACCGTCAGTTTGATACCTCACATTTTAAAGGACTGGAATGAATCAAACAGGATGTAGACGGCTGTAGAAAATTTCCAGTCTTACCATAACATTATCTGGAAATATCATGCAAGCTCACAATAACAAGGTCTATAGTCCATGAACTGTGGATTGTTACTCTACAGCGTATCATTAATAATTGATGAATCGCATGCAAAAAAAAAAAAACTACTGGCAACCCTACAATCTATCCTATAGCCTGCCTACCCACATATTTCTTAGATCAGATACTCACAGTTATCCTGGAAATCTGGAACAAACTGTTCATCCTCAGGTACTTGGGCTGGAGCGAAGAAAAGAAACAATGACTCATTGTACAGGAGTCTGTATACAATTACGCAATAGATAAACATTAAATACACGTATACTGATTTGAATTTGTGCACTCGTTTAACAAAAGGAATTGATTTGAGTCAGTTTTGAACTCAAAGCAAGGTTATCAAGTACTAAATCTATAGAAGGGACAGTGATCATTACCATATACATGGCGAACAAAAGTGGAACCTTACCTTCAGCTATCCATATTTCTTGCAGCCGACTCAGGTCTTGAAACAGTTCTGGGAAAGATGAGGGTTATATATCAAGGATTAGGCATAAGAAAGTCCCATGATTTGGTGCAGCTTTGTATTATAAATCATATTATAAGGTCATATTCAGGTGAGTGTGTAACTATGATTACCCTCAGTGTCCTGAGCAAGCTCGCTGTCCATGAACTTCCTTTTCCTTTCACTCAGTGGCTTGCATGGTGGCTCCTTGGCATGGCATTTCTACAAACACAGATGGTCATGATTAGAAACAGTTGGCTTTGAGAACACCAACTATTCCACTTGCACTTGGAAATCTTATGATGAAATACAGCCAGATTGTGTGTACACTCGGAGGAAAAAGGATACCAAACCGTATCTCTTTGACCTAATTACAGTGCATTTATATGCCTTTTAAATTTAAAATACATATTGAAGGTACAAAAGATGTATCCACCCTAAAGGTACAATATCTTTCTGAGAGGAGTGTATGATGGAACTTACATTGGGTGGCAACACATAAGGGACCTGCTGATCGTAAAAGCTGTCCATGCTGCAGGATCAACAGCGTGGGTAGTAAAATCAAATGAGGGAATGATGGAGGGAGACACGTCCTCTCTCTCTCTCTCACGGGGGAGATCTCCTCACTTGTCAGGTCCTGATTAGGAAGAACCGAGAAAAATGGCACTTAGAGAAGGATAAGCACACGGGCAGCTGTCAGCAGTCATCCCATGCCATGACAGTACCGGACCAACTGTGCCTTTGATCAGATGTGTATCCCACCAGTTTGTTTGTTCAGCTCTTCTAATCTGAGATGAAGAATGGAGACACCCACACGAGACTACACCATTTACATTTCACAGTACAGATGAGGATTTTATATGATCACACTAGACAATGAGACTTGTGGTTTATGTACCACTTGAAGGACAAATTTCACCTCATTCACTCTCCATTAGAGATACAGCTTTTGTGTGTAGCTTTCACTTTACAACATGAACAAAGTGCATATTTATATCCTAGAGAGAGAGAGAGAGATAAACAAACCCCAGATACAAGAAGAAAAAAAAAAGTAGCTTGGTAGCTTTATGGCTTTATTTCTGGGTCGTGAGGGAATTCCGGCTCTTTTCAGTGAACCGGATCATTTGGCTCACCAAAAAAAAAAAAAAAGGCTCGACTCTTTCAGTTTCAAAACTTCCATTGCCATTTTTCTACAAAATTGAGTTTGTGATATTTTCACCAGTCATTTTTAAACTATTTTATCTTCATCATTATTATCCCTCACCACTCAAACACATCTCACCTTCCTGAGTCGACTCTTAACCAGTGTTCCGTAAAAGAGCCGATTCGTTCGTGAACGACACGCGCGTGCGTGCGTGCACTTTTTTTTCCCCTGACGCAAGCAGTATATTATCCTGCCATGAATCCAAGAAAACACTGCAATCTTGGCAAGCTGTGCACTAAAATAGGATGCAATTAAACAACTATCATTGACTGTTATTGCTTCCTGTGATCTAGATTATGAAACGGATGCGAGTATAAACACAGGCTGCAAACAGGCTCCGCCCTCCATATAAATACAAGCGCGTGCATAAACGTACAGTTAAACTTTTAACGACTTGTTACAAAAAAAAAAAAAAGTACAGGAACGGGTTAATAACTCTACGAGACTAAGTTCAAGAAGTTCAGTCCCGCCCCTCCCCCTCTCTCCATTTCTCCTCCCCTTGTTTTCCTCAATGAAGTGAAATCTGATCCTTCTGGCTCTGCGCGAGGAAAAAAAAAACCCTGCTCCATTCATACAAATCTCGACACACTCTGCAGCACAAGCACAGCAGGAGGAAAAGGAGTTTGATTTAAGACCACATGCATCAGGAAACACGCAGATTACCTCACGTATTAAAAACACAACCAAAAGAAAACAAACTAGCGCGAGAAAACAACGAGAAAATGGTGGCACGAGACTCGCGCAAAGAAAATGGCGGAATCGCGACCAAGAGATAAACAAAATCTAGATTTTAAACTTTGCAAAAAAAAAAAAAAATCTAAGAAACAAAACCACTATTGCAAGTATTGTGTCTAAACCTTGAGAGTCTACATTATAGTACATGCAAACGTACTCACCCTTCGATGCTTTAACCCTTTTAAATGTTTAAAAAAAATCAAAACAACAATTTATTAACTCCCAAGAAAAGCACGCTTTGCTGCGCGCTCAGTAATCTCTGCCAGACTGAAAAATTTCTCAATGGAATCGCCTGCTTAGCCCAGAACTGGTGCCTACCACCACAATGCGTGCTGATTGGCTATTCCAGCATGCCATTCATGACACCGACCAATCGGCGTTCTCAAATCACTTAAGCCCGCCCGAGACCACGGGCAGCCAATAGCAGCGAGCCCCTTTCCTGTATTTATGAATGGCTGGGTTTCATTCAACAACCAGATGTTTCTTTATGGTGGATACTGCTCTTAAAGGGCCAGACACGTAGGATTTTAAGGTAAAAAAAAAAAAAAACCTCACAGGGATTTGTCAAATCTCAAATTTCAACTTCAGCAAGTCATTTCATCCAGATTCATATTGTTCAAACGTTATTTAATCCAGCTTTTTAAGATTCAATATCCGAATATATTTCTTAGACCATACTTTTGACTAATCTAATGAAATAAAACCCAAACCTAAGATTTAAACAAACTGGGTGAGTAACTTTCCAAACCTCTAGCAGCTTCATAACCACTCTTCTTACATTAAACTGTTCATTTCAGTAAGGATCAGATCAGATCTCAACATGAATGCAGTACATGAGACAGAATAATGTGTAAAAAGAAAAGTAAGACAGAAAACACCCTGCCCTTTACACTGTATGATTATGATCTTGATTTAGTGTCAACAATACACATCATTAATAAGAATAGACACGTCATTGTCCACTTTAGATCATCCTAAAAGCTTTTTCAGTGGAAATGGTGAAAGAAAACTGAACATTTCAATGCATTAGACATACCTGTCTTTGTCGATCACATGTAAGATTGTAAAACCCAAGTCATAGAAAAGGCTGGGGGGAAACTCCACCACAAGAAACCTCTCTAGTCTCTGATCTATTATTCATGTCTAGCCTTCAAAGGAATGGTATATCCCCATGCCAGACAGCGGTGTCTGGTCCACATCTGCTCTCACTTTCCTGTATCAGAACTGACGGAGGTCTTTTACTTCTGATAACTTTTGGGTGTTGGACTTGCACATAAGGAATCATGATCATCATAAATATAGCACATCACAATCACTGTATTTTCACTTTCTTGATGATTGTACCAGTGTGTAGGTGGTTCCATATGTCGAACTGTTTAAACTCTGCCTACATCAACACATCAACCAAGCAGACGTTTCTTAATGTGTGTGTGTGTGTGTGTGTGTGTATGTTAGTTATTGACTCAGCATAACACATTACACTCCTGCTCAATGGCAGCATTAAAGGCATGAATATTGCATGTGTCCTGGTAAATAAGGTAATAAGTCGTCATTCTGACATTCTCTCTCTCTCTCTTATGCAAATTTTGCAAGAGAGTGAATATGTATCCTTTTCTGCAACATTTCTAACTGAGAAATACAAAATTCTGACAAAATTCATCCATTTCTCTTTAAGCAACAACAACAACAACAACAGCAGCAGCAGCATTTCTCTCCTGTTTGACACAGAACATGCTGGTTTTGCTTGGAAACATGTCACAGTGCCCCTGGTACCATGAAAATGAAAATCTTCCTTCTATTTCCCCCCATCAAGTTCTCTGTTGTCCTGTTCTAAACATAGTGCTTGAACATAGCTGTTATGTATCACCTTTATGATGTTTATGGTTCTGAAAGCATCCAAAATACATTTCGACTCCAGCAACAGCACAACACATTGCTGAATTCAGTTGAGTGCTAAAGCTGCTGAAGTGTGACAGACACAGAGTGTGAGAGAGGTTACTGGTAATTGATTAATTAATAAATATTTCACCATAGCACCTGAAACATGTTGTTGACTACTATATGGACCCAGGGAATGTCATCACCTGGTTCACAAAACATTGATTCAAACACTAATACCTAATATATCAATATGTGAGATGTGGGAGGACAAAATAGGCTTTGCTCAAACAACAAAAAAAAGACCCAATTATTAAAACTTAACTGTAGCCTGGTGACTCAGTGGGGAATTTGTAGATACGTTATGTCAGGATGTCACATAATTGTCTACTATTGTCCATCCATCCATCCATTATTTGTAGCTGCTTATCCTGTCCTACAGGGTCGCAGGCAAGCTGGAGCCTATCCCAGCTGACTACGGGCGAGAGGCGGGGTACACCTTGGACAAGTCACCAGGTCATCACAGGGATGACCTGGTATTGACCAGGGATGACATCACGGTGTATTCATAGAGACAAACAACTAAACAATCTTTGGACTGTGGGGGAAAACCAGAGCACCCAGAGGAAACCCATGCAGACACAGGGAAAGCATGCAAACTCTACACAGAAAGGCCACCATCAGCCACTGGGCTCAAACCCAGAACCTTCTTGCTGTGAGGCAACCGTGCTAACCACGACGCCACCGTGCCGCCCCAATACAGACCTTTTGGAATCATTTTCACCTTCCTCTTGATTTCACTGTTCTCCTTCACAAGACTATCCTTCATATTCCTTTTCCTTCAAAAGTTATGGTATGTCAGATCCCCACACATGTCCGTATGACCTGTATGAGCCTTTTGCGGCATCGTTATTTCTTCCATCGTACTCAAGCATTAGACTTTTCACGTTAAATAAATGATCTCCTTCACAGTACTGACTTTTGGTCTTTATAACATCCTTCTCATTTTTCAATCTCTCAGGTTTCTATTTTTCCATCTTGAATGCCACTGAGGAATCTGCAGTACTGCTTTAGTCTGGTTCATATCTTACAACACTGACAGACCATATTTTTTATTATAAGTGACAGGCACCAGTCCTATTACAATATATCAAGGTGTCCCACAGGGCTCTACAACGAGCCCCCTTCTATTTATCATCTGTGTTATTAATAATATTGGGTTGTTTCTTCATCAGTATGGTGCACAGATTCATTATTCTGCTAATATCACCAAGATTAACAACAAACAGCTTGGTATAATTGGGTACGGGGACACAGAACGATACTTCACAATGTGCGTTTGCAGTCCTTAATTAGGGAGAGCTGATTACAAGGAATGTAGAACAGGTGTATTCTCAATCAATACTCAGGAGAGGGAAGATACTGTGGCACTTTGGAGTTGTAGTCTTATTCATTGACCTTTAAAGCATTGAATGGTCTTTGTACCTGAGTACCTGAGTGAGCTTCTGGTTCTTTATGATCTGCCATGCCTACTTAGATCAAAAGGTGCAGGCTATCTATTGGTACCTCATATAGTGAAGGCTACCTGTACATTTCTCCTTATTGTGTCAACTGCTAGTTTTCACCACTGACAGGCTCATAATATTATCCTAAGTGGCTGACAACTTGGAAAGGATCCCTACAGAGACACACCTGTGTCTGTTTACCTCAATATCTGTAAAGAAACTGGAGAAAATAATTGTTTCTACCCTCATTGTTTTCTCTTCTTCCAACATCTGCCATATGAGTCCCTGTGAATGAGCTGTTGCTATAGAAACTGATAACATTCTTGAACGGCTTCTCCAGAAAATTAATCATCACCTTCTGCACCACCAATCAGAATTTGGAACTCAACAGCACTGTGGTTTTTCACCTCCATTTAACTCTTTTAGTTCCTTCTGAGCGCAGAGTTTCACATTGGGAAAAATCAATCATGTGCGGTTAAAAGAAAAAAGAAAACGCAGGCCATTTTGGGTTAATGATAACATGTGCGCATGTAATGACCATCAATCGGCGCAAACAACTTCTTCTTCGATCCTCAAGCCAGTTCATGCTCATGGCAGATCCTTTAATTGTTGTCCATTACACATCTATTCACCAAGACCGTGTAGCATTCAATATCATCTTGGCAAGGCGCCGAAACATTTAAAAACCATTTAACAGAGGCATTAAACAATGGATTTGACCTGGTTATTGATGTACCTCGTGGTGTAGTGTGAAGGGTAAAACCCTGGATGTGGCGCAACGAGTGCCAGGGATTCGATCGGGATTTCAAGATAGAGGATGAACAGCAGACGAAAACTCTACTGACTCCGTTTGAGTTTCAGGATTAGCCTCTAGCGCCTGGGATCTGAGCAAAGCTGCAAGTGAGAGGCTCTCAGGCTTTTCCTCTGTCTAATCAGATCAACGAAAGCCTGCCATTTGGTGATTTATAGAGCTTGGGGAAAGCCTGACAGCCTCTCTTCTCATCAGGAGACATGGCGATGTAATTTGCATGGGTAAGGTTACGAGGGAAGAGTTAGATCTGCATATAGTAGTACATACAGGAGGAGAGATCTCGAGAGTGTACAGGCAACCAAGGCAAGCAAGGATCGAGAAATGCTGCAATCAAAACCAAAACCTCACCCACTGCAGAGTTCAGAAGAAAAAAAAAGAGTGTGAGAGAGAAATAACCTGGAGTCGAGTTCCATTTCACTGAAGACAATGAGGAATTATACTGCTTTCAGCGCCCTCAATCTCATCACTCTTTTTACTCCAATATTCTCCGTCTGATTTGCTCGGCTCGTCTAATTTGTGTGCTTGGAAGCAGTGGGCTGGTCCATTGGGCCACCAGAGAGCGACCCGAGTGGCCGCCCTCGTCCATCCCTTCACTGTGCAGATGAATTTTGCATGAGGTGATTACGGGGGAAATTGTCTGGGTGCCTCTACAGCATGATGTGTTTCTTTGTACACACTCCTCAGAGAGGGCCGGTAGTGGACGGGCGCCGATGGCAAGATTAATGACGGCTTGTGCGTGGGATGCTGAGTTTTATCGATCCAGCGGCAGGTCTAAGACTGTACAGCGCAGGGGCCAAGGTGGTCAAACACTACCTGAGTCTCTTCACTTCACTCTATCGGCTTGCTAGATTTCTAATTCAAGGTTGCTGGAGAGACTGTGCTTTTTTAATCAAGCACTTGTGCAGCAGTCATCGCCCACCATCCTGGCACCTCGGATGGAACTGGAACGCTACGCTCTCTGCAGATCAAATTAAATATGACACTGTGGCATTTACACAGACAGAGTCGCTCTATGACTGGACCCATGCAGGCATTAAGCACAAGTCTCATCATCTATTGATCTGACTTTGAAAAGTATATTATTATTCTGATATGACAGATGGATTTTCGCCGGAAAGAACAAGTCCTCATTCTCACTGATGTGATGTGAGGGATAAAAACTAATCCATCAACAGCTCCACAATGAAACTGGTGGCACTGAACAATGCATTATAATGACAAAGTAAAAGTTACAGTTTTACATCTGACTGCTACAGAGCTGATGCCGGAGGCTGGAAACTCCTTCCATACATGTCTCCTTACAGAAAACTTCACCATATCAACGATACCAGTTTGTTTTTTGTTCTGTTTATGTCACGCGTCCAATGTACAAATCTCTGAAAAGATCACAAGTGTATTAAAGCGACAGTGTAAAGGGGGAGCACATGACTTTTTACTGAGCGTGAACTCTGAGGCTGAAACTGACCTGAAAAACATTTCAACTGAATTTTTTTTTTTTCAGAAATACCTGCCCAGTCTCAAATTATGCCCGGAGCAACACCCTTAGCAACCAAGACACAAATCTTTCGAAAGCTCCAGTAATCATTAGCTGTGATATCATTTCAAGAAACATCTTTGTAAACAAACACCACTGTGTATAGCGATCAAAGCCGATTGTTGTAGTTATCCTGTTCATCTCACATTCTTTTCACGTTCAAAAGAAGCCATGTCGTTGGGTCACGATGTATTGTTCGCATTTGGAACACCAGTTGTTTGAATGGCTGAAAGACAATGATCAGTGGAAAAATGGACACATTTCGTTCCAACTAAAGGAGCCCATTTCAACCCCTAGCTGAATGGAGTATATCTGATAGACCACTCAACGCCAGACAATATCACTGAAGTGTTCCATGTTGTGTAAATTCAACATCACTCGTTACAAATCCACTCTTGTCAAGACAACTAGCATGCGATGATTCAAACACTTTGAGGATTTGCTTTGCCAGTGGCATACAAGAGTGGATTTGTAACG
>JAODVO010000023.1:14814755-14826387 GCA_025400055.1 Notarius lentiginosus
GGTTGAAAAACCTCCCAAACCAACAGGTATAACATTATGCATTTTCCAAAAAATATTGAGTATACAGATCCAATTTCTTGTTTATTGCATTGCTTACACTGTATGATGATCTTACTTCCACCCACACTGCATGACTCGATCTCGAAGTACGACAGGTGGAAATCGCATGACAAAAGTGCTCACACTGCAAGGGTACCTCATGACACCCTGAGGCTGAAAAAATGTTGACAACCAGGCAGCATTCAGCTCTAATGATGTGCACAATTTTGTGTGAGAAAACCTCAAAGCAAAGGAGATCCTGAAGAATATGTACATGAAAGTGATTCTGGAAAGTGTTCAATATGGTTTTCCATTTTTGAAAATCTGTTGGACTTTTTGCAGCTCCAATCTATTTCACAGTTCCAGTCAATGAAGCTGGTCACTTGCGCAGCTTACAGCATATGAATGCATGTTACTGACCAAGACTGCTGAGCAACCAATGACAAGTCGCAGATCCGCTTTCGCTCATGGTGCCATTGCAAACTTTTTTTTCCATGCAAAATAGGCAACAATAGGCTCCACTACGCCTTTATAGTCATATAGACACTACTCACTCTATATAATGTGTGCATAACACTTCATTTTATAGTACAGTATGTATTTGGTAACAAATAGGTATTTGGCAAGTAGATAATAATAATAATAAGAAGGAGAAGAAGAACTAATAGGTTATTCTGCTAAAAGGGAGAAGAAGACAAAATATATGGTAAATAGCTTGTACTGAAGAGGGAAATTTGTAGTAACTGGTATGCAAATGGTAAACATATTGCAATTCCTTATAAGTGAAGTGCCCTTATAACATGGTAGTTTGGTTCCAAAGAATCCAACCATGTTATGAGTGAATCCATGTTATAATGGTATGGAAAATCTGGCATGGCTTGAGTAGAAAACATTCTGTGAGCTTTATTTTTTAGATAAACCAGTTCATTGAAAATATCTGATGAAGAAATTGCAAGAACTATGATCATTTTTACCATGCTGATAACTTGTTTTTTTAAACTGTTAACTGTCAATGTAACAAATAAGATGTAATAAAATATTTTGCTACCTGTCACATCCACGCGTGTCTGCCATGCTTCAAACTCTTACTCAATGCTTCCATGCTGTGAGATAGTCTTTTTTTCTTCTGATGTATGCCTTGCAAAAGGATGTTTCTGTAAAGAAATAACAGAATTTTCTTTTTCCATGGGCCCACTTGAACTTGCCATCTTGTAAAAGCTCCAGTCTTACAAGTAGCAATGAGTGAACAACCACAAATATGAAGGTGCAAAGAAAACTGTCCAATCACGTGAAAAAAAAAAAACCTTCAAAACAATTCCAATTGGCTGCTAATAAAATACGGTGTATCTGGGGTGTACTTTGCTGTGCCCCAGGCCAAATCTTGAATTTGCCAATTAAAACACAGCCTCAGGTCACCTGCTCTCCAAAAGTTTGCGTAACCACATACACACTCATTTGGCCGGCGCCCCGGTGGGTGGAAGTATACAGGAAGTGTAGGTGTTCAGATACATTTTAAATAAATACAGTTTAAAAATCAGTTAAAAATAACTAGATGGATACTGGGTGAAGTGGGATGAGTAAACAACTTTGACTTAATAAATACTTTTGCGTAATTAATTTATGTTTAATATCACATAGTCTTTCTCATCTGGATAATTGGAGGGAGGCGCCCCCAGTGTCCCCTATTGACCAGCCACCACTGATCTTAACTCATTTTCAAGTAGCTCTTCTTCCTAGTCTGAGACTGTTGAGTTCTCGAATGCAGCTGCATAAAGTCAAATTTTATATTTTGGGAGCCATAAGCTGACCATGTTACAACGGTTTTCGTGTAATAGTGATCTGTATTATAACAGTGCTCTACTGTATTATCTTGTACATATAGCATTTTACTGGATATTCAAGTACAAAGAAACTTATGTATAGTATCTTGGTTCCAATCAGGGAATAAGTGAAAACAAACAAACAAACAAACAAACAAACAAACAAACAAACAAAAAAACCTACCAAAAATTCAATGAAAAGGCAATAGTTAGTGTTTAATTACCATGTACTACAAAATATGCTTTATAGTCTGAATACCACAAAAATTATGATAATTAGTAACGAAGTACCATGCACAAAACACACTTTATTTTAGAGTCCTATTACTACATTATTACAGAAGACTTATTAATAAACCTATCAATAATATGGAATTGGAAAGTCCTGAACTTTCAGGGAAGAAGAGTACAATGCATAAAACTTATTCTTTTTCATTAGGTATGTGTGTACTTACTGATTCAGTTTTATAGTACATAACATCATAAGGTTAGTTCTTCGCAGTAAATACTGCCATATACCTAGTATGTTTCCACATTAACTAAACACTTAACATTTCCAACTTGCAAAGTATTCGCCAACTATTATACTATCCAGTATGTACTATATCATTACCTTTTCATTTCTAGGTAGTTATTACCTGATGATACCAAGTACTACAATAGAAAGACAGATTAATATGTACTTGAATACACAGTATATAGCTATGCTACCTATGCTATTTGATATGTACTGGAAAATAATTACCATGTACATACCAGTAAATGACCAAGTACTTAAATTACCCATTATATACTGAAAAATCGAGTGCCAATACACATAATTATTTTATCATATAATCATGTTATACTCCAGCTTATTAAAATCATATCTGCCAAAGTCATGGGTAGTTATAATAGGCTACAAGTGCTACCCACAGACTGATAAAGTTTTTTTTTTATGAACTGTGATTTCAAAGTTAGTGGATCTAGTTTGGTGATAACATTTATGGCATTGATTTTGTGGTTCATATCCAGTGGAGTCTAAAAGGCTTGACTACACTGAAAATATGCAGCTAGTAGATGGTCATTTTTGCCTGTTTGTCTGCTCTCTGGCCTTGACTCTGGATTGTCACAGATTAACTAGGACTGTACTGAGACTATGGGCTGCAAGAAATGAGAGCAGCTGATAGAAAGTCATGATCTGCTATTAATTCCTGTTCTAACTAGTCATAACTGGAAGACCTTATGCCGCATTATTGAGATTCCTGTGCTGTATTCCAGCCCTGTATTGTCTTGTGTGTTGCACTATAGTTCAGACTGCTGTATATTTCATTCAACTGTATACATATGCCATTGAAACTCTCTTCTCTTACACGCTCCTCTCCTGCTTGCTCTGTACTCCTAGCATCTGTCCTCTATGACTAATGGTGGAAAAGTCTCTATGCTCTGGCCCTGGGCACTTCTGGGCACTTCTCTGTAGGACAGTACCTCTCTAGTCACCCATTACTGACATCATGAGTGCCACATTTCATCATTACTTCCTTGACTTGGACTACAGATGACTAAGTGGCTCAGCTAGTAGTAGAAGTAACAATGTTAAATGACCAAAACCTGGCCTACAGTTTACAGGAGAAGAAACCAGCTGGGAGAAAGAGGGCTGCTGGAAGGAACCAGATATCAAGCTTTAACTTGAAAGGCTTTACTGTGACAGCATTGTGAGGTGTGTGTGTGTGTGTGTGTGTGTGTGTGTGTGTGTGTGTGTGTGTGTGTGTGTGTGTGTGTGTGTGTGTGTGTGTGCCAGAGTGTATCTGGGTGGTAATGAGGGGCACATATGGGGTTGGATGATGGCCCTCGTTAACCAGTCAGAAAAGGGGAAGCATCCTGTCATGGGCACCAGGCGCTGGGAGAGCACCAGACGGGGCACACACACACAGTTGCACACAGACACACAGAAAGATGTTTCCAAATCTCTTAAGGCCTAAACCTGTCATCGATCAATACATGCACAAGTACAATGCTAGGACTCATGCTGAAGCTTGTTTTCGGTGAGCAGACCCTCCTGCAGTCGTACCTGTTTGGGATAATGGTGACCAGCTGGCAAGGAGCCTCTGGACGTGGCATTAGAAGCAAAGGACAGGAGCGTGGGCGACTCTCTCTCTCTCTCTCTCTCTCTCACCCGGACCCCTTACCAGCTGTCACCTCAAAGCCTGTCAGTCAAGCCTACTGGGCTTTTCACACACTGGGGAACGGGACAGAGGGACACACACTGTCCTTCTCTCGCTCTTTTGTTTGGTGGCCAGTAAGATGGGGCCACACTGCCAGGTGAAATGTCCTCTGGGACCTATGCCGGGTAGTACTGACAGTAGGGCTGTCACTCTCTCTCTCAATCTCTCTCTCTCTTTCTCGCTCTCAAAGCCTTCTGGAGTTGATCTGGCTGCTGATGACACATACAGCTGGACCTGTTGTTTAATGAGAGCATGAGAGCACTGCTGTTTCTGTAGGATCCCTTGTTGTTTTCCATTCACAGCTTTCTGACCATCTTGCAGGAGTTTCCATGAAACTACCTAGTGATTCAAATTAGTTTTATTCACCAAACCTAGTTTTTGCTGAGCCCATTCTAGAATAGATCGTGGAAAGCCCCCCAAAAGATTCAGTTTAGGAAATCACTACCATGATAACACTGACCAAATATTGTACAGTTTCTAAAAAGGTCACACTTAGGCCAAGAGACAAATGAAAGTAGAAAGTACATGACATGATTCCCATGAGAGTATGCTGTATGCTGAGTATGCATATGCAGGCGTGCAAGCAAGTGTGTGTGTGTGTGTGTGAGGGCTGATTAGTGGTGTTACATGAATGTGACGTGCCGTGCCCATGGCCTGGCAGGAGGCATAGGCCCCCAGCCAAATCGTTGCCACATGCTAATGAGGCCTGCATGGCCAGCCAGGCTGAAACCCAAAGACGTGTGAGCGTATGGCCGAGCAGCGGGAGCACCCCTCCCCTGCAAATGTCACACACACACACACACACACACACACACACACACACACCAACTCTATTCATGTACACACCACGAACACATGTGTCTTTAAAAGTGGCATAGGTATGTGCGTGAGTCTTTAGAAATTCAATGTTTATTGTAATATTTAGGGTCATTGTAGTAAATGCTTTAAAAATACACAATAAGCACACTGACAAACATTATTTCATGCAGAATGTCAAAAATCTGTGAGAGGCCCAACATTTTACTCCTAATGAGTTTGAAACCTACTCAACACTGCCATGCTAGCTACTACAGAATCTGTTAAAGATCTTCTACCTTTCTCTGTTTTTTATATTGTTTGATATAATTGTATAGTTAATAATATTTACATAGGCTGAGAAGATGGGAAAATAAGCTAAGAAAAGCTTCACAGTTAAGCTAAGGGAATTACTTTAAGCACTAGTTATGCCATTAGTCACACAGTTCAGGGTTAGATGCCTGGATCACTGCACCAAAAGTTGAACATTAATTTTCCTGTTAATTATATGACTATAGATTCACACAAGGTTTGAGACCAACGTAGCTAGCAAGCTAAGCCTATATTACACCACTTGCTAGTGTGTAAATCTGTAAATTCTGAGTTGGTGAGCTTCCAGTGACTTGTAGTTTTTTTAATTTTAGAAAATACAACCAAAAAAAAAAGTTGTTAATTTAGTTTTAGTTGTTAGTTCATGTATTGTTTTGTAGTTTCATGAAACATAAAGCATAAATTAGCATTAAAAGTATTGCCCTTTTGCATCGTTTAAAATCGTACCCCTATAAAACCTTTTCACTTCTGATCTAACCCTAAGCATAAAGTATTGCCTGTCCCAGAGACATGATGATGTATGTTTAAAACATACAGTGCGTTTGACGTAAGCAACAAGCTCATGCAGACTTTATGGCAGTGCATCATGACATGTAAGGTAACATGACATAGAGGACGTCATTAATGTCTTATCCAAAAAAAAATTTTTTAAATAATTTTGTAAAAGACATTACAGTATCCACTCATTGTGATTTAGCTTAATATAAATATATTCTTTATATTCTGATGCTGACTTGCAATATTTTTGCCTTTTCCTTTTTGTCAGCATTTTCTTTACAATTTCAGAGCTAATAGGTTTTGAGGATGACATGAACTCGATTCTCTCCGACATGGTCCCATACAACAATTCAATTACTGTTGTTCAAATGTTTAACCGGCAGCTTCCCATTTATTACGAGTGCAAGCAAACAAAATAATAGACCTGCCACTCTGTCTACTTAGTAACCATGTTCCAACATTTACAGTCTCATATTACACACTGCATTGTTTTGCGTTCATGGTGACGAGATAATGTGCTGATTATGCTCTACAGGTTTTTAATGATCTTCTTGTTGGATTTCTATTAACAAGTTCTCAAGCTCCATAAACAATTGCAAATGGCAACGTTGTCCATTTGTTTGGTTATATTATAATTAAAGTTTTCAGCAAAGTTAATTATTAATGCGTTTGGTCTTTTGAGTGTCAGCCTCCATTAAATAACACATTATGCACAATGGTGCTGATTATAAACTAATAATGGTGGAAGTTTTTGCAAAACTCTCACAACACAAGCTGATTTTTTCAGCAATAGAGCAACATTTTAACTTTATTTAGCATTTTAAATAATATTTTAAATCGTAATACCTGTATACCTGGCATATACAGTATAATCATCATTTAATATCTAATATTTAATATATAGAATAATATTGATTATTATTATTATTATTATTATTATTATTATTATTATTATTATTATTATTATAAATATTTATTACTGGTCATAAATCCTAAATGGTATAATTATAAATAGAGATTATACAGTTATAGTATAACATTGTATCTCATTTTGCATTTGAATTTATTATTATTATTATTATTATTATTATTATTACACTTAATATAGTTGATCATGTTTAATTATTTCATTTAATTTCATCATAAATCAATACCACCTCATTGCTTATTTGTCCTAAAATACATGATAGATAGATAGGTAGATAGATAGAAAATGCTCCATTACTTTAAAAGTGCCATTTTAAGTGGTACTTAAAAAAAAAACTAAGGTAAATCTCACCTATTCACTTTTTTTTTTCTCCCAGTGTACACTTACTTAGAGCCGGCCTTTGAGGCATTTTAGAGAAACCAAACAGCTCCACATGCAGCTAAGGTGAAGGGTCAACTTGCCTGGTCCAGGTGGATCATAAACTTGACCTCAAATTCTGACCTTTAATCTTCCTGTCCCAACTGCACTCCTACACCTACTCTCTTCCATGTATTTATCTAAATGTCCATCCTATCTGTGTAGGGCAGAGAGGAGAGGAACAGAGGACTCACACCCTGCAGGAAGAAAAAAAAAGAAAATGGAGAGCGAGAAGGAGGAAGGGAGAGAGTGAGTGAGAGAACAATAACAGATGAAAAACAGAGATGTGAAGGGAGGAAAATATTGCTTCTGGGGGCATTTGTCTCGAGTCGGAGAAAAACACAGAGGCTCACCTTTGCAGTACGTGGGTCAGACTGTGCCTTAGGCTGACTCAGCTGCTGGGAGAAATTCTCTGTCTCTCTGTCTCTCTCTCTCTCTCTCTCTGAGCTCTTTGCAATGAGAGGCATCATGGAGAAACAGAGATAGAGAGATATCTTTAACAACTCCATACAATCAGGCTCAGAGGACTTCTTTGTGAGTTGTTTGTGAGTCAGTGTGGGTCAGGCTCTGAGTCACCCTTGTCTCGATCATTCTGACAGGATGTGATGTGGGGGTTGTAGGGGGAGGAGGAGTGATGTCATCACAGTTTTCTGAAGGAAAGATAGGCATACCTGCGCTCTCACAAAAGACAGAAAGAGAGATGTGGAGAACAATGGGGCTGCAAAGAGAGTGAAGGTGAATAAGCATGAGTGAAAAGAGAAGGACAGAGAGGGTGTGTGTGTATGTGTGTGTGTGAGAGAGAGAGAGAGAGAGAGAGAGAGAGAGAGAGAGAGAAGCAGGGTCTGATTAATTATTGCAAGGCCACGCTAGGTGCCGATCAGGCTTCTCACTCCAGTGGCTCTTGCCTTCGGCTGTGTCGGCGGGCCTCATTAGCTGGCCTCTTGGGACCTGACAGAAATTGTTAGCTAGATGTGATGGCCGACTCGGGCAGCCCTAGACGACCTCCCTTGCTCCCCCCTTTCCCCTTTTTACCCCATGCCTCTTTCCCTTCATCCGGACAGGATTGAGGATTCCCTCCATCCAGCAAAAGAAAAAGAGGCCTAACAAGGCCGCCTGTACAACACCTGTAATCAAACGTCTCCAAAAAAGCACCCAGGGAGCGTGATTGGAGAACGAGGTTTGGAAGATGGGGGTGTAATATGAGCGAGTCCCGAGGCCGATCCATAATTGATGTGCGTGCACAATTACGGGTCCTCCAGACATGGCAAAAGTGTTGCACGAATGAGCCTCGAGGATTGCTGAATTTTAACAGGCGTTGCATAAAATCAAGGCCCTGCCATTCAGCGCTGTGCTGCATAAGAAGGCTGCCTGATCTCCATGAGTGAATACCTCGGTCGGGTAGATATGCATGAGATATGGGTCTTGCCTCAGCTTTGATGTGTGTGTGTGTTTCTTAAAATTCTGCTCAGTTGATGAGGCAAAGTGTGTTTGCAACACTAATTTGGCTTTGGGGTTTTATCTGGGTGGCTCACTTGCTGTTTTTGCTCACCATTTATACATTTCTAACACAACCTAAGTGTGATTTACCTCCATGTTTATTTCCCTGCTAAATTTTTCCACGAGTAAACTTGTCCTTGAAGTCTTACTTACTGTAAAAATTGCATAAAAGATGCCAAACTTGCCTTTGCTTCTCAACTCTGATATGCTCTGACATGCAAATAACTGATTTTTCTGTCACTGGCATACTTTGTAAAGAGTAACACATCACCACCCACATGCTATTTGGCACGCCAGCTGCACCACTGCCACGCTCCATTAGGGATAAAGCTATATATTCTGTTTATATTGTTTCCTATCTCTACATTGAGATTCCTTCTCAGTGATGATGACAAGAGATGGAAACCCAAACCCCTGTGGAGCTATGACACATAATCATTGGTTTTAGACATGCTAACTCAGTGACATTTCTAAATATCAGTGTGCAGCAGCTGCCATCTATAGCCAGTGTGTTTGGAGATATGAAAACTATCTGCTTTCTGTGTCTGAACAATATTATACAACATTGTACAGCTCATTTGTATACTGGGTTCGGAGATATCAAGATGAAAGAATTTGTCTGATACTGGATACTAAAAAATGTATGTAAATAATGATAAAAAGTATGAATGTTTTGTGTCTATCTATGTGAACAGTCATTAAAATATAATCACAGAGTTGCTGAGGATTATTGTTCATGCAGAATTATATTAAATGGCTGATCAGCAGAATCACTAGTGATAAACTCTCATAGGTTTGCATAAACTCAGGGGGGAATATAAATTTTGAAGCCTAATAGCCTTAGCATGGGAGAAGTTTCATGATTCCCCAAAGCAAGGTTGTAGGAAAATTATTAAAAATGATTCCCCAAAGCAAGGCTTTAGGTAAATTACTCTCACACTTTAGATCATAGTATTGCCATTGCCATGGTGAAGTGGGTAGCATTGCTGCTTCTCAGCTTCAGGATTAGCTGAGGTTACTGTCTATGTGGAGTTTCACATGTTTTTCCAGGGTCTATTTGGGTTTCTCAGGAAAAAAAAAAGCCAGTCTATCAACTGTGTCCACTAAATTGCCCCTACATGGGTAATTTACTGGTAACAGGGCTGCCAATAAAGTTAAAATTACAATACTAAATTTTACAATTTACTATTTACAATAAACAACCATAAACATACACTCACTGGCAACTTTTACAGGAACTTATTCTTGAGTCTAAGATTCCTGATCTTGGCTGACGGGAGTGGAACCCAATGTGGTCTTCTGCTGTTGTAGGCTGACGTGCTTTTCTGCTCACCAAGGTGTTAAGAGTTGCTATGAGTTGCTATATCCTTCCTGGCAGCTTGAACCAATCTGGCCATTTTCCTCTGACATCTCTTATCAACAAGACATTTTCACCCACAGTACTGTCACTCAATTTTTGTTTTTGTTACCAATTACCAATGTTAACTTCCAATTCTAACTTCATTACCAATGATAACCTTGTTTGACTTTATGATACCAATGATAACATAGGAATGAATGAATGAACTCCCAGTTGTCTTGCATATTTTCACAGATCTATGTCGAAACAATGCAGAAGTCGCATCAGCCAAATGAGCAAATGTATTGCTTATGTGTTATTTTATACTATATAATATATTATTGTACATAACTATAAATATGCAGTTGTTTACTGTATTTTTACAGTATTTTATTAGCAACTCCTTTGCTAAAAATGTATCCTACAAATTACTGTAAAATGTTCAGTCAATTTTTGTTTTACAGTGTAGTGGTGAATGAGATGCCTTGCAATGACATTCCTGCTCAGTTCCCAGTGTTCCTGGGATAGGTTCCAGATCCACTGCAGCACTTACTGCAGATGAATGAATGATTTGTAGATTAGACTCCAAAGTGTCACACAATTCAGCTAGCATGGTGTCCCATGTTGACACCTGGCAAAACAGCAAAACAACCCACAGGATGTTGGATTGGTGAAAAAAGGTTAATAATTGTTCAGGAATGATTTCCTGAAAGTCACCTTCCTGCACCACTAATACACTAAGTACTAAATGCAGTTCACAAAGACACCAATCAGGATTGGTGGAATATTAACCAGAAATATTATTTTAGCTCTTTTCTCAGTGTCTGCACATACTAACCCTACTTAACCCTGTAACCCTGAACCTATTGTGATATTGAGTTAGTGCGATGGTGATTATGGCTGGGAAGGTGCTATTTTTAATAGTAATTATAAGCTAGTTCAATCATGAAAGTGGTATTGTTAAAACAAGCACAGCTTATAATTAATAGCTCATTTCCATATTACACATTATTTGCCCTGTATTACAGATCAGAGATACATCAGAGATAATTCCTCTGTAGGTAGTGATGCAGATGTAAATTATAATTAAAAATATAATTAAAGATAGATTTATTAACATTAAATATACAACAGCTATTCATAACCTTGGAGAGAAAGTAAAACACGAGGTACTTTCATTTCAGATTAAACATCCAAGTGCACTCTGTATGCCTGTTACCTTTGCAGTGTAAAGTTCCTCAATTAAAGGTAACTACATGGGTTACATTTTAAACAAGGTGGAAAGGTTTACGCACTCTTGTGGTAGTACATTTATAAAATATGTTAAACTTCACTCAGCCTTATTAGTATGGCTCATGAGGCTGAGTGAATTAAATTAAGAAATTATTTAATTAATATAAAAACCCCAATACTGATGGATAAAATCTGGACACTTTTCAGCAACATTTTAATTTTTTGTTTACTTTCGGCTCATGTTTGGATATAAAAGAGCATACAAGATAGAAATAGGATTAAAAAGTGAGAATGAGAATGAGAGGCATAGAGCACAAGCAGGCTCGATGAAGCTTAACATGGCTGTGCTGCTGTATCTAGTGCCCTCAGCCCTGGGTGTCAACAGGTGAGAGTGGGCGATAAGAGCTTTTGATGTTGCCAGCCAGATTTTTATACCACCCAACTTTATTTCTTCTTTTAGACCTCTTGGCAGACTTCAAAGCCCCCCCCCCCCCCTCTCGCTTTAATCCAGGGGCACCCTGGCTCTTCAGTT
>JAODVO010000023.1:15133764-15146491 GCA_025400055.1 Notarius lentiginosus
CTTTTCTTAAATATATATCAGCACCCACTCTCATCCCTGATGAAATGATTGGATAGGATTTTTACAGCCATACGTGATGTATTTTTTATTTTTTTTTAATTGCAGACAGGATAAAAAGTGAATTTTCAAGAAATATAACACACTAATATAAATTGCCAGCCCTAGCCTGAAGTAATTATACAGCCCAGGAGCCATGTTAATCTAGGCGTATAAAATACTAACACTTGAACAGCCCACATGACTACGCCTTGATATTTGGAGAGTACTGGATGAATTTCAGCGTCACTTTAAAGCTTAGGAAAAAGTGTAGTTGGGGGGGGATGTCTATAGCTGTGATATTTTTCTGAAACTAGGTGAGAAACGGATAAAGGAAATATCACAGTGCAGGACCTTTGATTCCATATTGGTACCGTTGACCTTTCTTGTTATGATGTCATGTCTTTCAGATGATGTGGAGTTTGAGGTGTCTTCTGACAAGCGCACTGGCAAACCTATTGCTGTGAAGCTGGTAAAGATCAAGGCCGAAGTCCTGCCCGAAGAACGAATCTCTGGGCAGGTGGGACCAGACTTGCACGCCTCTCCCTTTACTATGCTGCATGGTTATATACATCCAGTTAAGGAACACGTTTTCTCTTTTTTTGTCCATGTCTCATCAGTGTCTCTCCCTTTCTGGCTCATTTTAAACTCACTTGTGAGGCAATGTTTGCAATTAGCATCATCCTTTTTTAAAATATCTCATCTAACCCATTCCACTGAATAATTGAAGTAAATTCTGGTTCACTCCATTGGTTACCATTGTTTTTGTGGGTTCATAATGGGCTTGAATGTCGTTTGTGTGTGCTGTCTGTGGCATGTTCTGAGCCAATCAAAATCTTTGTTTTACTTGTCAGTAACATATTTGAATAAAAGGCATGTTGGAGATTTTTGTATATATTTCACAAAATGCCTCCTCTAAATGTGTGCGTGTTGTTCAGGTTGTCTCAGCCATCCCCAACCACCTGGATGGAAGGTCTGCTCCTGGTCAGGTCCCCACTGGCAGTGTGTGCTACGAGAGAAATGGGGTATGAGGGACAATTTTTCTCTTCAGCTGAGTGTAAACTGTGAATCCTTAGTTGCTGATTTGGGTTTTAGTTCCCATGTTCTATATTTACTGATTTTTTTAACATTTTCTGGAAAACCATTTGTCTATTTGTAAAAACCCTGAAAATTTAATTTTGACTATTATTAAATGTGAACATCTTAAAGCTAGACTGCCTTTCAGATTTTAAGTTTGGGTCATAAAAATAACTTTCCCTGACACCCAATTCTTTTTGTTTAGTGGACCGAAAGCTACTGGATTAAAATTGCAGACTTCCGATTTTATTAGGGGCCTTTTTTAAAAAAATGGAACAGTTAATGAATTTAGGGCCACATGGCCCTAAAATCTTTTTTTTTTTTTTTCCTGCTTCACCATGACCCAATTCAAGATACTATGTCACACGTCATGCGGTGGGCTTTCTCCGTTCACGCAAGGCATTATAGGATACAAATTTGAAACAGAAGAGAACAATGGAGGACGTGAGTGTGCGAATGAAACATGAACGACCGACAGTAACAAAGTGAGAAGAAAAGACGTTATGTTGAATGCGAAGGAAAGGAAACGCAGGACCAAACTAATAAATATCGGCGGTCAGCGAGCGCCTCTGTGTGATCAGCTGTTCGTTTAAAGACAGAATGATGGAACTGTCAGTGCATAGTCAAAGGTAAACCTGTAGATGGCAGTAATGCAACACTGTGGATGCCAGCTGCCGTAAAACCCAAAAGAAGAAGAAGGTAAACCTGCGCATTCACACACACACACACTTCCTCTGTCTGCTTGACTGTTTTCTAGGAACCTTTGCTTGGGCACATTCAGAACAAGAAGTGATGAACTGGTTGATTTCCATGAGCATGTTCTCCCATCAGTACTTGTTCTTTAACATTTGGTGAGTGTGTTGACTGCCAGGGTGCCCTGTGGTGGGAGATGCATGAGCCCAGATGATGAGTCTGCTGAAAAGAAGCTTCGGGATGTAGAGAAGACCAGGTGGGAGATGAATGGGGCTGGTTTGTGGCTGTGACTTCCTTATTTCCTTGTCCAGCTCCAAGGTGATAGATCATACAAAGCACTGTGGTGGGAGGATGGGATGGGAAACTGAATCTTGGTGAGATGGACTGAAGGCTCAGGATAGGGCATCTGCTTTTGTATTATTGGAACCTGGACAGAAAGAAATTGTGAATTCGAATCAGGTGAAAGATAGTGCCCACCTGGCCTGATGTGGGTTTAACCTTTTGGCTTTTCTGAGATATTTGAGGTTTTTGTGATCCGTGAGGATTATGAAGGGGTGATTAGCTCCCTCTAACCAATGTTGTCACTCCTCGAGGGTCAGCTTAATGGTGAGCAGCTCTTTGTTACCCACGTCATAATTCCTCTCTGCTGAAGATAGTTTCTTTGAAAAGAAAGCTACTGAGTGTAGCTTCTGTTTCTCCCCAAAAATTGAGAAAGGATTGCCCCCACTCCTGTATCAGATGCGTCCACTTCTATGATGAAAGGCTTAGTTGGGTCGGGATGCTGGAGTATAGGGGCTGAAGTGAAGGCTAGCTTGAGCTGACTGAAAGCTTCTTCTGCCTCTGGGTTACACTGGAGGTGCTTGGGTCCCTTCTTCAGCAACACTGTTAAGGGAGCCACAATAGTGCTTGAATGAACTGGCGATAGAAGTTTGCAAAGCCCAAGAAATGCTGAAGGTCCCTTATGAATTTGGATGTTGGCCAGGAAGTGACAGCAGATACTTTAGATGAGTCCATGCTTACCCCCTTCTGCACTGATAATATAGCCAAGGAAGGAGATTTGGCTTTGATGGAACTCACATTTTTCTGCCTTAATGTAGAGATGATTCTCCAGTAAATGTTTGAGAACAGCTCTGACATGTTACTGGTGACTTTTTTCATCTGGGGAGTATATCAGAATATAATCAATGTAAGCGATGGCATATCTACCCAGCATGTCCTGTAGCATGGCATTAATTAGGCACTGGAAGACGCTGGGCACTGAAGAAAGGCCATAAGGTATTACCTGGTATTCAAAATGGCCAGCAGTAGTGCTGAAGGCCATCTTCCATTTTTCACCCTTTTTTATCCTGATCAGGTTATACGCGCTGCATAGGTCAAGTGTCATGCCCCGCCCCGGACATCCACTCCGGAGATTATGGATCTCTCATGCCAGTGCCGATCCGGATCCGGGACAGGAATTCCTTCTCCCCTGAACTCACTTCCTGGTTTTCACGGCTGTGTATAAATAGGCCGTTCATTGTCAGACTCTGTTTTTGCCAGAATGTCTCATTTGTTTTCCCTAGCTGTTTCTGTGCCTTAATGCTTTTTCATGTTTTTTCCCCTCCAGTGTTTTTCCCTTGTTCATGGTTTTTTGCATTAGCTTTTTCTCATTTATGGCTTTTTGCACTAGCGTTTTTTTCCTTGTTGATGTTTTTTTTTTTTGCACTAGTGTTTTTCTTGTCCTTGTCTGCCTCGTTTGATTTGTCAAGTTTTTGTCTCCTTTTTTACATGGACTATTTTTGCTACTTTTCCCCCTGGATTAAAACCACCTCATTTATTGGACTACTGTCTGAGTCATGTTTTGCTTTTGGATCCTATTTCACCACACCTCCACCACCCCTAACAGTACATTCTAGCCAACATGGATCCAGCAGAACTGAGCCATCTGAGAACGGCTATACAGCAGCAAGGAACTCTCCTCAGGACAACAAATTACCCAGAACCTTGCCACCTTGTCCAATGCACTCAACCTTCTCACAATGCAGATGCAGTGCTGTCAAGCCATGCCTACCCCTGCTCAGCCATCTCCTACTTCAGCTCCTGCCACCACCTTTCTCCACAAACCAAGACTTCCAGTGCTTCAGTCCTACAATGGAGAACCAGGTACTTGCAGATTGTTTTTGTCTCAATGTTCATTGATTCTAGAACTGCAACCTCTGGCCTTCCCCACAGAATGCTCCCGGGTAGCATATACAATAAAACTCCTCACCGGCAAGGCCAGAGAGTGGGGAACAGCAGTCTGGGATGCCAATGCACCCTTCTGTTCCAGTTTCAAGGATTTCTCCGAGGAGATGAGGCAAACTTTTGATGGCTTTCTGTCCGGCCAGGAGGTGGCCAGAGAGCTCATGGAGCTGCGGCAGGGTCCCGGTCTACCTCAGATTACACCATCAAGTTCCGGATGTTGGCAGCTTCATACAGTTGGAATGAGAATGCCCAGATCAATGCGTTCCTGCACGGCTTGTCCGACGCCATCAATGATAAATTGGTATTGCAGGAACTGCCATCAGACCTCTCCAGCCTCATGGACCTCACCAACCGCATCGATGCTCGGATCCAGCAACGGAGGAGAGAGAACCACCCCAGATTCACCTCCTCTCCAGCTCCCGCTGCATCCGTCGAACCCATGCAGGTAGACTGGGTTCGGGTGTCAGCGGAGGAATGACATCACTGGCAGAGCACAGGGGCCTGCTTCTACTGTGGTCAGCTAGGACACATCTGTCAAGCCTGCCCACTAAAAGGATGACCCCACCAGTGAATCAAGGGGCCCTGGTGGGCAATGCTCAGAACCAGTCCCCCACTAATCTTCCATTACTTCCTGTCACCATTATCCGTGACAACCAGCATCACCACCTCCAGGCCCTCATCAACTCTGGGGCGGACAGGAACCTGATATGCTCCACCACTGCCAAGTGTCTGGGAATCCCGCTACTTGCTCTTGACATCCCTCTCTCTGTCCTGACACTCAATGGCACTAGCTTGACCAACATCACCCATCTTACCACCCCGCTCACCCTAAGGATTTCCGGTAACCACTTAGAAACCATCCAGCTTTACGTCATGAACAACCCCCACGTACCCATCGTCCTAGGATTACCATGGTTAATGCAGAACAACCCCCACCTGAACTGGGCTGACAACACCATCCTAGGCTGGAGCCAGTCCTGCCTAGCTTCCTGTTTGAACTCCATGCTGCCTCCTGCCAAGCCACCACAGCCTTCAGCCAGTGAATTCCCTGACCTCTCTCACGTGCCTTTGGAATATCTGGATCTCAAACTTGTTTTCAGCAAGACCTGAGCAGTGTCCCTCCCTCCTCACAGACCCTATGACTGTATATCACAGACTTCCTACCCGGGACAGTGCCACCCAAAGGGTGACTCTACTCTCTCTCCCATCAAAAGGCAAGTCATGAAGAAGTACATCTCTGAATATTTGGCAGCTGGGATCATCCATCCTTCCTCTTCCCTAGCAGGGGTGGGATTCTTCTTTGTGGAAAAGGACAAGTCGCTCCACCCCTGCATTGACTATTGGGGTCTCAACACCACATGGTCAAGAACCGCTACCCACTACTGCTCATGACCATGGCCTTTGAACTACTCCAAGGAGCCAAGGTATTCACTAAGCTAGATCTACGCAACGCATACCAATCTCGTCAGAATCATGGAGGGGGATGAGTGAAAGACGGCCTTTAACACCACCACTGGTCACTACAAGTACCTTGTGGTCCCTTTTGGCCTGATCAACACACCCGCAGTCTTCCAAGCACTCGTTAATGACATCTTAAGGGACTTCCTAAACATCTTCATTTTTGTGTACCTGGATGACATCCTGATCTCCCACTCCCTGGAGGAACATTGGGGTCACGTCTGACAGGTCCTCCAGTGCCTACTAGAGAACAAGTTGTTCATCAAGGTGGGAAAGAGCAAATTTTACCAGAGCTCGGTCTCATTTCTGGGATTCATCATCTCTCTGGCAAGGATCCAGATGGACCCCCTCAAGCTCGAGGCAGTTGCCGATTGGCTGATCCCATCTTTGAGACGAGAGCTCCAGCGCTTCCTAGGATTCACCAACTTCTATAGGCGCTTCATTCGCAACTTCAACATGGTGGCCAGACCTCTTTCAGCCCTGACCTCGACCAAGACCCAATTCAAGTGCGGGGAGGAAGCAGAGAAAGTCTTTTCCAGTCTCAAGCACAGGTTTACCACAGCACCCATTCTCACCATACCCAATCCTACCAAGCAGTTTATTGTCGAGGTCGATGCTTCCAAGTTAGGGGTCAGAGCTATACTATCGCAGAGGGCCAGTGACAACAAGGTCCACCCATGCTCCTTCTTCTCCCACCAGCTATCCTCAGCCAAACGGAATTACGATATCGGCGACCGAGAACTACTGGCTGTTAAACTAGCCTTGGAGGAATGGAGGCACTGGCTCGAGGGGTTGGAGCTCCCCTTCCTAGTCTGGACCGACCATAAGAATCTGGAATACCTCAAGTCCACCAAATGCCTTAATTCCCATCAAGCATGTTGGTCTCTCTTCTTCTCCCGGTTCAACTTCACGCTCTCCTACCAGCCCAGGCTCCAAGAATGGCAAACCCGATGCCCTGTCCAGGATATTCTCTTCCCACCAAGAGGAGTCCAAGCTGTCCGAGACCATCCTTCCTCCACGCTGCCTGGTGGGAGCCACCATTCTAGAGGTTGAGACGCTTGTGCAGAAAGCCCTGGAGTAGGACCCCGGTGAAGATAACCCCAACAACACTCCTTCTAACCATCTGTTTGTTCCCTGTCCTGTGCGAACCCAGGTGCTGCAGTGGGTTCATGGCTCCAAGCTGGCCTGTCATCCGGGAGCTGCCCGAACCCTGGCACTCATCCAGCAGCACTTTTGGTGGCCATCCATCAAGGAGGACATCCAGGAGTTCGTGGCAGCCTGCGACACACGTGCCCATAACAAGACAGCCAATCAATCCCCTGCTGGCTTGCTAAGACCCTTCCTGACTCCACATCGACCTTGGACTCACATCGTCCTGGACTTCGTCACCGTACTCCCCAACTCAGGTGGCAACACATGCATCCTCACTGTCACTGACAGTTTCTCCAAGACCGTCCATTTCATTCCTCTGCCCAAGCTCCCCTCAGCCAAAGAAACCGCAGAATTACTCGTCCACCACGTCTTCTGCCTACATGGACTACCCACGACATCGTTTCTGACCGGGGCCCTCAGTTCACTGCACAGTTCTGGAGGGCCTTCTGCAAACTCATCGGGGCCTCCTGTAGTCTCACCTCAGGCTTTCACCCACAGACCAACGGCCAGGCAGAACGGGGGAACCAGGATTTGGAGGTTGCACTCAGGTGCAAGGTGTCCAGGGATGCCAGTTCTTGGAGTAAGTACCTACCCTGGATCGAGTATGCTCATAACACTCTTCCTTCATCTGCCACAGGTCTCTCACCCTTCCAGTGCTCCCTAGGTTACCAACCACCACTCTTCCCCAACCAAGAGGAGGAGGTCGCCATACCCTCAGCCCAGACCTTCATACGCTGCTGCAGGAGGACGTGGGCATTGGCCTGGAGAAAACTCATTCACTCTGCCCTAGCATCCAAGAGGCAGGCCGACAAATGCCGCTCTAAGGTGCCCACTTACTGGGTGGGGCAACGAGTCATGCTCTCCACATGCCATCTACCATTCAGAACTGTCTCCCGCAAGCTGGTTCCCAGGTACCTAGGACCCTTCCTCATCAAAAAGATAATCAACCCATGTTCCGTCAGACTGGCACTACCACTCACCATACGACACATCCACCCCACATTCCACATGTCACAGCTTAAACCTCTGGTCTCTAGTTCTTCAGAATAAACAGTTACAGATAATGAATGGATGGATGGATGGATAAATGTCAATGTAATACTGCATAAGAACAGCTCATGGCAACAATAAATCCTAAAACAAATGCTGTTGCAATGTAACAGTTGTAGTTAGGAGTCATATAGGCTGTTATTTTAAAAATCTTTAGCTTTACTTATAAGTGAGTGTAGAAAGAACCTGATGTAGGTGGAACACAGATGGACAGCAGACGGTTGTTTGTATCTTAGTTATTTCCTTTATTGCTGCTTTTCAGCACAAAACTAAAAAAACTCTCACGCGCGCACACACACACACATAGCACACCAAGCAATGACACTGGACCCACTCCGCTGTTCCTTCCGGAAGTCACACGATGAATTGCTCCAGTGTCACCAGGTTGATCACTCCCTCGGCGTCGCGGTCGTCTGCCTTCAGCCACCGCCGGCAGGCATCCCGGAGTTGTTGCCCGAATGCGAACGGTTGGCCAACCTCCTCCAAACACAGTGAGTGGAAGCACTGCTGTTGTTGCTCCGGGGAGCGGCCGACACGCTGGAGGATGACTTGCCGGAGGTCAGCATACACGAGCCGGCTGTTGGCAGGGAGCTACAGCACGGCCAGTTGCGCCTCGCCCGTCAGCAGGGGGAGGATGCGCGCCGTGCGCTGGTTGACCGGCGAACCCCAGGCTTCCACTGCTTGCTCAAAGAGCATGAGGAAGGCATCCATATCATCGTGTGGACCCATCTTTGTTAGGGTGAGGTGGGGAGGGTCCGCTCTGCTGGTGGTTGTGGGCCCCGCTGATGCGAGCAGGTGCCGGAATGCTTGACGGTCTTCCTGTTGGGCCAACACCAAGGCTTCAAACCATTGTTCTTGCTCCTTTTGAAGGGCGACCAGCGATTGGTGCTGGTTCTGCTGGGCTGTGACGAGGGCATGGATCAGCTCCTTGAACAGCGAGGACTCCATGGGACCTGTTCCCTTCTGCACTCTCCTGGGTTTCAGCACCACTGTAGAAAGAACCTGATGTGGGTGGAGCACAGAAGCACGGCAGGCAGTTGTTTGTATCTTAGTTCTTTCCTTTATTGCTGCTTTTCAGCACAAAACTCAAAAAACTCTCTCTCACTCGCGCGCGCACATAGGCTACAAGCAAGCCCTCGGCACCGACCTCCCCTTCTCACTCTCCTTTTATCAGGCACAGTCACTGGAGGAGACACACAAACACATGCTATTTCACAACAGGTGTAGTGACACGACCACTCACCTTCCCTGACTCCGCCCTCCATTCACAGACTGATGCTCAGCCACACCCCTGCTGCCATAGTGAGTTTTGGCTAAATAGGATTTTGGTTCTTTTTGTTAATAGTACAGGTCAGTGTGTTGAAATTCTGGCCCATGGTAAATATCAATTTGCTACACATGTGCTAGAAAGATATTAAAGTGTAACTAAACTCCCAGCTCTGAGCCTAACCCCACCTACTGCATAATTTTGAAAATGCTAAAACAGGGCTGAGGAAAGGAAATAGAATAAACTCCTGCAAATAAAGAGTCTTAATCAGCATGTATTTGAAAATGAGTGCAGTTTCACAGACTTCCACTCATGGATGGGGGCTGGGGAGGTGAGGGCCATCCACCTCTGGGAAGAAGGTATGAATGTTCTTTTTATATAATAAATTTTGTGACACACAGTACCAGGCAAAACCAACACATTCATAGATGTTTCTGTATTTTGACTGTTTTCTACATTGTATAACGATACTAAAGGCATCAAAACTATGAAATAACATATGGAACATGTATGGAATTATGTGGTAAGCACAAATGTGTGAAAAAACCCAAAACACATTTCATACTTTAGATTTTTTAAAGTAGCCACTGTTTATCTTGATGACGCTTTACACACAATTGGCATTATCTTAACCATCTTCATGAGGTAGTCACGTGAAATGCTTTTCAATTAACAAGTGTGCCTCGTCAAAAGTTAATTCGTACAATTTCTTGCCTTAGGAATGAATTTAAGATGAAACAGTAAATAATTAAAATACAGTCAATAGCTGTATTCCACAACTGTAGTAATCTATATTATATCAAGAACCACTCAGCTAAGTAAAGAGAAATGACAGTCCAACTTTTGACAGGTACTGTAGATATGGTGAACTCTACATTCGCATTGGCCTTGCAAGGTTCAAAATAATTTTAACCATTCGATGGTGTCAGTAGATGGTGTTTACTATTGACAAATGGTATCAATAGTTTAAACTGAAATGTAATGCTGTTTCTGTCTATCACACTGTCAAGACCTCTTGAATTTAGTCTTTGAAAGGAAACCTCCACAATGGTACACATGAAACAAAATGGTACACAAATGAATATGAAATTCATATTGAAATACGAGGTGTTAATGATTCTGGTGCTAATTTCTTGGTTGGTGCTGTATTTTCATTAGTCCCATGAGAAATTTGTAGTTCTCTACTGTCACAAGGGACATCGCTGGTGTAGTCACAATAGATTTTATTAGCAGGAAAAAACAAAAAAGCTCCAAAAAACAAAATTTATTTATCCATTCAACATTTTCCAGTGACATTCAGTGTCTTATTAATGAATAAGTTAACATTAAAAAAAATTAGACAATTGGTAAAATCACTGCACCCTCTCAAATATTGAAAAAAAATGTTTTTACACTCGCATGAGATGATTTTTCAGATGATTCTGTAAAGCAGTATTTCGCAAAATTGAAATGGAAACACCATTTCTGGCGATTAAGTCACTTGCTGTGACATGAAGAGCAAATGGAAATGCAACCTTTCTGAAAAAAGAGTGCTTTGTAGGAGCTATCATGAGAGGAGAAAACCCAGCTTTAATCGCATAACATCACTGACTGGAAACAGATTTTTTTTATTTTAATTAATGGAATCCTGGCTATTGTAAAGATTTGGCTCGGGTAGTGAGCAAGCTCCAACATGATGAACATGATTATGGTGATGGTGCTACAGTATTAGCACGAAAGTCAAGGCTTTGAATAGAGTGTCCGGATGAGGAAATGAGATGGCTGGATAGAATAAAGGACGAAAGCAGCGCTGCATCAGTCTCTTTAGGTAAATATGAAGCAGGCTTGTAGTACTTGAGTCCAGGACTTGGACTCAAGTACAACTCGTGCCCTAATTTTAAGGACTCATGACTTGACTAGGACTTGAGCACTGATGACTTGGACTTGGACTCGGACTCGTGCATTAACTGCATTCAGACTCATAAATTGGAGATGAGGACTCTGATTTTTTCTTTATTTTTTGTAACATGCCATAATAATTTGGCATAAGATATTTATATCTCCATTAATTTTTGTATTAAATTCGTGCAAGAGTGTAACACCTGCGTGGCTTGACACATGCATCAGATAGACTATTGGGTGCATTTCGAACAGCGCGTGCACCAAGCGGACTCTTGTGTGCACTGTAAATGACTCGCACCTGCACAGGATTAAGGCGCAATCAACGCACCTATATAAAGACTGTGAAAACACACTTACTTTGCGAAGTATTGAGTTGCATTGCTGACACGTTACCTAGCCTTATTTCCTCGTTTGGTTTCCTGATACCTGATTTCCTGTTTCTTGTCTTTGATTCTGCCGAGTCTACAATAGCCTGTTTGTGCCTTGCTCGACCTATTGCCTGTTTTACGATTTCTGGATTGTTTATCTGTATTCACTTGTATTAATAAACACACCTTCTGCGCTTACATCTGTCTCCCAACTATCTCTGACAGAATACTTCACAGTACCTGACAAAGAGAATGCACATTCACTTGTTCACACGTCATGTACAGGAACAAACTAATGTTAATGGTGCTAAAACAACCACCGTCAAATGGTGCAGTTGGAGTCTTGTTCTCGGACTCAATTCAAATCAATAGTTGCCCGAACTCGACTCAAAATTTTTTTTAATGACTTGGACTTGACTCAGACTTGAACACTGGGGACTCGAGACTGGACTCGAACTTGAGGTTTAGTGACTCGACTACAACACTGATATAGTCAGACTACTGATGAAAAGAAATTCTATGAAAGCTTACTGGACTTCTACAGTAGTGACAACAGCTGATGTACAATTCACGTCTTTTTTGGTCCTGGTACTCAACCTGGCATTCAAATGGTTTAACAGCACATAAAAGTGACCTAAGAGTTATTTATTTATCACTAAAACGTTTCATCACTAAATAAAATGCACTTCCCAACAAAATGTAAACAATTATTTTGTAGCCATGGCCAAAAGGTTAGAGTATAACGCGGCTGTGATAAACCAGACGCTCACGGATTATGAATGAACTCAAGGTTTTAATGAGCACAATGGAAAATGTACAAAAGCCAGGCCAGGTCAATACCGAGAGATCCAAAACAGTAATGAGGGCTAGACAAATCATGGTCAGGAAACAGGCAGGAGTCCAAGAACTGGGAATCAGTAGACACAGGCAATCTAAACACAAGGACTAGGCAAATCGTAATCGGGAAACAGGCGAGGATTGAGAAACCAGGAAGGAAGAGAGATGGGCAAACAAACACAAGGGCTAGGCAAAACGGGAAATAAACGGAAGGCAAAAAGGGTCATGCACGAATAAACAATCAGTATAATAACGCTCAGTAGGCTCACAAAAAGTAGAGGCAATACTGTGCAACGAACAAAACAAACAAAGGGGTATAAATACAGATATAAGCAAAAAGGTACAGGTGATGGTAATTAGAACTCGGGGGAACCACTCCTAGGAAGTGGCTCCGGGTTGGCTGACGGAGTGCACGTGGTAGTGACTGGTGTGTGAGGGGGATTGTGAGAAGTGGAGTCCTGAGTGTTGGGTGAGCCCGGAAGCATGATAGAACCAAAGAAAAGTAATTAAAATCAATCAATCAATGCATTCATAGTAACATATGAGAAACCACTACTGTGGTTTCTTAGGACCTTCTACTTCTATTGTATAACCTATATTTATAGCCGTCATCTCATTATCTCTAGCCACTTTATCCTGTTCTACAGGGTCGCAGGCAAGCTGGAGCCTATCCCAGCTGACTACG
>JAODVO010000023.1:15184572-15194664 GCA_025400055.1 Notarius lentiginosus
GGGATAGGCTCCAGCTTGCCTGCGACCCTGTAGAACAGGATAAAGCGGCTACAGATAATGAGATGAGATGAGATGTTTAAAAGTTTCTCTATTATTCCCCCAATGATGAATTACTTTTGGTAAATTAAAAAATCTGATGTCTTTGTTTCATTCAGAATGATTTGCACAGCAAAACCTTCCCCTACTGAACAATAACAACTAACTTGGCTGAATGAAGCACTATAAGCATGCCCCCTGTCATAGCGGCATAGTTACTGTTGCTACGGGGGACATGCCGCAATTAATTTTTTCCAAGTTGAATTAATTTTTTACTCGTAGCAGAGTACAATTATTAGATTGCATCCAACATCACATCTGCCTCATTAAGCTATTGTCACACGATGCTTTGCCATGGATAAATCGATGAAAATGAGGCATTTTGGTGATGATGCATGGCAATATACAGGCAAGCTAAAAGTTGTGGTCATAGCAGATGAACACTTGACTGTTAGGTGTTTGAGTGTGTTGAAGCTCGAGGGGCCACACACACTCACGGAATGTGTTGCGCACATTCTGGGGACCTAGTCATTATGGGAAACACCTGATACTGATTTGAGTGTTGTTTTCACAGAGACTTTGTGAAGTGTTATCATTATCACGGTCACGTTTGTTTTTAGCCATGTTTATGACTGGTTAAATACTCCACTTTATGATTCTGCTTTTGTCTGTGTTTGATTTCACTGACCTTGCCTCACGTTTTGTTTTTGTAAATATCATGCCAGCTAATAAACACACTTACTGCACTTAAATCTGTCTACCTGACAGAATACTTCACAAAGTCTCTGTGAAAACAGAGCTCAAATCAGCATCAGGAATTTTCCATAATGACCAGGTCCCAAGCGCACACCCAATGCATGCCAAAGAAGAGAAGAGCAGGGAGGACTGGGAATTGAGTTGCTGTGTTTTGTTTACCCCCGATACTAAAACTTTTAGCGCCCTAGCAATCATCATAAGAACGTACAAAAAGTCAAAAATTGCGCCTTCTCTGGGAATAAACGATACAGGATTTAACTTGTAGTGTCATGAGCCCCAGATCTTTAACCTAGCCATGTATGAAATGTTGTACTCATCCATACTCTTCCAGGTTTTCATTAGTTTGTCCATGTAGACTAATGTCTGCAGCACCAGGTAGTTTGAGATGTTGGGGAACGAAAAGGATGGATAATTTTCCAACTCGTAGGAAAAATCCTTCATTGTTAAAGTGTAAGGATCGAGAGTGGTTTCTATATCCACTTCGCTTAAGTGTACATCTTGGTTTTAATAACTTTCTTATTTGCTGTACACAAACATGGCAATAAATTTTTCTGTTAATCAACCAGACTCCACTGGTTGGATCATTAATCGCTTTTGACTGAGAATGACCTGCATGCATGGTTTTATGTTGGCTTCTGGCACATCCATACAGTTTTAAATACAATACCTAAAATTAAAAACAGTTTGTTTTTATTGCATTTATTTAATTCCTGGCCTCCCATCTGTAACAGGGAGTGATGTTGCTTCCAGTTAATACACTTTACCATAGGTTATTAGATTCTAATAGAATCGATGAGCCAAAATAATTAGGGATCTTTTTTTAATGAGCCCTGACTCGTTACAAGTATGAATAGGTGGGCCTTACAGTAGAAAAGATTGAGAACACTGATCTATAGTACTTACTGGTCTTATAATGTATAAATGTTCTGGCTAATTAAAAAGTCTTAAGTACAGCAAAAAAATAATTGTGGAGGTAATGTCAGATAATGCTGGCGCTAAAAACAACTCATATTTGGTAGCTACATGCAATGTTCTGGAAAATCAAACCATCCAGTGACTGAAGCTCAGCTAAAGAATACAATCAGAAAATAAACCTTAAAAGAACACATTATCATCATGTATTCTTAATGACCTTACAATGTCATTCTCTGCTGAGTTAAGCCATTTGTTTGTCATTTATTGAAATTGAGGGACTGCTTAATGAGAATGTGAGAAATAGAACCATATAAAAGGAATTAGCTTACAGAATAATACAGAATATTAATTCTTAAAATAATCTTTGTCAAGGAACAAGATGTGCATATGAATCTGGGTCAGTCTGGAGAGATCAGTGAGAACATGGCCTAAACATGATGCAGTTCTGTGTAGTTTTCTGATCAAAGTGAAATGAACAGGAATCATACAAGTCAATTATTTGGAAAAGTTTCCATATGTTATTTAACCTATATCTTTTTCATGAAATTCCCACCACATTGCCCTTGCTCGTTGAAATTCTACCAAAGTTTACATGAGATCAGGTTCTTTCTGATCTCATGGGAACTAATGGAAACAAATTACAATAAATTAGCTAGCTGCTTCCTTAAAACCAGACTTAATGAACAGGCTTTCTAATTAGCAACTTGATGTGAAGCATATCATATTTCGCTAACAGCAAAATTCTCCAATTCCTTCAGGCTGTATGCCATGCAGGCATAAAACTCTGACTCTCAGGCTACCCCTCAGGCAATCCTATTATAATCCAGTGTTGGAAACATGACTGTCATGTATTTCAGGTCTTATTTGGAATTTTCAAGTGGACTTGCAAAGCAGATCACTTTACAGCACTCAAGGAGAACTAGCCATGCTTTCTAAACACTGTAAAGAGTCCAGGCTTCCTAAATGTGACACTACACCAACCGAGCTGCAATTTGTCCCTGCAAGCCTTCACCACTGAGCCAACGCTGACCGTGAGAAATGGCCCCTGGCAGAAGTAGTACCACTCATAATGAGATGGCTAAGAAGAACCACAGACCAAACAGAGGCTCTTCAACAGCCTCCAGATTTTTGAGAGGAACAGTCCACCAATTAGGGCAACATTCTGCAGGTACCAATGTCTGTCGTACCTTTGGTGTAATGGTGGTTGTCTCTATTAGCATGACAGCATGTCAAACAACCTCTTCCTGTGCAAGGAGTCTTATCTTAATTGGCCCACTCTCTGTGGATTGTCTGTGCGGTGAGGTACAGTGGCTGAGAGAGCTCTGCTTCTTGTCCGTCCAAACCACCACACACCAATATTTCATGTCAGCCAGCCAAAACGAGCAGGCATATTTCATCAGATACAATGAGCAGGAAATTAGCAGTGAGGGCCATTTATTTTGCCATTATGTGGGTCCTGAATCAATCACGAAAGCAGACTGGTTCCTCCTTTGCTCGTGTCAGCATCCTGACTCCAGGACACAACCCAGCTGCCTACTGTAATATGTTTGTATACAGTGAGTTTGTGGACTTCATTTGGTCTGGATCGGGATTTGACTAAAGCAAGGATTACAACCGACATTGTAAATGCCTCAAACATACTGTATGTCTTTAATAAAATAAGTGCCTAATTAAATGAGCCAAATTAAATGAAAACCCATGTGTTTTTATTAATATACTAACTCACTTGATAGTTTTCTTAGACTCTGGCCTAATTGCTCTCTGCCAAGTACTGCAAAGGTAAATATACATTTAACTTAACATTCAACTTAAAACGAGTGTTTTAGTCAAGACCACCTAAACCGAGATGAAGTCATGACTGAGACCAGAGTGCCTCGAGACCAAGACAAAACCAAGACTTTGAGGGGTTAAAACCAAGTCAAGACCAAGACCAAGGCAGGGCGAGAACGAGCCAAGACCAGGTCCAGACTAGTGTGTGTGAAGGAGGCAAGGAGGGGTAATGGCCATTAACAAAAACAAAGATTTTAAATTAGCAATGAGTCACATTATTGGTTGCATTTGAGGCAGAAATGTTTTCCATCCAATCACAGTAATGATATTTACAAATAAATCAGATGATGCACAAACAATTTACTGATATCCCCACAGTTGTGGTCTTGACCATTCTTGAAATAAAATCCCAAGTCCTATATGTCCAAGACCAAGTAAAAATGTGGTTGATTCCAAGACAAGACCAAGACCTTCAAAAAAGTGGTCTTGAGACTTAAAATGGTGGTTTATTGTCTTCTATTGTTAAGTCTTTAGACTTTTTCGGGTGTGGGTTCCACAGTTTTTGAAGCCATTCTCTGATCCTAATGAAGCCCTGACACTATATCTCCCTCCAACCTCCATATCAGGTTCATAATACACTATTCATGCCCCCTTTTTTAATATTAATCTGTTCTTTCCTCTGGCAATTTTTCAAATCGCTTCCTTTGTTTACTCATGAATATTTGTGTGACTCGTTCCCCGGCTGTGGTTGGAGGTAAGGACAGCTGTGCCCACAATCTCCTCTCTTCTCCATACTCTCCCTGGGCACTTTTTTGCAGTAGGAAGGCCTTGTATTTCATCATAGGCTAATCTAACCTTTGAGGTGTTCTCTAGCCTGCCTGAGTGCCTAAAATAGGTTGCCTAAGCAGGGCTTAGCATGGCAGAGCGAGCTGGCCTCAGGCCCAGGAGACACCGAGTGGCAGTAATTGCTAGTTATGGCTCTGAGGGTTCCATAAACGAGGAACAAAGCTTGCCCACCTATTGTCACATTTAGGACAGCAGTGCTGCCAGCATCACTCGCTAGTGCCAGTGATGGCGGGCAAAGAGGCTTCGTTAGCTCCTCGATATCCTAATTACTCCCAAAAAAATGGTCACCTGAACAGCCTGATGCCCTTCACTCTTGCACTTTCCTTTCTCTATCACTCTCTCTTTCCCTACAGCCCTTGCTTTTTGCACCTTTTTTGCATTACTACACTCTCATGTTTGCAACAATAGGGGAGTCATAATAATAATAATAGTCATCTATAAAAAAAAAGTACCCGGTGCATTAGGCTAATCTGTCATCCATTTCAATTTTTCCCTCTCTCTCTCTTTCCCTCTCACTCACTCTTTTTTTTCAGAGAAAAAGTGTTGTAGTTGGTGGGTAATGAAAAGGCCTAAATGACAGAAGCCTGACAGTCGGATTGGCTGGTAAACGACTCCAAAGTGGCTTGCCTGCGGAGCGAGGTTGGAAGAAGCTCCCAGAAGAGCTGATTAATTCCAGTCGCAGCAGCTGCCCAGGTTCGTAGAGGAGCCTATTACCACAGCCGATCTAATCAGGGCCTGCGCAAACTTTCCAGGCCCTCATTCCCTTCTTCCCATCCATCCAGGGACTTTAAATATGGTGGAGGTGAGGCCAGGTCAGGAGTTTGGGGAGGGGTGTGTGGAGGATTTTCTTCCTTTTTTTTTAGATGGTTAAGAGCTCGCTAAGAAATCCTCTTTGCTGCCTTTTTTTTTGCTGGGAGGAGATTGGAGGCAAGGCTTTGATTGTGACAGACCTTCCCGCACAGCGCCGGAGTGTGTGACCAGATAGAAGTGTGTCAGAGTGTCTAATCCCAGTGGTTTTACTCCAAGCTCTGGCAAAGTGTGTCAGGAAATTGTACGCTGCTATCCAGTGTCAGGGTATTACAAGGCAAAGCATGGTGACATAAGGCTCTGGAAAAAATGCAAGTATAGGCTGTATACTTGGTGAATGTAGGTTAGTGCAGGGGTTCTCAACCTTTTCTACTTTAAGGCCCATTTATTCATACTTGTAACGAGTTGGGACCCATTAAAAAAGATCCCCAATTATTTTGGCTCATCAATTCTATTAGAATATAATAATCTGTTATAAAGTGTATCACTGGAATGCAACATCACTCCCTGTTACAGATGGGAGCCCAGGAATTAAATAAAAGCAATGAAAACAAACTGTTTTTAATTGTAGGTACTGTACTTAAAACTGCATGAATATGCCAGAAGACAACATAAAACCATGTATGCAGAGTCTTCTCAGTCAAAAGGGATTGATGCAAAAGTGGAGTCTGGTCCATTAACACAAGAACTTATTGCCATGTTTGTGTCCAGCAAACAAGCAAGTTATTAAAACCAATAAGTACACTCAAAAGAAGTGGATATAGAAACCACTTAATGGGATAGATCCTTACACATTAACAAAGAAGGGTTTTTCCCATGACTTGGAAAATTATCCATCCGTTAAAGTTCTCTGACATCTCAAACTACCTGGTGCTGCAGACATCATTCTACACGGACACATAGATGAAAACCTGGAAGAGCATGGAGGCGAACAACTTTTTATATGTGGCTGGGTTAAAGATCTGGAGATCAGGACACTACAAGATCAATCCTGTATCGTTTATGCTTGGGTAAGTAGGATTTTTTTGCGATTTTTGTACGCGTCTTTGCGATGATTGCTAGGACACTATACGTTTTAGTATCAGGGATAAACAAATCACAGCTGCTCAATTCTCAAAACTTCCTGTTCTTCTCTCCAGGTAAATCATTCACAAAGATCCACAAAAAAAAGTCCTTTAAAGACCTGGGTCTTACGTATATTACATATGCATTAGTTTACAATATGGTGACCATGATCAAACAGTAAACAAAAACACATCTGAGGACTCAAATGTTCTGAACTTCAAAATATCACAAAATAATAGAAAATGGTGAGAAAAGTGATTTGTGAATCCAAGAGAAGTAAATCAGAGGAATTTACAAATCTTTCATGAAGTGATCACTGCAAACTCGAACATTCTTCGACTCGGCTCCCTTTCATCACAGTGAAAGGTTCAAGACCTGCCTTTCATCTCATTTTTTGGTAAAATCCTTTACTTTTTCTCCCTTTTTTATTACTTTACGGGAAACGCAGAATAGACTTTTATCAGTTTCATGGTTTGTTTGATTCAAACAGCCCAAAACAATGCAAGCATAGGGCATTTTAGCAAGGTACCCCAATGAAAGAAGCATTTTGTGAACAGTGAGCTTAGCTGGCCACCACTTCATGTCTTGCATGTCTAATGAGGCGGCTGTGATGTCGGATACAACCCAGCAACTGTATTTGACTAAAAATTAGCTTCAACTTGGAAAAAATAAAATTGCAAACCACTACATGGCGCTTTGTGACCCACTAATGGGCCATGGCCCAATGGTTGAGAACCACTGGGTTAGAGTGTTATGGGGTGTGACACAAGGCATGAATGAATGAATGAATGAATGAACCCTTTATTGTCACTAGTCACAAGTACCAGCAAAATCGACCATCAACCCATCCTTACATATACACATTATCTGTATTCGAATTTAAACCCAGTTCTTAAAGTGGGCACAGTTTTAAGTTCTTTAAGTGGGCAAAGCTTACACAGGAAGGTTTTTCTTGTTGCTGTTTGTTTGTTTGTTTGTTTGTTTGTTTGTTTGTTTGTTTGTTTAATTGAGATGTGTGCAGGACAGACATGTGCATCTGTCTGAGACAATTTCTAAGGAATTTAGTTCAATATGGATGAATGAATGAACACTGCATACACATTACTGCAAATGGATTGCTTATGTGAATAAATGTTGTTTTTCCCCTACATTCCCAGAATCTCCCATTCTACAAGATCCCAAAGGTGCTCTATTGGATTCAGTTCTAGTGACTTATTGTCATGTTCATGGAAGCAGGTGGAGATGACTTGTGCTTGGTCACATGGTGCATTTCATGTTGCACATAGCCAATATACACTCACTAGCCACTTTAACAGGAACTTATTCTTGATTCTAAGATTCCTGTTCTTGGCTGGCAGGAGTGGAACCCAATGTGGTCTTCTGTTGCTGCGTGATGAGATGCTTTTTTGCTCACCACGGTTGTAAAGAGTTGCTATGAGTTACTATATCCTTCTGAGTAGCTTGTACCATTCTGGCCATTTTCCTCTGACCTCTTTTATCAACAAGATGTTTCCACTCACAGAACTGTCGCAGTTTTTTGCACCATTCTGTGTAAACTAGAGACTGTTGCTTGTGAAAACCCCAGCAAATCAGCAGTTTCTGAAATACTCAAACCAGTCCATCTGGCACCAACACCCATGCCACAGTCACAGAGATCACAGTTTTTCCCATTTTGATGTTTGCAGTGAACATTAACTGAAGCTCTTGATTTGTATCTGCATGACTGTATGCATTGTGCTGCTGTCAAGGGATTGTCTGATTAGACAACTGTATGAAACATGAGAAGTATGGTGTACCTAATAAAATGGCCAGTGAAAGAAGACTGTGTAAATTTTGGCCATAAAGGGACGCATGTGGTCAGCAATGATACTCAGATAAACTGGCATGCAAACAATGCTTGAGTGGATATTAAGGGGCTCAAGAAACCATTCCTTTCACCATTACACCATCACCACCAGCCTGGGCTGTTGACACAAGCCGAGTTGACTTCATGGATTCCTGCTGTTCATGCCAAATTCTGACCCTAATACCAAGGTAGTATTTTTCCAATCTTCACCTGTCCTGTAGAGAACCTGAAGAATGAACCTGTGCCCTTGGCAGCCTCAGATTTCTGTTCTTGGCTGATAGGATTGACTGGTGTATCTCAAGATTTGATGTGTTATGTTCTGAGGTGCTTTTCTGCTTAACATGGATATAAAGAGTGTTTACTGGAATGACCAGATGTTCCTATTAAAGTTACTGGTATATATGTATAGTGATTAGCTGTACAATACGATATGAATCCACAAATCACTGGCCAGAATCCTTTACAACAGCCGCCTCTCTCTCTCTCTCTCTCTCTTTCTCTCTCTCTCTCTCTCTCTCAGCCTGAGAAATGCTGGCCCTCCCTCGCTGACAAAGGTTATGAATAATACATATTAAACACTGTACTAAAGACCCTAACCGGACTGCTAAAATATTGATCTTGCCCAATCATAATAAAGAGAAATTACTGAAAGTGATCCATCATTATAAACGCTTGGTGTCCTCGTTTTTCGAAGGGATTAACATGGTCCATTTTCCCGCACCATAGAGCGCTATTATGGCTCCCTAGTAATCAAGATCATATCAAAGCAGTTATTGCTGGCATGCATGCTGCCTGTTGTCATCTTAATTATACAGCAACAAATCCATAACATTATTAAATACATTTGGAGGTTTATGTCTTATCCTTTGGTGGATAACAGGAACGTTGGGTAGTGTTCATCTCTGGTACCTCAGTGTGTGTGTGGGAGGAAGTGGGTACACATTTGCTTGGGTGTGCGTGTGTGTTTGTGTGTGTGCATGCTTGGCCCTTGAATCCTTGAATACATGGTTAGTTATATACACCAAAGAATGAATTTAACATGCTAGGGTGTTCACAGAAATGAATTATCCTAGTTGCTTTCAATTTCTGCTTTCAAGTCGTACCCCATTTCATCACTGTGTTCTTTAGGGTGAAGCACACATCACTGTACACTTAACTAATCTAGACGTTTCAGTGTCTAATGACTTTTTAAATATTAAAACCAGTGCACACCGTCACTATTGTGAGCTCTTAATTTACTGAGCAATTAAGTCCAGGCCCTCATTTATCAGTGGGTGTTCATTTGCCAAAGACCTCGTCACTTTTTATTAATTGATGCCATAGAAATACTGAGGCAAAATTAATGTGCTCGCACCGGAGGTCACACCGGCAGTTGTAGGTAGCTATCTCTGAATGAGACGTGAGATAAATAGGAATGCCACTTCACAGAATCCACCTGATATGTACCGAGATGTTAACTGTTACTCAGGGGATCATCCTGGAGAAAAAAAGAGGGAAAAAAAGACTTGCCTTTTTTGTGACCATCTGTTTGTGTGGGGAAGCTCTTTAATGATTCTAAGAGGGAAAACAATTACAGGCTTAACCTTTGAGCCTTTTCGTTACTGTTTCACTGCAAGACTCTTTTGGATCTCAGAAGTCAGGCTATTTATGGATGCTGGATAATGGATCATTGCTCCTTCAGAATGAATGGGGATAGGGATAGAGTGATGGTTTTGTTCATACAGTATATGGATAACAAATGAAGATATTTTACAGTTGTGATTATTTGATGTTTTTCACACTTGGTTTTCACACTTGGCCCGAGTACCTAGAACCGATTCTGGGCTTGTTTGGGGGAGGGGCTTATAATCGCTGGTCTGCTTTCATATTGAAGAATTCCTTCGAAACCATGGACTAACTGTGCAATTCCATATGTCACTTTTGCATAAGCAGGTCTTATGATGATGATGGATTGCTGCTGCTGCTGCTGATTATTATTATTATTATTCTTATTATTATTATTATTATTATTATTATTATTATTATTATTATTATTATTTGGTAGCAACACT
>JAODVO010000023.1:15494978-15506484 GCA_025400055.1 Notarius lentiginosus
ATGAAAACACCATCAAAGCCATCTGTGAGAAGCACTTGGTCCACCAAGTGATCAACAATCACTCTGGGGAGACATCATCCAGCACCACCTTGGTTGTGCCACTTGCCCATCATCCGAAGGCTCTCCAACAAAGTTTTGAAGAGGAGGATCAGCTTGGTGGCTTACCTGTCGTCCATTCATTAGCACCAGCTGAACTAAGAGACAAGCAAAATGCTGATCCCTGCATCCTTGAAGTCCTCAGGCAAGTGGAGTCGGGAGAGAAACCCCCACCATCCTTGAGGAAGGAACTTCCTGAGCTTGGTTTCTTATTAAGAGAGTGGAACAAACTTGAGGTCTTAAGTGGCGTCTTATATCGCAGGCGGCAAGAGGATACCCAGACTCATTACCAGCTTGTGCTCCCTGAAGCCCTGAGATCCCTGGTCCTCAAGAGCCTCCATGATGACATGGGCCACATGGGCACAGAGCGCACCCTAGACCTCGTCCGGAAGCGTTTCTATTGGCCCAAAATGTCAGCCGAGGTGGAAGCTAAGGTCAAAACCTGCAACCGCTGCATACGACGTAAGACCATGCCCAAGAAAGTCGCACCGCTTGTCAACATCGTTGCTACAAGACCACTCGAACTTGTATGCATGGATTTTCTCAGTGTGGAGCCGGACTCCAGTAACACCAAAGACATTTTGGTCATTACCGACCATTTTATGAAATATGCACTGGCAGTCCCCACCCCAAATCAGAAAGTTAGGACAGTGGCCAAGAGCCTGTGGGACCACTTTTTCATCCATTACGGCATCCCTGAAAAACTCCACAGTGACCAAGGCCCTGACTTTGAGTCCCGAACAATAAAAGGACTGTGTGAGCTCATTGGCACGCAAAAGATAAGAACCACCCCTTACCATCCGAGAGGGAACCCTCTAGAACGGTTCAACAGGACCTTGCTCAACATGTTGGGAACCCTTGAGAATCAGAAAAAGAGTCACTGGCGGGAGTACGTCAAGCCATTAGTACACGCTTATAATTGTACTAAGAACGAGATAACTGGCTTTACCCCTTATGAGTTGATGTTTGGGCGTCAGCCAAGGTTGCCAGTTAACCTAGCCTTTGGCCTTTGGCCGACCAGTCAATCATCAGCCAGGCTCACACTCACAATATGTCCGTAATCTGAAATCCCAACTTGAAGACAGTTACAGAGTAGCAACTGAGAATGCTAAAAAGACAGCCAATCGGAACATAGTGAGGTTTGACAAGCATGTTATTGACTCCACCTTGAAAGAAGGTGACAGAGTCTTGGTTCGAAACGTCCATCTTCGAGGCAAGCACAAGTTAGCCGACAGGTGGGAGTCTGACGTGTATGTTGTCCTGAGACAGTCTGGAGATGTATGTTGTAAGGCCTGAGACAAGAGATGGTCCACAAAGAACTCTTCATCGTGACCTCCTGCTGCCATGCGGTTTCCTTCCTGTGACCCCAATCGAAAGTTAAACTAACCCACCAAAGACTGTGAGGCGACCAAGAACTCGACAACATCCTACAAATGGCTGTTCAGATGGAACTGATGGGGATGAATCCCAATCTGACTCTGAGGAATATCACTATGATGGCCACAGAAACCTCAGAGTGGAAACACTAGGTTTCGACTTTACCCCTGAACCCACGGAACACTTACCTGAAAGGATTGAACCGGAATCCAGCAGAGTCGACTGCTGTTGAGCAAGATCCTTCAGATGTAGCCAAAGCTTCCCCCGAGGATTCTCCAGTAGGGACTTGTGACCTGAACTTACCTGAATCCATAGAGAAAGACTTACCTGATTCTGTAGACTATAACTTACCTGATCCTGAAGAGAGCAACTCAACCGCTGGACAGGAAACTGGAAACCTACCTGAGGAAAACCTGGATAATGCCCATCCTTCTACTCAACCTGCTCAGGAGGGAAAAGACAACACAAGTGTTATGGACCAAACTGACATCCAGACGGAAAGGGACCGTTCGAGATGACCCATCAGCGACAGAAAGGTGCCTAAAAGACTGACTTATCTAGCACTAGGAAACCCATTGGTTACAATAGTTCAGTCTTTATTTCAAACCTTGAGTGATGTGTTTACAGACTCCCTTGAAGAACCTAGCTTTCCAAAAACCCCTAGAGTTATGACAGTATTGATTCAAAATGCACAGGGATGTGCATTAGGTAAAGAGGGGAGGATGTAAACCATGTTAAAATATGACATAAATAAGAATAAATAGTTTAAAAGCTGCATCAATAAGTTTAGAAGTTAAAAGTGATCCATTTAATGTAAATTAATTTATCAGAGTTAATTAAAAATGTTAATCCAACAATAATTTAATGTTTAAGATTAAAAGTATGCTGACAGAAAATTTAATGTCGCTGCCCCTTTAAGGGACTTGTGGCGCTAGACGCAGCACCTCAGTGGCGCAAGACCTGAGGGAGAGAGAGCAGAGGAGAAATGAGCAGTGTGTGTTTGACTCCTAAAGTGAAATGGGTGGTGCTGATCGATGTGCAGTTTATAACTGCAACAACGATCGACGGTATAAGGACAGGTGAGCGATATTATGAATATAATAGTACTATACTACGTCTAGACTATAGCCGTAATGGTATTATAATGGTATTATTACTACTAATGTTTTAGTATCATCGGTCAGAGGGAACTTTATAAACATGACATTACCATGGTTTACCCTTTAGTTTAAATGTTTGTATAAAGGTTGCTTAGTTTAGAATCTACATCAGGCCTCAGGAGTTCGGTTCAAAATGGTGATTTAAATATATGGACCTAGGCTTGTTTCATTTGTTGAAAAATAGGTTAACAATAAGTGAATGTATAAGTTATTATCAATCTTAAATTTATTAATCCTATTAGACTGTAGATATATCTGATCTAAATCAAGACATAGATAACACACTTACCTGGAAGTACAGGTAAACACAGGTGTGTCTAACTGCTGCTCTCAAGTCATAAAGATTATTTAAACAAGCATGCAATATTGCAAAATGTCCGGGTCCGGTAAACGGATCACCCCACCATCCAACACCAGTTTTTTCAGTCTGTTATTGGTCACCTCCTGATTGTATTCTGTGCCTGGTTTGCTGGGAATCAATTCCAGCGGACATGCTGCCTCACAATGCTTTATCAAAACGTCTTTCCTTGCATTGAAGGTGGGAACACCTCGGGCTGACAAGTACTCCTTCAAGGCCTCGACCATCCAGGAAAGAAAATCAGGCACGGGTGGGGTGGTTTCTTCCATTGCAGCATCCATATATTCAGCTAATAAATTAAATGGCATAAATCCGGAAAGTATACAGGGCGTTAGGATCATTAATCGGCCATGTTGTCTGGTTCAGGTGTTTGTTTGTCCCCAAACGGTCCCAGAGTGCACCACGCCAAATCTAATATGGCGGTATCCGTGAAACGGCTGATTAGCTCTTCATGAGAACAATGAGAACAATTAGCTCTTCCAAACAGAACAATCAGAATCAAAATCCATTGAAAACTGAGGGAGGAGTAGTGATTTTTGTGAATTGTGGACGGACAGACGCCACATGATGGCAATAGCTCATTGCCCTATGGTCCTTATATATTATAATAAGGACCTGAGAAAGTTTTGCCAACTTACCAGCTTTCAAACATGGCCTACCAGTTTGACCAGCGTGACCTGTCCTTTGGCCACTGGTAGCTTGTCAGACCAAGTTGAATTTTTTCAGCAGTATTAGATTTAGGTTGGAACTAAAAATAGCTCTTCAGAGGGAAGAAAAGGTTTGAAGAACCCAAATCCTCCAGCCTGAATCCTGATTTAGCTATAGAGCAATGAAAGCACTGCAAGATATAATACAATTTTGTGTCACAAATGCCTTTACATTTTGAAGTTCCAGGCTTTGTTGTGGGTGGGTTTTTTTTTTTTTTGGTTAATCAGTAGCTTTTTTTTGGGTTAATTCCCTAATCCTGTTCGATTTTGTAACTTAGAATTACTCTCTTATCTTCTATCATGCAGATGCAGAAGAATGGAATTCCTAGACAAGGAGAAGGAAGCTGACTGGATTAAAGTTGCTCCTAATTTCCTACCATCTTCACCATCATGATGGTCTGCAGCATCAGTTCAGGATGTGGTCTACAAGAAAATTACACACTCCGATATGTAACAAATGTCACTGGGCTTCAGGAAACCACAAACTCCCCTTTACCCATCAGCCTGAAGGTTGTGCTGTCAGTTATAATGGTAGTCATCATCGCCATCGGTTTTCTCGGAAACGCCCTCGTCTGCCTCATAGTTTATCAAAAGCCGGCAATGCGTTCTGCCATCAATCTCTTACTAGCCATGCTGGCTTTCAGCGACGTTATGCTGTCACTATTCTGCATGCCCGTGACTGCTGTTACCGTGGTGTCCAATGATTGGCGTTTCGGACTGGACTTTTGCCGCATCACGCTCGTGCTTTATTGGCTCTTTGTTCTGGAAGGCGTGTCCATTCTGCTGATTATCAGCGTGGACCGCTTTCTCATCATTGTGCAGCGGCAAGACAAGCTGACGCCGAGTCGTGCTCGCCTCCTCATCACTGCTTCCTGGTTGCTCTCCTTCTGCTTGGCGTTGCCTGCTGCTGGCAGCGTGCCAACTCTTAAAGCTTCACGCTGCGTTTTGGGCTACATTGAGTCCCCCAGCCGTGCCTACACACTGCTGCTGGCCAATGCTGTCTTTTTCGTGCCTGTGAGCATCATGCTGGTCTCCTATTTGCGCATCCTAAACACAGTGCGCCGCAATGCCTTGCGTGTCCACAACCACACTTTTCCCAGTCCTAAATATGGAGGAAAAGTGAGTTTACCAGTTCTATGGCACCCCCCGCAGCTCAGTGTGGACATAAGCTTCAAGACGCGAGCCTTCACCACAATACTTATCCTTTTTGTTGGTTTTTCTGTGTGCTGGCTGCCCCACACAGCGCTCGGCCTCTTGGCTGCTTTCAATCAGAAGTTCTACACGAGTAGCAAGTTTTACGCAGCAAGTGTGGGGGCGCTGTGGCTTAGCTACATCAAGGCTGTGTTGAACCCTGTTGTGTACTGCTGGAGGATCCGCAAGTTCCGTGAGGCCTGTGATGAATTTGTGCCCAGGAGCTTCAGGATGCCCAGGCTGAGGGCACGCGGTGGGCCCAGAGTTCGTCCCTGCAGCATCTACGTCTGCACTGAGAGCCAGTCAGCCATGTGATGCTTTGCCAGACATGATGTTATTTGCACTTTTAGGCATTCTCAATCATTCATTCATCTTCAGTAACCTGGACAGGGTAACAGTGGATCTGGAGCCTATCCCAGGAACATGTAGTCTAAAGTGGGAATATACCCTGGATGGGACATCAGTCCATTGCAGTGCACCACATGTACCTGCATTCACACGCTCATCCACACTTAGGGGTAATTTATCTTCACCAGTGCTCCTACCAACATGTTTTTTGGAACGTGGGAGGAACCTCTCGCAGACACATGGAGAACAGAGTAGACGTAACTCGAACTCAGGATTGAACCAGGGACCCTGGAGCAGTGAGGCGCTACACACAACCAGATGCTTCTAATATGAGCTGTTCAGCTGTTTCCAAAAAAAAATTAAGCTGCTAGAAAGCTGCTAACCCAAAACTATCATGTGCAATGGTCATGCTTTTCATTTCAGACCTTATTGAATATTTAACTTAAATTTTTCAATCTGGAGTTTTATTTTTTTCAGTTTGGAATTATATTTCTACCAAACTTACAGTTGGGTAATATCACAAAAAATATCGTACTACAACACTTGAAGATCTAACTACAACATTTTAGTTTTGTAATTTGATGATTATATTTCAGCACCAAAAAAAAAAAGATGGAGCCACTTTATGAAAAACTAGACAGTTAAGTGCAAAATGAAGACCGAGTATGAAGAATGAATGTTGTCAGTGGGAAGGTTTACGTATCCCTTTTAAGGGTGATACAGTTGCGGTCAGAACTTTATATATGACCTGAATGTCATGGCAGTATTGGGCTTTCAATGATTTCATTGAACTGTTCTTTATCTGAGGCAAAACAATTGTACAACATACAACTTTAAAAGTAGCCTTTCAGATTTTTCAAGTGAAGGTCATAAAAATAATTTTCCTTGACACCCAATAATTTTTGTTTAGTGGACTGAAAGCTACTGAATTTGAATCACAGGCTTCCAATTTTATTAGGTTATTTTTTAAATAGGAAAATTAATGAATTTAGGGCCACATGGCCCTAAATTCTCCGCTATTTTTTTACTATTTCACCATGACCCAATTCAAGATACTGCATTCATGCATCACGTGGTGGGCTTTCCCCGTTCGCACAAGGCATTGTGGGATACAAATTTGAAACAGGAAAGGAAAATGGAGGACGCGAGTGTGCGACTGAAACATGAAAGACTGACTACAGTAACAGAAATTGAGAAGAAAAGACATTATGTTGCGAAGGAAAGGAAACACAGGACCAAATTAATAAATATCAGTGGTCAGCAAGCACCTCAGTGTGATCAGCTGTTCGTTTTAGCAACAGAATGATGTAACTGTCAGTGCACGGTCAAGGTAAACCTGTAGATGGCAGTAATGCAACATTGTGAATGCCAGCTGCCGTAAAACCCAAAAGAAGAAGAAGGTAAACCTGCGCATGCACACACGGACTTCCTCTGTCTGCGTGAAGCAAGTGATTTCATGCATATTATTTGCTCGGGAATCCCCTCAAATTAAGTAACTTACCAGCCACAGAATGGCCTGATATTTTTTACAGAAATAAACATATATTTTGGTCTGAAATTACCAAATTTCAGAGGGAACTAAATTTCACCGATTTTATGAAATCGAAAGGCCGTCTAGCTTTAAAAGAAAAAAAAAATAATTCGTTACACACGTTTAAATTATTTTGGGTTTTCTGATTAAATTATTATTGCTGAAAGTTCCACAATGTCTTTTAATTTGCCAAGGCCTCTTAACTTCCTGTTAGTGATCATGACTGATGACAGCTAGTAGTTTCTCTGTGCCAACATAAAAAGGGTTTGTTTGGAAGCACTCATTGGACTGACCAACACACAGTACAATGGGAAAGTCCAAAGAGCTCAGTGCAGATCTAAGAAAGAGGATCATAGGTTTACACACTCAGGAATGTTTCTTGGAGCCATTTCTAAACAACTGTAGATTCCAAGATCATCAGTTCAAAAATTGTACGTAATTGTACAAGTTATTGGGAGGTGTCGCCACTTTGCTGGAAGAAGACCCAAACTGTCACGCTCAGCTGAGAGCAAATTGGTTCAAATGGTCAGGAACCACCAAGGCACAGGCCTACCATGAACTGGAAGCTGCTGGAACACCTCTGTCAGTGTCTACACTCAAGTGAGTTTACATTACCATGGACTAAGAAGCTGCCATCCAAGAAAGAAACTTATGCTCCAAAATTGACACCATCAAGCTTGATTAAATTCTGCAGCTGAGCACATGGACAAAGAAACAGCCTTCTGGAGGAAGATTTTATGGTCAAATGAGACAAAGATTGAGCTGTTTGGCCACAATGACCAGAGGTACAGAGAAACACTATACCAAAATGTTAAGCACGGTGGCGGTAGCATCATGCTTTGGGGCTGGTTTTCTGCCACTGGAACTGGTGCGTTGCTCAAAGTGGATGAAATCATGAAGAAAGAGGGATACCTCAGAATTCTTCAGCATAGTCTCAATTCATCAGAAACTTGGACACAGTTGGATGTTCCAACAAGAGAATGACCCCAACCACAAGCTTTAAAGCCCGGCGCACATGGGCAACTTCTCATCGCAAGTGTATTGCGATTTTTGGACGCAAGTTTCCCCTCTCGGGTGGCTGCGCGTTATCTGCGACCAGTGGGTGATTTGGGGAGGGGGATGCAAGTCACGTGGAAATTATGTGACTACTTCATGGGTGGGGATTGGCTTTGCCTTTGGAGGTGATCGCTTTGTTACTGCAAAGACACACATGCAGCGATATCTCTGCAACAAGTCAGCGACTGGCGATTTTTTTTTGTTCTAGAATATCAAGCATGTTTAATACCTGCAATCTGTCACAAGCAACAAAAATTCACCGTCGCAAATATCCGCACACGAAGCAATTTTTCGCTTGCGTCAAAAAATTGCACGACCAAGCGACGGAAAATCGCCTGTGTGCGCCAAGCTTTAAAGCTTAATGTGTTTGGGGTCATTGTCCTGTTGGAACATCCAACTGTGTCCAAGTTTCTGATGATTTGAGACTATGCTGAAGAATTCTGAGGTAGCCCTCTTTCTTCATGATTCCATCCACTTTGAGCAACGCACCAGTTCCACAAGCAGAAAACCACCGTGCTTAACATTTGGTACAGTGTTTCTCTGTACCTCTGGTCACTGTGACCAAACAGTTCAATCTTTGTCTCATTTGACCATAAAACCTTCCTACAGAAGGCGGTTTCTTTGTGCTTTGTTTTTCTTGCTTAAGCAAGTTCTGATCTCAATCCTATCAGAAATATGTGGGCTGTGCCTATCAGGAGACAAGTCTGTGAAAGGAAATGCACAAATTTAATTAATTTAACTGCCAATTCTGCCAAGGAGAGTGGACAAATTATCCAACCAGAATTCTGCCAGAAGCTTGTTGATGTCGACCAAAAGGTGAAACTTGCTCATGGGCATTTAGTCAAATATTAGGTGCGCTGTATGTATAATTTTGACCTTGTGCTGATTTCAGAAAACCCCAAAATAAATTAGAACGTGTGCCCCAAATTCCTGGTTTTTTTGTTGTTTTATTATAGAGGATGTACAATCATTCTGCCACAGAAAAAGAACAATTCAAAGGAATTTGAATTTCCCTCCAGGGATTAATAAAGTAATTCTGATATCACTGAGAGCCCAAATACTGCCATGACATTCATGTCTGTGTATGTAAACTTCTGACCTCGATTGTATGTTTTCTCATTATATTATACACTTGTAGACCCTTTGCCTTTAACGAACACCTGTAATACTAAACCTCAGTGTAATATGGTGCTCTGTATAGCCCAGCGTCTTGCACATTTTTCTTGACCTTGATCGTTGATGTTGCTGGGGAAGCGCACACTGCCTCCATCAGGTCTGGAGCCTGAGCGGCATGGAACAACCTTAAGAATATTTTTGCCTTCTGTTTTCTTTAATAATACACCCAGTTTATTTATTTATTTAACGTTTTGGAAATCATTGTTTTATAAATAGAGGTACTTTTTCCTTTTACTACTTCAAATCCATCATGATAGAACCTTTGCCTTTAACTGTAAGCTTAGAGGTAGTACTTACTAAAGAAACCGAGACATGCACATGCACCTGATGATACCGATGATACTCAGGATGTTAATACAAAATAGAGATATTGAGATCATACCCCAAACACACAAATATGGGTATAGATGCAAGCTGAAGTATTTTGGCCTTAAATGACCGTCTCCACCCTTGCATATCAATCTTTATAATTAACCTGTGACGTCCAAGATTTAATTTGTAATGGAACTCCGAGTTGACATTTTAGTTTAAACGTTTTTCATGAACACAATGTTCTATTTTCAATTTGTAGCAAAAAAAAATGTTCCTTTTTCTGTCCAGCTCTCTAACCTTCTCAGCTGTACACTCTAAACAGAGGCGGTTCAAAAGGTACAGCTGTCGTAACTCACTAAGCAGCCAGCTGATCCTAGTCTGCCATAATTCAGTGCAACTTCATTACTGCTCCACTGGATTTCACATTAATGTGACACTGAATATGTTAAGCGAGAAAATAAGTTCTTGTCCCCCTCCTCAGTTGAACATAAATGCAGTGTAACTGCTAGCACATTAACATCCTACCTATAATGACATCAGAGCAGCACATAACTGCTGACCTCTCACAGAAAGAATCAAAATACAGCAGTCAGTCAACAAATTAGCACCAGAATGACTAAAAAGACATCACAAAAATTGCACGATATCGGTTTCTATTGCGTTTCAGGGTTTAGTTTTCCTTTATGGTTGCTCACGGACAAGCTGCAAGACACCGATGTAAATATTATAGCCCAAGTTGTGCACAAAAACTCACCAACATAAGCAGTCATGTTTATTAAAATGGACATCTTTACATTTGTACATTCCCACTACACGCCCATCAATTTACAAAGCGACAAACAGTTATAAATACACAGTATGTACATGAGTAGATATGCATTTATAAAATAATCAAGTGGATAGAAAGATGCACACAGAGTCCATCTGCATTATTTAGGGTCAGACTGCTGTAGTTAGATGTACTCGATCAGGGAGAGGAATTTAAACAGTTTGTTACATATAAGACCAGGTTAAGTGTTGCATGACAAAATTCAGGGCCAGGATTATCCATAAAAGCTGTCATCATTATTGAAACCATTCTAATAAGATAAGATAATCATAATACTACAGTGCTTTTGGAAAACCAGGCCCTGAATTATAGATGTTGTCAAACAATCATACAAATTTGATATTAAAAGGTGTGATGTTATTTCCATTTTCTTCTTTCTTGCTGTACACATCAAGTTCATGTCCAGTTGTCTATGCATAACACTTTTTTTTTTCTTTGTACAGTGAAATCTGCAAACATTTACATCCAATAAAAGCTGAGCCTGAACCAGTCCATAAGTGGGTGTCTGTCTCTCCATAAGCAGGTTTGTGTCTTTGGTTCCTGCACGTGCACTGGTTTAGTATTGACATTGTAGGCAGTGGTTATACTGTGCTTGAGATTTTAGGGCCTCATTCCGTCACTCTTGCACCTTTTTACACTTTTTCAAAAGCACCCATGCATTCCCAGTCGCCATATGCATGTCACAAAATATATTCAAAAACTTACAGACTGCAAGTAATAATCTTGGGAGACCTGAATCTTATGCTATTCAATACCTTTAAAAAAAAATCTAAATTAGTCACAGCTTCACATTTATAAGACTCCCAGCTCAAACAAAAGACTTGAGAAATGTTCCTGTGAGATGAGAAGTATCTGCAGTTTGTTTGGCCAAAACTGTTCATGGGCGGACAGTTCTCCGATGAGTGTGTTCATCTGCCTTGTTCTGTGGCACGAGCAGCCGTTCAGAAACATGCACTGGCTTCACGTGTCTCTCAGGAAGCATGTTAAGGGAAAGATAGCTAGCGAGTAGGGATTGGGGTCCAGAACAAGAGAATTTTGAGAAATTACAAATATGGTTCTTGATTTGTGCTCATCACACATCTACGAGGCATGTATACATTATCAGAAATTAGCAAAGTGTTCTAAACCAGTACAAATACAGGCACACTTGAAAAAAATAATAATAATAATAAAAAATAAAAAAAAAGCTTGCCAGAAATCTAAGACTAGAGCTGTGCATTGGACAGGAATCTAATGGGAGGCAATAAAAAGTCATGTGAATACAACCCCGATTCCAAAAAAGTTGGGAAAAGTACAAATTGTAAATAAAAACGGAATGCAATGACGTGGAAGTTTCAAAATTCCATATTTTATTCAGAATAGAAC
>JAODVO010000023.1:15828434-15842642 GCA_025400055.1 Notarius lentiginosus
AACTGTTGCTAACGCCAAGCAAAAACATGGCTGAATCCTGAATGACTCAATTTTGTATAAATAGGGGACTACATAGGGGGCAAAATTTAGGGTTTTTTCCTGCCATGGAAGTGCACTTGTATACCGAGAAGGAAGTCACATTTGCATTACAGCCGTGAATGAGAATTCAAAATGGCAGCTCTCCTCGGCTCGGTTTTCCTTTTCGGTGCTCTCTTTTCTGTTAGAATTTGGTAAAGAAAAAAGTTAATATATTATTTACCAGCTTAAGGTCGGTCCATATGGTGAAATACCATGACCTCAGCCTTGAATACTGACCTCGGTCAATACTTTCAAGACCTCGGTCACGGTATATATTTGGTTGCCATTCGTGCAAGCAGGGGATATGCATCAAGCATGGTTTCATTTCATGAAGAAATATGACAGCAGTATTACTGTTGTCCACCCTTACTTTAAATTATCATTTTATCAGTCTACAAAATGATCATTTCAAGTAAGGGTGGAAACCCCAGCAATATGTGGAAACATCTTTTGATGCAACATGGGCTAAAATTCTAAGAATGCCATACATTTAATAGTCTACACACAAGTGCCACTTCCCAAATGAACAGCATGTCTGTTACCAAGGGTAAATAACCTGTGTTTTAATAGCGTTAGTGCCACACAGGCAGGCTTGCTTAGCAGATCTTCCCAGAGAGAATTTCGCAGATTTAGCAGATCCTCCCAGAAAGAACAGATATGCTCATTTTCTGTAGAAGAACTGTTGATTTTATATGCTATTTTTATATTTAGTTTGTTTATTCTTTTTCAAAAAAAGAGCAGCCCATCCATTTTCTATACAGTCAAACCTCGGGTCACGAACGTTCCTATTCATGAACAAATCGGGCTACGAACCCCATTTCCGAACAAATTTTGCCTTGATTCGCAAACAATGCTTTGATGCACGAACGCACAAACTGGCAGGCTTCTGCACCACGTGAGGCATGCGGCAGCATCAGTTGTACTCAAGGTGGCACACTGTGAACTTTGTTCGTCATTGCATTGTGTTGATACGATTTCTTTTTTGCTTTTTGCATTAAATTAACCCTCATTATGGCTCCCAAGAAAGTGAAGTGTTAGTGCTCCTCCTCCTTCTCCATCCATGTGTGCCAGCAACTATCAACCGCAAAGGTAAAGTGTACTGTACAATTATTATGTTTTTAGTATTACTGTATTTTTCTATAATTAAGGTTATCTTTAATTCCTTTCTATATTTTTTTCACACATAAACCCATAAAAAGTTACAAAAAAACTACGTTTCTGGGGCCAGTGAACGGATTAATTGGATTTACATTAATTTCGATGGGAAAAATTAATTCGGTTCGCGAACAGAGTCAAAGAACAAATTAAGTTCGTAACCCGAGGTAACACTGTACTGCTGATCCACTGCAGGTGAACTAGAGCCAATCCCAGCTAACAATGAGAGGGGGTCATTTCATATATTTTACAGGGCTAACAAAGAGAGGCAAAGAGCCATTCACACCTATGGCCATTTTTAAAGTAAAGAACATTGTAATTTTTTGTAACCCCCCCGCTACCATCATGAGCTACATCACTAAAGATCAGTGAGTGTTCCAGAAAGAGCCATGCAAGCTCAAGCAACGGCACTACTTCCATCATGCTTGAGCTCCTCATGTTTTGGATCACGAGCACACACATCACTTTGGTGAAGGTTAAACTTCATTCCAGAACTTTTGAGGCTCATATCTGTAGTTCTTTCCAAATCCCAAACTGGCCTTCTGATTTTTACTGCTGATGAGTGGTTTGTATCTTGTGGTACAGCCTCTATATTTCTTATCTTGAGGTCTTCTTTGAATGGTGGATTGTGATTCCTTCACCACTGCCCTGTGGAGGTTGCTAGTTTTGGGGGTTTTCTTTACAGTTCTCACAATGTTCATCATCAACTGCTTTTGTTTTCCTTGGCCAACCTGTTCAATGTCTGGTTTTTAGTACACCAGTGGTTTCTCTCTCTTTTTTTTTTATTTTTTTTTATTAAGGACATTCTAAATTGTTGTATTGATCATGTCCAATGCTTGCATAATGACTGATTAATTTTTCCCCTTTTCTCAGCTTCAAACTGGCTCGTTTTTCCCATAGACAGCTCTCGTCTTCATGTTGGTTTATCCTTTTTAACAAGGAATACAGTCTTCACAGGTGAGGCTCAAACCAAGAAATGGTAATCGTTTATATTAAAAAAAAATCTACTAAGGCACACCTGGGCAACAAAAACACCTCTCTGTCACCGGTCATGCGCCAATATTTTTATCAGTTGAAAAATGGGTGGGTTCAAACAAAAGGTGCACTGTTCTTAGCTGTTTAACACATCTAGATGTAAATATTGGGAAATGAAAACTGAAATTCTGATCCATCATCTTACATTAATCATTTGATCTGAAGACAAAATATTTATTTATTTTTTAAACTATACACTAAAGATAATGTATAGTTTAAAAAATAAATAAATATTAATTGGCCTTGCAGTTCCTATACTTCCAGAGCACAGTATGTATTTGAAAAAAAAAATCTAATTAGGCATTTTTGATTAGACAAGTAATCATCTGCATCTCCAGACTAAACTGATTTACCTTCCATTAAGTTCATCTGCCTTTAATAGTCATTTAGAGTAACATTAGATCTTAGAAACTGACAGTTAATAATTAATTCCAAACTGGAATTACCATTTTAATTTTGAACACCATTTTTATTTGCTTGGCTGTATAAAAGTAAAGTCAGGACAAACTACAATCCTGTGCTTTCTTGTTCCCAAGCCTCATCCTGTTGTGTTTTGTATTGTCTCCAGCAGGGCTCATCTCTTCCGTATGTTCAACTCTGGCCTGATCTGTTTCGTTTAGCCTCATGGCTTCCAAGTCCAGTACAAAAGCTTCTTGGCAGCTATCTAAAAATGAAGCGCTGCCTTTCACCTCCACAGGGAGTGTCAACAAGCAACTTTGAACAACCCCTGTTTCAAGGTTCAGCTCCATTTCAGATTCCTGCTCAATGCTTGAAGAAAGAGCTCTTCTGCTGCTGGTCATCTCTACATCCGTGGTGGGAATGGGTTTTCTGGAATCTTGATAGCTTTTGGTGGTTCCAGGTAGCTCTATTTTCTCCAATGTTTCTTCACCTGCTTGGTTTGCATGACTAGTTGTAGGATTTAGTTGACTGTTAGTTTTAATAAACTGGGATGGCGCAGGTGCTTCATTTTCATCTCGAGTCAAAGGACTTTCTGAGACTTCAGTGACTCTTGTGTTCTCTATCCAAGGTTCTTCCCCCTGCTTGCTTGCTTTGTTCACATGTTTTCCTACTTTGATGACACCTTCATTTTGAGCTACCACACTTTCTTGAACTGCTTCATCTGGTACATTTTCAACACAAACTGACAGACCCCTTTTAAATTCCTTTGTTTCAGGAACTCTGCAGTCCTCTTGCAGTCCCATCTGTACAACACTACGTGATGCTCTTGCACCAGAATCCATATCTTCAGCTCTTTTTATTTCTGCATGAATGACTATCTTGGATTTTTCATCCATGCACGATGTACTGTCCATTTCAGGCACTTGATCCCCTGGAGATCTCTCTGGAACATCATTAGCACAATATGAAGGTGTGTACGAAAACTATTTATTATTTTTTCTTTTTCGACTGGAAGGATTGATTGGTGTACACAAAGAGTGAAGACAATCACTGGGATGATGTCAGTAAACAAGGAAAAGTAGAGGTGCCAGCTTTCTTCACATAAATGAGTCAGTGCGGAGAATTTTACAGAAAATTTTAGAATAAAACACAGTAAGAAAAGCAGAAAGACACCAATTTAATTTGATAATCAGCAGCATGGTGCCAACATGAAGTGATTAAACTCAGTGCAGGATTCATACTCTGTAGACAAAAATCAGCTAACTGAAACACAAACATCATTTAAGCTTGCAATATACTGAGCCCAAAAAAGAAACTGACATTAAAAATCAGCATTATAGCCATTAGAATGATTTTTGCAAAGCAGTTAGTTTCATTGTGTTTAATACTGCATAATCAATAACTGAAATAACATGGACTTACCTAAAATGCTGTCAGTACTCATAGCTGGTGTATCTTGAGCTGATTCTACGTGTTCAGGTCCATTAGTCATGTTGCTTCCTGTCTCACCATTTGTCACCTCAGATCCAAGGGATATGCCATGTTTCTGTGAAAGGAGAAAGATTTGTTTAATTTTTCAATTAAATTACACCACCACAGGCCTAAACATCTGTTCCCATATTCAGAATTGCTCTACCTTTAGAGCATCCCTGAGCCGGAAAACCTCATCCCTCAGTGCATCACGTTCATCTTGGATCACGTCTGAATATTCCTTCTGCCTCTCTAAGGCCTATACAAGGCCAGCAGTAGTAAGTGAGCAGGAAAAGAAGAAAAGAAAGCAAGGTGAAGTAGGAAGAAGAAATACCGAGAACGCAGAGGTTAAAGTAAGTTACATCAGAGCTTATAAAAAGAGAATAAGAGACAGAATTCTGATTGGTCAGAATGCATTGATTAACTTTTCAATAAGAGCATGGTTTTGACAGTAGTTCCAGCTGCAACTTACACAGGGACCTGTGTAGCACGTTGTGTGCAAAACAATATTTAAAATGTGCAACTGTTGATATGGTGAAGAGACTTTCATTTTGCATTGTGCTCTGTAACAGTAAGAGGTAAAGCTTTAACTTCAAGTTTTCTATTATGGAAAAGTCATAAGGATACTGAGAAACTGCAAAGCCCTGTAACAGTCACATTTTTGTAATTTTATTAAATTCAATCTAGAGGAAAAATGAGAAACAGTCCGTGTGTCTGAAATCACTCACTACATTGTGGACTATATAGCAAGTTTGCCATTTTGTAATGGTGTCCGAACGTGTAGTGAGAATTATTATACCCTATACAGTGGACTTGTAGTATCCCACAATGCACCATGAAAAGTAGTGTACAGCCGATGGCCACTAACTATCATGCATTGTAGTCGCGCTGAAAGAAGGGGAGAGAGAGAAGGTGTATTGGAAGAAACATATAAACAGACATTCAAGTACAATTAAAAATAGTAAGAGAATAGAAAATAAGCCAAAATAAGACAAAATACAAGGATAAAAGTTACGGTGCAGAGCAAGGAATTAATCAGAAGCCTTAAATTTGATTTAATAAAAGGCAGCAGCAAAGAAGAACGTATTCAGCCTTGATTTAAAAGAACTAAAAGATGCAGTAGACACAAAGTATTTTGTATTTATTAATGTGGGAAATATGCTCAAAATTACATGCATATATTTATTTTGAAAATCCACCAGCTGACTGATCTGGCATGTTTTAATCGTGCGACAGTAATGACGTAAATAACAGCGTGGCGGAATAGTATCCGAAAGTGTTTTCATTTTACCAATGAGCTCACTACATAGTCCTCTATATAAAATTCCCTATATAGTGAGTAGGGAGTAGTGAATGAGTGAGTGATTTCAAACAAAGCCTATAGGTGTTCTAACAAGTCCCACAGCATTAAGTGACAAATATAAATTGCCCTTTTATAAGTACAAATAACTGTTCACAAATTGCAGTGGTAGAGGGGGGGGGGACTCTCCAGCACATGCCATTAAAGGGAAAAAATAAGTCAACTCTGGCATGGTTACAGCAACTTTGCTTCCCACCAGGCCGCACTACACTACTTAAGTACAAGTTTTTGGTACCGTTTCCAGCAGAGGGGCACATAGCTGTGCAAATAAATAGTTATATTAAGGAACCAATTCAAGTTTCTCAGGTGAGATAGTACTTCTCTTCAGCACCACTTACAAAAATAAGTCTCAGCAAGTCTATGCTTACAAATGATTCCATAAAATTTCTGCTGGGCAGCTTTAATGTCAAAGGAAGACAATCAGAAATGTCTAAGTTGAGAATACCGCGATTTTTTTCTCCTTCCATTCCAGAGTTTCCTGTAGATCAGAGATCTCTCTAACATAGCTCTCTTGCTTTGAGCGCAACTGTTGTGCATCCTGAACAGCAGCCAGGAAAAAAAAAAAAGGTGAAGAGAGAAAAGTGAGATGAAGAAAAAGAGACAAAGAGGAAAAAGCAAAACCAAGTGCAGAATAGGAAAAAAAATAAATACAGGCCAGAGCTACCAACATGGTTGTTGGAACAGTTAAGTTATAAAGAGAAATCCTAAGCATGGTATGGCTTAAATTAAAATCTAAAGTGGCTCTACAGTGCTGTGAAAAAGTATCTGCCCCCTTCTTGATTTCTTTAATTTTTGCATGCAACATGCAATTTTTCCAAGTCACTTTTATGAGACGCCAGCAAACCACAAGGAGAACCATCATCTCCAAATAGAGAAACCTTAGAACAGTGGTGAATCATTCCAGAAGTGGTCAGCCTACTAAAATTCCTCCAACAGTGCATCGACTACTCATTCAGGAAGCCACAAAAGAATGCAGACAAACATTTAAGGAACCAGAGGCCCTGCTCACATCAGCTAAGGTCAGCTTTCATAATTCTAGCATTAGAAAGAGACTGGGCAAAAATAGTACTCATGGGAGAGCTCCAAGGAGAAAACCACTGCTAATCAAGATGAACAAAGATTCCGTATCACACTTGCCAGAAAACACCTCGATGATCCCCATAGCCTTTTGGGATATGCTCTGCTGGAAGATGTTCTGTGAACTAATAAGTTTGAAAGTGGAGGTTTTGGAAGACATGGATCCTGTTGCATCTAGTGTAAATTTAACACAGCATTCCACAATAAAATATTATACCACCAGTCAAACATGGTGGTGGTAATGTGATGGTGTGGGGATGTGCTTTTGCATCCCTCTACCAGAAAATCCTGAAAGAGAACGTGTAGTCATCAGTCCGTGATTTGACTCTCAGGTGCAATTGGGTTATGCAGTAAGACAACCATCTGACGCACAAGAGCAAGAAACAAAATTAAGGTTTTGGCGTGACCTAGTCAAAGGTCCTGACTTGAACCCAATTGAGATGCTGTGGCAGGACCCTTTTCCTTCAGTAAATGAAATTTCATGTTCTCCTTGTCTTATTAGTGTGAGAAATACAGAGGAAATCGGGGGGAAATACTTTTTCATGGCACTATATATTTGGCCTTTCAAATCAAGAATTTTGAAGAAAAAATATCTACATTTAGATTTATAGGAAAGGCAATAACTTGAGTTTTCCCTCATAAAATTTGCTTACAAAGAGAAATTGATTACCTTTAATAATTCCTCGCTCTGTTTTAATGTTTCCTTCATCTCATTAAACTGGAACTGCAGGACACTGTGAGCATGCCGCTCTCGATCACATTCCTAACAGAAAAGAGAAGTTCAAACCTGAAAATGTTAAATGCCAACATCTGCAATGGACCTTGGTTTGAGGGAGCCACTTCACAAAAGGACAAATCAGTAACCTGAGAAAAGAAGCTGATGCAAGTCCAGAAAGGCCATATCTTTTTTTTTTTTATCATAACAAAAAGTGGTTTCCTTGAGATCTTTGTGATCTTTTTAGAAATCAGGAATGAGCAGGTATGTGGAAAGACTGACAAAGCTGGGCAAAATAAAGTGCAGCATAAATTTGTCATGACACTTCTGCTAGTACAATGCACAGTCACCTCACAGATAAAACTTATGTCGAGAAAGAATAAAAAAGTGCAAGCCATATCCAAATACTCATAATACAAATAATAATAATATCTTTCACATGCAACGAGCACAAAACACACCTCATCGCCAAAACTATGGCACCTAGACTTAAATTATAACACTGTTTCTGTTTTCATTAATTCACTGAACTAGCTAACTAGCTCTCCATATGTTGTTAGCTGCTACTTTTTAGCCTAGTGAATTATGTTACCTAGCAAAAAAATAAAAGGGGGGGGGGTGTTTGCACATTGGTTCTTAGACTTGCCCCATGGGGTAGTTAATGAATTTAATGATTTCCCCACCTCTCTAATACTTATGAAATACACCAAAACACTGCCAAATCTCAGACTGGGAAATCACCGGCTGTGAACCTCATCATGCCAAAAAAATAAATTAAAAAAATAAAAAATGCATGAAGCTTCCGCATTTCTTATATTATTTTCAAAAATACTGCTCGATGTGACATACCTTCGTTTTCTCTTCACACTCCCTGCGTGTCTCATAAAGCAGCTCTTCCAGCTCCATCAGTGTGTCTCGCAGTGTGTCCACCTGATACATCAGGTTGGACTTGTCATTGTCCAGCTGAGCATTGGACACCATAGCCTTCCGATATTTCTCCTCAGCCTCAAACAGAGAGTCCTGCAAGTTAACCATCCAAAGACTGTTGGCTTTTTTGGACACACATTCAGACACTTTTGTGGATTGCCTCAAACTTATTGAGGAGGTACTGTGCATGCAATGGACGAAATGTCCCCAAGGTATGACTAAACAAGAAACAGACAGACCGACATACAGTGGGCACAAAAATAAATAAATAAAAAATTTGATCACAAATACAACCTTAAATCAGAAAAGAAAGAAAAAAAATTGGGACTGTATGTTGAAATTGAAATTAAAGCTGAAGACACTCATTTCAATTTTGATTCTTGCAACACATTTCAAAAAAAGTTGGGACGGTAAAGCATTTACCACTTTATATTGTCATTCCTTCTCATAACATTTAAAAGATGTTTAGGAACTGAAAACACCAAGTACTGAAGTTTTTCAGGCATTATTTTGTTCCATTCTTCCTGCAAACAGATCTAAAGGTGTGTAACAGTCCGTGGTCATCGTTGTCATTTTTTCTGTCTCAAAATTCTCTACCCATTCTCTATTGGAGACAGAGGGTACAGGCACGCTCTTCTTCTGCAGCCATGATTTTGTAATGTGTGCAGAATGTGGTTTTGCACTGTCTTGTTGAAATATCCCTGGAAAAGATGTCCTCATAAAAGGCAGCACATGTTGCTCCAAAATCTCAATGTACTTTTCTTAATTAATGCTGCAATCACAGAAGTTACCTTTGCCAAGGGCACAGACAACCCCATACCATGACAGACTCTGATTTTTGGACTTCTTGTTGGGAACAGTCTGGATGGTCCTTTTTGTCTTTGGTCTGGCACATATGGCATCCATTTCTTACCAAAAAAAAAAAGACCTGGAATACTGATTCGTTTAACCACAGTACACATTTCCACTGTGTGACGGTCCATCCCAGATGCCTCCGAGCCCAGAGAAGTAGATGGCACTTCTGGACGTCAACATAAGGCTTCCTTTATGCACAGTAAAGTTTTAACTGCCATTTGTGGATATAACTCCGTATTGTAGCGCTTGACAAAGATTTGCCAAAGTAATCCCAAGCCCATGTGCTTGTATCAGCTATAGATGAATGATGGTTCATGATGTAGTGCCATCTGGGGGATCGGAGATCATGGTCATTCAACTTAGGCTTATACCCTTGCCCTTTACACACCAAAATTCCTTCAGATTCCTTGCATCAATGATGATATGCACTGTGGAGGGCAAACTATCCAAATACCTTCATAGCTTTCTTTGAGGAACATTGTTTTTTTTTTTATTTCAATAATTTTCTTATGTATTTGTTGACAAACTGGAGATCCTCAACCCATCTTTGCTCCTCACAGACTAGGCCTTTCCTGGATACTTATTTTGTACCAAATCATAATCACCTGTTGACACCACCCATTTCAAATCACATTATTTAATTGTTTTACCTCATTATTAGCCCTAAATTGCCCCAATCCCAACTTTTTTGGAACATGTTGCAGGCCTGAAACACAGGAATGGATGTATATTCATAAATGAAATAAAGAGGACCAGACAAAACATGAAATACCTTGGGTTCATACTGTCTTCAATGAAATAAGTCAAAGTAAATTTAGAAAATCACTTTTTTTATTTGTAGTTTCCATACTATCTCAGGCTTTTCTGATTTGGGGTTGTATATTTATCAGCCATGCAAACGGTCACAAAATTTCAGGGACATGCGTAAAGGACAAAAGATCCCTAAAGAGTGTCTAGAGACTTTAGGGATCTCTGTCATCAGCTCGGAAAATGGCCTCAAAACTCTGGGGACAGGAAACAAGACAAAATGTTCCCATATACACAAATATGCAACAAATAATGGCACGCATATGAAGAGTAATCTTAAAACTGACCTTCATCTCTCGCATGGAGGCCTCTGTGTCGACTGATATGGAGGTATCACAGCTGCCTCTCCGAGAAAAGCCCCCACCTAGTGACGCCAAAGTGGCAGCAGAGAGAGTAGATGCCGTCCTTGACCCCTAGAAAAGAAAGATATAAATCAAATAAAACAGAAAAAAAAACAATACATTGAAGTGTTTACTGCTACACTGTTCTTGCCTGAAAGTATTATTAAGACAACCAACCTTTTCCAGGAAATCTGACCTCTCTTCCACCTAAGGGGAAATTGAAAGTGGAAGATCATTAGCTTTACAGATTATAAACAGAAATCCAGTTTCAGCTCCACATATACCTTCAGGACTGTCACAAGGTGGTGTCTGAAGTCATAGAAGGTCTCCATGTTCTGCCAAATCACCCGGTATTTTTGTGAATAGGTTTTACAGCACTTAGACCAAACCTTTATATATATAAAATCTGGAAACAGATGGAAGCTCACCACTGGGCTGGCACGAGCTGAGCTGGCCCGTGATGAGGCTCTGGAACCGGAGCCCAAAAACCCCCCATAGTCCGTAGGCTGGACAGCCAGAATAAAGAAAGCAGATACAGAAGAGGGACAGAAAAGCAGATGTTACCAGAAAGTAACAGAAGACCTTAGAAAGGAAGAATTATTCTATTAGCATGGGGATATATCGCTAGAGATAAACATATTACAAGGAAGGAATTTAGAACTGATATTATTGAAAGAGAATATACAATATTACTTTATCCACATTCACTGGATATGAGCAATCATGTGCTCTGATTGGCTATTCTCCTATTAGGCTATCAGCTCATATACCACGAATAGAGAAAAACAAAAATGGTGGAGCATATTACTGAACCAACCAAGGACAAAATGAAAACTCTACTTGAAAACACCCCCCACAGTAAATAAACAAACAACAAAATATGGAATAAAAGTATTTGATGGAAAAAATTTATTTTTTTAAAGAATTATTGCATTTTCACAAATTGCTAGTCATTTCGCCCGTTTGTTTACATTCCAAGCAGAAATTATTTTGTTGAACGTTTTGTATAAAATTTTTATTTATCAAACTTGCAAGAAATAAAAATGCTCCGTTTCTCAAAATCCCGTGAATGTGGATAGAATAAAACAGTTATTCCACTCAAGCTCATCATACATGGCTTACAGCCAACTCTGTGCTATGCACCTTGTCAGCGATCAGCTCAGGTACGACTCGATTTCATGGAATAACTACTATATAAAATGTGTGCAATAACAGATACACTGGGTCACCAGTTTATTAGCTGTAACTACCTTCTGCTTAAACTCATTCGGTATTTTACAACATTGAACAACCTACAACCAGCAGCACCCCATGACTCTTTTGGAGATTTTAGTGGGTCAAGAAGGATGACAACAACATTTAACAAAATTAAGCTGAGAGGCTGCCACTACTTATGCTGTACACTACTATCGAGTGAAATTTTTAGAGTAAAAACGAAGAAATTTTTCTTCTCAGCCTTTGCATGAGCGACTAAGTCATGATGGTGCGCATGCATTTCTAATAAATGTATATTATCAACTGCATAACTGCCTTTTCCATCTCCCAATCTGTGCAATACAACATATTGTATAATTGAAATGGAACTGCCTCACCTTTGTGCAACATCTAGAAAGATGACCAAGTGAACTGACTGTCAAAAGAGTAACATTTGTAGAACAGCTGATTTGTAGCTGCTTGAGCTATGCTCTATGGACAACCTGCCATTGCCTGCAACACATCTCTATTTGGCATAAGGTAGCTATAACTGATAAAAAGGTAACTAAGTGTAGCAGGAAAAGGAGTGATGGAACTTAATTCTTGCATAAAATGTTTTACCCACACAGCAGGAAGATAGATGCGTAGAAACGTAGACATGGCCAAGAAGCGGTGACTGAGTTAGATGATTTACAGCAAAAGAAAGCTCTTGTATAAAATGCTGTCCATTTCAAAACCCATAACCACGCAATTACTACCCGTTACACTCAAGTTTAATGGAAACTTAAAGCAATGTAGGTGTATGTCATGATAACATCAGCATTCAAGGATCTTTGATTTCATTTGCAAAATGTATTCAGCTAAGATTGTTGTCCAATTCACCCTTACAATGATAATTTGCGCCAACCATGTTACTCTCAGAAAAGTATAAAATAAATGGTTAAGTGGCCAGGGTACTACACACTAGTCTTTATAATGAAGCATTTGGCGCTCATGTGCAAACACACTAATCCCAAAACAAGATTTGACTGCTACCTGTGAGGAGCTGTCTAGGGTTAAACTAAATCATGTGACTTGGCTTAAAAGTGGATACAGATAGATAAACAAAAAGAGACCTGAATAAATTGTTTATTTCAACATTGAACAAATAAAAAAAGTCCTGGAAAGCAGGACAAGCAGATTTTGTGTCAGGGCTATTAGGCTGCTTTTTTTTCCCCCCTTTTCTTTTTTTTTTTAAATAAATGCTGAGGTTCAACAACCAGAAAATGATGACACACTCCATCTCCTATTCATTTTCACGAAAGTTTTCATTTAGTGTGTATGTTTAAACTTAATCGAGGTGTTCATAGCACTTCAATGTTGTAACTAGAAAGTGAACTACTTGCTTGACCATAGAATGATTTTTACTAGTCTGATTAATACTATTTAACTAGTCTGGTTAGCAAGATAGATGATAAATGATTCTTGATTCTTTTCAGAATCAGGAACACCGGTATGAGGAAACATTGATGAATCTGAAAACCCATCAAATAACTCATGCTAGTACAACACAACACACCACCACAAGAGATGGTAAATACAAAAAAATAAAGATGGTCAACCAGATTTAAAATGTTTAGCTTGGTCTGTATTTAAATGCACTTAACCAGTCAACTGGCTGGTTGTGTGTTATTACATTCCGTTACCAGTTTTATTACATCACACTACTAGTTTTTAGCCAATTAGTTACTGGGACACCAAAACATGGTACTTGGCAGCACATTGGAGCTTTTATTTTATGTTAAGGCATTATCATTAACTTGTATTAGTTTTCAGTAACTACAGTGAAACTAATAAGAAAGGTATGTTTAAGATTTTAATGTTACACATTAAACAATGCAGAATCCCAAAATAAAGAGATTTAAAAGATACATGTATAAATTAGGATTTGTTTTTAGTCCAATATGAACTGTGGTGAAAATGACTTGGACAAGATGAAAAAACAAAATGTAATGAAATTTCTCAAATAAGCAAGAACACACATGCAGTATGCAGAAAGGAAAGGAGGAACCAACAAGAATGGAGTGTGTAAGACAAATGTGCATGTGGCAAAAGGAACAGAAAAGGCAATGACAGACAGACCCGGTCATTGTGAAGTCTAGATGAAGATCAGACTAGGTTCTCTACGGCAAGCAAGTGGGACAATATGCAAGCAAGAAACATGAAAGCAGAGAAAAACAAGTAAACTAGAAAAATCTCTTTCATAGCTGTAAACATGAGGTAGGACGCAGCTTTAAGTACTTATACTCTCAACTTGGTAGGAGTTATTTTGAAGTATCTGTACTTGAGTTTTTTCCCCCTCTTTCAACTAAGATTTTTTACACACTACTCTCCACTTTATACCCACTTCAGTATAAACTAGAAAGGCACTCTGTCGAGTACATACCTCTGCCAAGCCACATATTCGGATTTGCATCAAAATCCGAATCAGCTGTTCCTTGGCCCATGGCTCATTTTCCCTCCAAATTTCATTAAAATCCATTCACTACTTTGAGCTACGTTGGAAAAAACAAAGTGTTGCCAGGCAAAACACACCTCGCCCAGTAGCACTTACAATGAATATGAAGGAAGATATCGCGACAAAATAGGTACCCTGTGGGTACATGTGGCTACTGCTTATACAGTGATGCTTGAAAGTTTGTGAACCCTTTAGAATTTTCTATATTTCTGCATAAATAAGACCTAAAATCATCATCAGATTTTCACACAAGTCCTAAAAGTGGATAAAAAGAACCCAGTTAAACAAATGAGACAAA
>JAODVO010000023.1:16219694-16231255 GCA_025400055.1 Notarius lentiginosus
CACAGTTCAAAGACATGCAGATTAGGTAAAATACCCAGCCACTGGGGTTGCACAAGCCAGTGCATACTTAGTGCCAGCCCCAAGCCCAGATAGTAAAACAGATCAAATATGCGAAACAGATCCACTGTGCCGACCCCTAATGGGAGCAGCTGAAAGAAGAAGATGGGGTTACCATGTGGCACAACAGAAAAGTGTTCATTCTCTTCTCTAGAGATTTCAAGTTTGAATCCCAGTGATGCCACCGCCATCCAAGAGTACAAGAAAGCAAATTGTGGGCATGTGTGAGCTTGTGTATGCCCATACATACACAATTGGTGGCGGTTAGTGCTTTCTTCTGCGTGTGTTGCATGGCCCTGTGACAGGGTTTACCTGTCTTGGAGGAAGCATGTGATAGCCTTTGTCTTCCCTAGCTAGTCACTGTCATATGATGGAGAGAGCTGACTGGTGGGTGGGAGAAAATCAGGCTAGAAAATGCATAAAATTATCTGTTTTTCTTAATAGAAACAAAATAATTGTTGGCAAACTGCTGTGTTGCAAGAAGAATAACACTTTGATATGTACAGTTATAGGAAAATAATCAACTTTGTAGTGATAACGAAGCATCACTCCACCCCATTGTTGGTTATTTTACTATAACCACATGTTCTGATGTGTTTTATTCCTTTCTCTGTGCTTCTATTTCATCTCAACCTGCAGATCAACAGCATAATGCAAAACTGACAAATCAGATATTCTCATATATTGAATTGCATTAAATTGCATGTAAACCAAGTTTCTTGAACTCCAGTCCCTGGTGTTACAATACAACCAAGTTTTTTGTTTTTTTAAGCAGTAAGCAGTAAAAATAAATAATAATGTTGTTGTTATTGTATGCTGGCAGAGTTGGTACAGCAGGACGCCGATGGGAAAGAGAAGAGCACAAGCAGCAAAGGCATTTCAAGAAGCAACAGAGCTGAAAAAAGGAAAGAAGAAACATGGAAAGGGCTTAAAAACAACAGCAGAGGCAAAAAGGAAAAAGAAGTGAATATTTCGCTATTGAGAGTTGTAGTGGTTTTATTTTCAGAATATCAGAACTGTTCCATTTTATTCCAGGTCTTTAGTTCCTTTCCTAGAACAGCTTTACATTTTATTATTATATTTATTTATGGCATACATACTATACATATTACATGCTCTACATATTACATTGCAGAGTGTCCCAAAAGTCTCCATACATAGGGGAAGTTAACCCTTTTTTTCATACTTAGTTTTTTTTTTTTCGTTAGCCTTTAAGAATGCCTTTGATAAAATCAGACTCTATTGAAATCATTCTCATGGCTACACCACAAGATAATTCAAAAGAATGCAATTACATACATAATACTAGATGTGTTGTGAGTTTCTCATGAGTGCGAGAGATGACTCTGTGTGTGTGCTTACAAAGAAATGGCAATCGTGCAGTGGATGTTTTATAAATAAATTTACATTTTGCTAGAAAAAATTGTTTCTGCTATGTGTTGAGACTTTTGGGACACACTGTAAAACCTGAAGATACTTAACACTTTGAGAGAAACTGCATTTCCTCTTCTGGCCACCAGAGAGCAGCAGCAGGCTCTCTCATCATTCTTTCTGCTGTATTATTTCCTTCATACAGATTTTGAGTTTTTCATTTATTTCCATGCTTGTAGCCTGATATGACATGAATAAGTATTTTATATTTATAAAATTTTACATCGCTAATCCAATGTCAGATTGGCCAGATTAAAAAAAATATATAGTGACATCAACAACTTCTCTTGCTGAGGGTGGATGTGTTCATTTATCTGCATTTATTAGAAAGATTGCATTCTGAATGCACAAATGGATGAATATACTATATCACATCTGTTCACAAACACTTTATTCCAGGTCTTTAGTTCCTTTCCTAGAACCGACTACAGTTCATTTTTAAAAATGATGTTTTTCCATACAGTGTCTTGCTGCATATGTATTAACCCATTAACCTTTCTACTTTTTGTGGTGTTACAACCTGGAACTGAAAACACTTAATCAGGATTTTATGTCATTTGTAGCTTGTTAATCAAGAATTACATAATATCATTAGCACGTTTTGCCAGTAGCTGATTTTATAGCCCTGAGTTTATTGCTCCATTTTGGTCCATCTCACGCTTTTTCGAAATTTCCAAATCAATTTATTTTTTCAAATAAATTTAATTTATGACACAGCTTAATTTGGTGATCCGGATTAGAACCTAGAGCTAGACTGGTCCTAGCTCGTCGGTTGTATGTTTGACGCACCACTGCAATATTCACTGCATGTGGCATTGACATTGTGCACACTTAACATTTGCCCTAAGATTAGACTTTAGGATTTCGTATCTAAAGATGGATTAAAATTATCAGGAATTCTTCGTTTCATTACATCTGCATTGCAACATCCCAGCAGTTGAAAATAATGATAGAGAAATGAATCATATTAAAGATATGTGTTGTGTTGTGGCAGTGTCTCTCCTGAGCAGTCTCTTTTAGCTCCTCAGCGATGGAGTTGCTAATTAGCCTGTGTAATGGGCCGCCATGCCCGTGGGTGCCAGCATGACTGCACTGCAATGTCTCAGCCCAACTGACAGGATCATTCTGTGCCCGGTGTGCACGTGCCAGTCTGTTCCACCAAGCGGCTGACCCACTTCCTCTTCCTACTCTCTTCCACTGTTCTCCTCTTCCTAATGGGGTTCCAGCCTGGATTTGAGTGTTCTCATATTAAGCCCATTCATCTGCTTCTCTCCTTTTTCTTATCCATCTCTTGATCCTTCCATGTTACCCACTTCCCTCGTTCTCTGTGCCAGGTGGGTTTATAGAGCATGACAAACACTGAAGACTCTGTGCTCCTTCCAGCTTCGACTCACATCTAATTGAATTATTCAGGAGGGTGTGTGTGTGTGTGTGTGTGTGTGTGTGGATGTGTGTTCTCATCCTGAAAGCCCTGAAGCTAAGTATCACACTATGATAAGCGAGATTATTTTTTTAGCTCTTTTCTAATTCAAATGTTAAAGCACATCTGCTAAAGTGCACTCACTTATAAAGGCCATCTATTGTATACCTTTCAGTAATGAAGCATGCAGTCCTGTGCATAGTGGCTGTATCTGTTGCTGACATTACTCAGTCACAAGAAAGAATTTTTCAGTTGTGTTTGACACTTCATTTTTAATTAATCTCCCCCTTTTGACTGCTCACTGTTCTCATAGGTAATTTCCCTGCACACATCTTCCCTTCAGGAATGATTCTAATTAAACATTATTCTAATTGGATTAGTCACGTGCAGCTTTTTATTGAGAGCATGATGCAGTGCTAAAACAAAGAACATCGTTTCAAGGAGTTTTTTAAACATCATGTCTCAGTTTATTTTCTAAGGCTTCAGGGCCACTGGAGCTCTTTTTTTTTCCTGCAGCTAGTCACAACTGTTTGTGGTGATGCATCCAGATCCTCACACTCCTCTCTGTCATGTGACCTTACCACACCTCAGACCCTAAAACTGAGCCTTAGGGTGAAGAGTCAGACATGCCCAGTTAAAATGTTTTCTCTCACTTAATGGAGAATGTAGTGAGCAAGTGAGCTTTGGCAGGAGGGACAAAATCCCGTCACATCAGACTAGGTTTGCTTGTGTGGACAACACAAACTGCTCAACTGTTATAAACAGCTATAGCAGTCAATGACCTCCTCTCTTCTGTGCAATGCCACGTTCTAGCTCCCAAAGATATCATTTTGAATGCTCCAATTACGGAACAATTAGCCAGCTGGGTATTATAAAAACAAAGCACTTAATGTTATGCTAATAAGCATGATTTCTAGAAATTCTTTATCATTTGCTAATTATTCGTTAATTAGTCTGAGTTTTTGTAGCACATAAAATTACATGTGATTAATCAGATTCTGGTATTTAACAAACTCCTCTACACAGTGGTACGAATCCTCATATTACTGCACAGCATGGGGTTTGATCCTGCAGGCAACCTGAACAGCAAGTTTCAGCGTAAATTTATAACACAACAGCCATTGGGGTCATTAAAGTTTGAAGAAAAGCAGTTTTACATCGATTTGTTTATTCAAAAGTATTTATCAGTGAGACAGAATCCAGTCCTGTGATGCAATGGTTTAAAAAGTATTTGTTTTTCAAATTTTGTTTTTCAGCCAAGTGCTGAAAATGTGTTCTTAATTCTACCCAAATATCAAAGGTGCATCATTTGGTGACAAATTGAAAGCTCCATCATTCATTGCACTGGTGTCCTGTCAAAAGTGCATTCCGAGCTCACACCCAATGTTCTGGGTCCACCATGCTGAGGATCCACCATGACCCTGACTAGGATGTGTGGCAATTGAAAGTGAATGAGTGGGAGAGATCATTGTGTGAGATTTTATTCTCAAATCATTTGGAAAAGGGTAAATCAGTCAGTCAACATTTTGTGCTTAACCTAGAAATCTGACTGAAGGAGGGTCTGGTTAGCTAAATTCACAGGCTAGCAAGTGGTAGCTAAAGTAAGCAAGTAGCACATCTCTAACTTATACAACAATATTATTTTCTTGTACATGTACCTGCAAGTAAGTTTCAGTCCTCATTATTTGTACCATGAAGCAACCAAACAGAAACAAGTGAAAGATGGTTGCAGGAAGTACAAAGCTAAAAATACTAGTTACCAGTCATCCAGGTAACTAGACCCATCCAGTCATCCAGATCCTGTCCTGGGAACACTGGCACAAGGTGGGAATATGCTATGGATATGATATAGACACCAGTCCATCACAGGCCACCTTGTACACATATTCACACACTCCTTCATATCTAAAGGGCAATCTAATATAGCCAATAAACCTACTGGCATGTTTGGTGGGAGCAAGCTGGAGGAAACCCACATACAGTGGTGCTTGAAATTTTTGTGAACCCTTTAGAATTGTCTATATTTCTGCATAAATATGACCTAAAACCTCATGTGCCTCCTCACATCCGCAACTCTGACTCTCTCCCATCTTCAAGTCTAAACTCAAAACTCACCTGTTTAAGATTGCTCACTCACTTTAACTTCTATTACACTCTCCATTGTTTCTTTGTATGTTGATTTTATTTATTGTTTTTTATTCATTGTACAGTATCCTTGAGTGTCTTGAAAGGTGCTTATAAATAAAATGTATTATTATTATTATTATACAGACCAACACTGTTCCATTTCTTAGGGTCACAGTCATGTCCAATAGTTGTGTTGACATGACCAGCCACAATTATTTTGAATAATGGGTGATCTTTATTCATCTTTTTTATAATCTTGAGTATTCAATAGAAATATTCTTTAGAGGCATTAGCATAATTGTCAGTTGGACAGTAACAGTTGTATATCATCAGTTTCACACCATTCACCGTGATTCTCACTATAGACATCTTACCCTCAAGGATGTCCTCTATACCTAGCAATTTGACATGGGGGGGCTAGTACCACCACAACTCCTGCACAAGCTGCCTTCATGCCATTATACAGTACACACCATCCTTTCAGTGTACAATCATTGAAACATATCTCACCAAGTATGACCCTCTGTCATACTTCTTGCATATATACAACATCATGTAATAGGTTCTTACATTGTGTTACACAAATCAGTTAATTTACTTTCACATTTGCATGTTCTTACATCAATAGTCCCAAGCCAGAAATCATGATTGTTTTTCTTTAATTTCCCATTTGATGTGCATTTCAAACCTCGTTATTTCATATGAATTGATATCAACCTTATTAATACCTGATATTAACAATAACAATTATACTTCAATAATATTGGACTTTTCCAGTTGACTTTTAACAGCTATTCCAGAAAAAAAAGAGGTGACTTCACATTTCTGGTGTCATTATAGCTCACCCAGCTGCAAGGCCAGGTTCCCCAGGGTGCACCACGAGGAGGTGGAGTTCACTTGAGCATGAGAAGCAATTAGACCTAGAAGGACTTGCGAGAAATAATAGGCTCAAATTGCCTATTAAGTGTTGCAAAATTGCAAGTTGCGCATCATACCCCATACACCATCTCTGCACAGAGAGGCTATGGTTTAGTTGGGACAAAGAGTACCCAAGCAGCACTATCTCTGGGTCAGGTTCAAACACATAATCATACAAATACAAAGCATCCAAATTTCAGAAAACCAATGGAATACTTCACATCAAAAATTATACAATTTTGAACATGCCCAGAAAAGGTGGGCTAGAGAGCCCTCAACAGGCTTAGACTGATCACATAATGGAGAGATTGTAGGATAAATCCTATGTAGTTTCGTTTTTGAATAAAGAAGCCTGTGCATTACCGTAAATTGAATTAACTGATGTGCAACATTAATAGAGCAGGATTGGATTCTTATGAAGCTCTCTCCACAGACATCATCAGTCTGTATCCCCAACCCCTCCTCCCAAGCTTTCTTCAAAGAGTGTGTGGCAAAATTTGCTTGTTCATAAAATATTTTAGCAAAATCTGAAACCAAATTTTTTGAGTCAGGCAAATCCAGCAAAAGCATATTTTTTCCCTTTTTTTTTTCCTCAGGAACGTACTCAAATTTAGGCATACACTGGTGAACATAGTGAAAGTGACTTTTAGCCTCTAACTGACAAAAGATGCATCTCAGAGAGATGGAAGAAATGAGAAACATATTTTCAAGCAACTTGAAATTATTCATTTAGTCACCTTTTTGTTTACAGGCAGTCCAGATAATGAAAAAATAATTGCTGGAAGTGAACTGTTTATGACATCTTTCTTTTCAATGGAAACCCTGGCAGGAGTGTCTTGAGACCTCCATTTTGTAATCTTCCTGCCAATAGACAAGGGCCCTTGTATTTGCTGCCCAGTAATAATACAGGAAGTGTGGTAGCCCCAACCCACCATTTTCTCTTGATTTGTATAGATGAGTTTTTGATGTTAGGTGGCAAGGTGGTGTAGTGGTTAGTACTGTTGCCTTACAGGAAGAAGGTTCTGGGTTCGAGCCCAGTGGCTGACAGGGGGTCTTTCTGTGTGGAGTTTGCTTGTGCTCCCCGTGTCTGTGTGGATTTCCTCTGGGTGCTCTGGTTTGCCCCAAAAACATGCAGGTTAGGCTAATTGGTGGCTCTAAATTGACTGTAGGTGTGAATGGTTGTTTGTCTCTATGTGTCAGCCCTGCAATGATCTGGTGACTTCTAGACAAGTCAACAGATAATGAATACTTGCAGAATTACTATTGCAACAACACATCATCAGTAGGGTAAAACTAACCTGACTCACGACGGTCTAAACCCAGCTCACGTTCCCTGTTAGTAAAAAGAGCAGGGTGTACCCTGCCTCTTGCCCATAGTCAGCTTGCCTGTGACCCTGCACAGGATATGTAGTTACAGATTAGGGATGGATGGAGTATTTGATGTTCTATGCACTTTAAAACTCCAGACAAAAGGCATAATTACTGAGTCTAGTAATTTGAAGGATAACTTTGTCAGGAAATTGGGGTGATTTTGAAAGAGGTAAAGGAATCTTGGCAGAGAGACCATTTTGCTAACATTTATACAATCCATCAGGGAGGGTGCACTATTTGCCAGTTTCCCCTTTCAACTAAAACACCTTATCAATGAAAGCCAATTTGAAGATTAATCTATGATCTTTTGGCAGGACTAATAAAAGGTACTTCAGTTTATCTATAATTTTTAAAGGAAGATTATGTAAAAATTCAACATCAAGGTCAGCACCAAGAGGCATAAATTCACTTTTTTTTGCCAATTAATTGTGTAATAGTGCATTAGAAGGGAATAAATAAATTTCATTTATCCCAATGAGGGAAAAGCAGTATTTTGAAAATTAAATAAGACAAACAAAATAGGAAAGTACAGTTAAAGACAACAATAGTAAATGGGCCTGCAAGAATTTAATGTATACATTTTAGAAACTTGTATCCGAGTTCACTAAAATTGTACTTCAGAAGCATAATAGAAAACAAACTCTGCCTTGGTTTAATAGCACTTTATGGCAATTAATGAAGGAAAGGGATGCAGCCCTAAAAAAAAAAAAATCTTGAAAATCAGGGCTGGAATTTGACTGCTTAATAAACAAAAGTCTTAGAAACAAAGGAGTAGGGCAACTTAGGAAGACCAAAATGAATTTATTTCTTGAGAGTATAACACAGGCAAAAGGTAATACTAAACTGCTGTGGAAAAGTATTGATCAACTCTGAGGAAAAGAGCACCCTAAGACTGTACTCATACATCTTTGCGTAAATGGGACTACACAAGATGATAGTCTAGTGATTGCCAATAGTTTTAATGATTATTTTATTCATTCTGTTTTGGAACTGGGTGGCATTCCTACAGAAACCCAATCCCCCATGGTTTTAACTAACAAAACTATACTGGCATTTAATCATACAGATGATGAGAAAGTAAAATTCTTTCAATGTCATCAAACTCAAGAGCAAAAGATACTTGGGGGTTTGATACTCTTTTTTTTTTTTTAAGAAATATAAATATATTTTAACTACTTCCATCACACCATTACAAACCAATCACTGGAGGAAAGCATATTCCCAAGTACATTAAAAATTACCATTGTAACTCATATTCATAAATCAGGTGATGGACAGGAATTTAGTAACTACAGGCCTATCAGTATACTACCCGCCATTTAAAAAAAAAAGAAGAAGGTTGACAAGGTTGTGGCTGAACAGGTAATAGCCTGCTTAAATGAAGAAAATCTATTGCATCCCCTGCAGTTTGGTTTTAGAGCAAATTATTCAACAGGAACTACATGTTATTTCATTGAAGTCATTAAGGCTAGTCTTGATAAGGGAGGGGTGGTGGGTGCTGTATTTTTGGACCTGCATAAGGCTTTTGATACTGTAAACCACTCAGTACTCCTCTTTAAGTTATCCAAATTCTTTTTGTCTACCAAATTGGATTCAGTCTTATTTTTCTTACTGCTTTGAGTGTGTGTGGATAAAAGACAAAACATTGTCACAAAGAGCTTGTACCATAGGGGTGACGTAAGGTTTCATCTTGAGGCCAGTGTGTCTACACCGATGTGTGATGGTGTGCATAGTACATCTACATATGTGCATAGTACATACTGTAGTATATTCAGCTCATACATCAAGATTTCCACACCAATATGTGATGTGGAAATCACACATTGGTGTGGAAATGCTGATGACACAGTCTTATATGTACAGTACATGGCAAAGAACCTGAACAAGCTACTGCCAAATTGACATCTACCATGCAAAACGTTGTAAAGTGGCTCAACAATTCATGTCTTATTCTGAATACTTAGAAAACAGTTTCCATGTTCGTTTTGAATAAACACAAAGTGTTTTCCCAAACATCGATGTTGATGGAAAAAAAGTGAAAGAATGTTGAAGAGTTCAAGTATATAGGAGTTACTTTAGATTCCAGTCTTGCATTTAAAAAGCATATTTCTGTCAGGACCACTTTTGTCAAGAAACATTATTTACATTGTAATATTTGCAACAAGTTGTATTTGGGGGGTGGCTCTGTTCTGGGACCTCCCTGGCCTTCCACATGCATATGTGAAAAGGCAAAAGCAGGGAGAGCCCCCCCTCATAGGGTAGAGAACAGAGCAGGCATCAGTCACAACAGAGATGGCATTTATTAAGGTTGGAATATGGGGCCTCCCTGTCCTTCGATAAGCCTACTTGGAAAGCCTTGAGGCAGACAGAACACCTCCCTGCTCTTGCATGTGCCTGTGTGGAATGGTTAAAGCAGGGATGGTGGCAGCAATGGAAATTGCATGGATTAGGAATCTTCTCCTCTTTGACAAGGGCCAAATGCAATGGCTAGATGACTGGGTCAACACATCTCCAAATTGTAGGTCATGGCGTGTTCCCAGTATGCAGTGATTATCATCTCTCAGAAAGTGGTCCAAGGAAGGACAATTCAGTGAACCACAGAAGAGCACCTGCACAACTGCTGAAAAAGTTCATGCTGGCTATGATAGAAGGTGTTAGAATGCACAGCACATCACAGCTTGCTTTATATGGGCTGAGGAACTGCAGACTGTTCAGGGCACTCATGCCGACTCTCATCTGCCAAGGAAAATGCCTACAGTAGGCATGTGAGCATCAGACTGGACCATGGAGCAATGGAAAAAGATGGCCTGGACTGGGTTGTGAGCTGGCATCAATGGTACAGAAATTACATTGATTAAAGTCAGACAGCATGAAAGGGGAGGAGCTGGGGTGGAGTTGGGTTGCGAAATGGCTTGCAGAGGAAGCAGCAAAGGTAGGCAGGTTAAAGCATCTTAAATAAGATTCTCTATGAGAGATTTGCCAATAGAATGTGTACAAGGGAATGTGTACAATGAGTTGACAGCTGATGTGCGCTGGCTTGAGATAAGCTGCAGTCAGCTGATGTAGCTGGGATTGAGGGCTGAGCTTGACTTCATGGCCTACCAGAACTATGCTATGCTCAATTTCTGTCAGAACCACTTTCATCAAGGAACATTATTTACATTGCAATATTTGCAACAAGTTATATTTGGTGGGTGGCTCTGTTCGGGGACCTCCCTGCCCTTCAACATGCATACATTGAAAGCCTTGGGGCAGGGAGAGCACAAGTCAAATAAAAGTCAATTACATCCATTACAAATAATGGATGGATGGGTAGTTTGTTGCCTTTAAACAAGGAAACAAGGTTAGTTTTCTAGTATTTTGTAATATTTGTGCAATTAATTATGATTTATTTACCCATCTATAACATACTACTATTTTAATGTACTGCTATCTACTATATAATGTAACACTAAGAGAAATGCATGTTTACAATGCTAGGCTATTCTTTCAAGGTAGGAAAAACAAACAAACAAACAAACAAACAAACAAACAAACAAGGTTACAAATTTATGCTATGGGCATATGGGAAAATGTTTTAGGCAGGAAAAAAATTTCAGAACACTGACCCTGTTACTATCAATCATTCTAACTGAGAGGCGGAACAACATAGGTCCCTCGTTGTGCATTCGGACATTTTACATATATAGAACACAAGGTGGAACAAGTGTTGCCAGGCAAAACAAACCTTGTCTGGTAGCACTTATTTTAGTGTTATAACAACTGATTCAATCTCACAAGTGTGGTCTCTTTTCTTTCAAGATCACTAATACTAATGAGAACATTTTGTTTCATAAATGTAAAGACTCTAAATATCTGCCAAAAAACTAAAAAAAAAAAAATCCTTACAAAACTTTTTATTTGACTTTTCAGAAGGACCAAACAAAAGCTGTGATAATCAAAAGGTAAATTTTCTTAAAAATAAATACCACTTACTTGATATTGAATCAGTCGCCTTGGCGAACCATGAGGTGAATTTAATTTATCTTTTTATCTGTTGATTATCTTCTGATACTACGAAGTTATAACAAGGTTTCTCTTATTTCTTTTCTAGTTCTGATTAGTTCCGAAGTTTATCAAGAACTAGAATGGGTAATCGAACCTGCTCAGGATAAATGCTGATTGGTTACAAGCACTGTGTCCTAAATCACTCACTCATTCACTATGTCCTACTCACTATATCAGGAATTACTATATA
>JAODVO010000023.1:16328979-16351805 GCA_025400055.1 Notarius lentiginosus
AACATGATTTTAAACATGCATGTTGAAATACACTTCAACATTTTGGCCAAATTACTCACTTCACATCAGGAAAAAGTCTCTGAGTAAATGCATGAAAAGAATTTATTTTAAAACAACATTTATGATTAAAAAAATAAAGATAAAACTAATTTTCTTTCAGTTTTAGTCTTTTTCTTTGGGCTGACTCTCTGTTGGAGCTCTGCTGTGTGTGTAGTGCACTAGACAAGATCTATCATGTCACTGTGTTCTACTCTGTGTAACGTAAGCAAGTCGTTTGCGATTCTGCCTAAATCAATATTACAAGGGGGCTTCAAAAATGACTTGTGAAAACGAGCTGAAGGTGGACTGGACTGATTAGGCAACAAAATACAAAACTGAGTTAAATAACAGATAAATAGTATGACTAAAGTCACAGTGATTTGAGCTAGCTCTTACAAACCGGGACATCTGGTCACCGTACCCTATAGATCTGGAATGGTAAGAGATAGAGAATGATGCTTAGTGAAGAAAAAAAGCCCATTTTTCATGGATCATTCCAGTTTGGTGATCCAGATCAGGATCAAAAGTCAAAGCAACTTAAATCAGCCTAGAGGTATTCTGCATGTGAAATTTAGTGATGATTAGTTGAAAACTAAAGGAGAAATAGTGTCCTAAACATGTTATAATAATAATAATAATAATAATAATAATAATAATAATAATGTAGAAAGATCCTGAGTAACAATTAATAACAAATATGACATTAACGTTTACAGTAAATGAATGATACTGCTTCCATGTCATTTCCTTACCACTAGCCATGATTACTACTTTTTAGCATGTTACCTGGAGCCTGTGCTAACTGTAAGTTGCTCAAGTCCTTGGCGAGGCCGTTAGTTTTGGGGCCGGAGGCTGCACAGGTAGAGATAGCCCTTGGGGGTCTTTTCCCTGGGACCTTGACTGTAGTGCGCAGCAGGTCAATCTCTTTCCCATGTACATTCTGCATGTAGTCCTGGAGCAAAACAGCAAAACTCTACTATATAGTGGCATACAGACACAGTCATGTCACATGATACTTCAAGACATTTCTGTGTGTTCACAATATAATAAACTAAAACGGTCATCAAAATAGTATTGCTGTGTTAATGTGAAAATGGAGTTCTACATTTAGATAGCTAGATAGAGAATACTTTTAGTTAGTATCTACAAAAATGACAAATTTAGCACCAAAAAAGGAGAGAAAATAAAATTCTATAATTTTAAAAATTAACATGAAATATGTTGCTTCCAAAAAGAAATAAGAAAAATGCCAAATAAAAAAAAGTTTAGTCAAGTATATTAGACCGTATCCCACTTTCCTCACCGTTCAAAGACATGCAGTTAGGTTAATATGGGATGGGCTTGAGCTGAGGTGCCCTTGAGTGAGGCACCTAACTCCTAACTAGCCATGATTACTACTTTTTAGCATGTTACCTGGAGCCTGTGAAATAAGAAAAATTTCTCCACTGCTCTGGGTATGTGTGTGTGCTGATTGCTCACGTGTGTGCACATGTGTGTGTGTGTGTGTGTGTGTGTGTGTGTGTGTGTGTGTTCACTGCTTCAGATGGGTTAAATGCAGAGAGGAATTTCATAAGCATGTGATGAATAAAAGTTCTTCTTCTTACTTGTATTCATTAAAGAACAACAGCTCTAAAAGTGATATGAAAACATGGACCAAGAGTGAGATTCACAGGAAAATAGAATAAAAACCCCAGGATATAGGGCAGTTTGTGCATCCAACATTATAACATGGACATCGAAAACAGTAGTTTACAGGGGGTGATGTAAATGCACGCCTGATTTTCTACAGGGCTTGGATTCTCAAAATGAATATGATACATGTCTGTACGTGGCCGATGATAATAAAGCTTAATGTTCAATCATGTGCTTGTACTGTCATACTGGAGCTTAATGCTACTGTATACTACTCTGAAAAAAGGGTTTTATAACTTTCCTTGTGATCCTGCAACTATATTGCCTATTCATGTTAATTCTGCTGAGAGTATTTCATGATAAACTGACAATTATAGTCAAATCATGTACACCAGACAGAGAGTAGTATATAATTCATCTGGTGTTAAAATAGTATATGATGCCATGGCTTGGACAGGTTACACAGAAGCAGGTGCAGCATTACATCTGAATATTATTATACACTTAGTGCTTCATCGTTAGCTCATTAAAGAAATAAGGATAAGTGCACCATAGGAAAATATAGTCTTGTACATCAGACGCTATACCACTTACATCTACGTATTGGGGGGGAAAACTGCGTTAGAAGCACACACACATGCGGCTGGATCACGCTGTGCCAGTGTGTTTCAGATACCGAGCAGGGAGCCCGTGCTCGACACGTGGCTTCACTCACGTTGATGATGAAAGTTCCTCAATGCTAATGGGGATGCAATTACCGACTGCAAGCTGTTGGCCTGCCGCTCCTGAAGGGCTCTCCTGTGGCTTGTTAAGCCATGTTGAGAGCACTTGGCTTTGAATTGCCCTTTTGTAGGCCTCCGCTAAGGGACAGAGACACTCAGCGCTTGTTGTCGACTCACCCCACACACACAGTGCTCAATGATTGGCACATGGCCAAAGTGCAGCAGCTGTGGGTGGTCTGTTCACACGCGCAAAAAAAAAAAAAAAATAGCTGCTGCTTTTTGAGGCTGAGAAACCCTGCATATATGAGCTATCGAGTGACATGTGTTTCTGTGTCATATCAAGGCCAAGTGCGCTGGGAAAATGCTATGCAGCTGAGTGTGAGGAACAATTAAACAGAAGACACTTGTGGGATTTAAGGATTAGACTGCCACTTTTATCTGAAGTGTTTGAATAACTGAATCTGATGAAAAGATCATGTGAACATGTCACAATGCCTGTAAGACAGATGTGATTAAATCCCACACTCTCTAGAGATGCATACATTAAATGTTCTATAATGACTGTATAAATACTTGTGTTTAAAACACACACACAGTGTTGGGTTTAATCTTAATTGGAGTGAACGGACAAATGTCTGTTAGGTGTTTAGACCTCAAGTTTCCATGTTTCCTTCAAGAGAGACGTGTTTTGGAGCTGGTTATATGCCATCTATTGCAATCTACTTAATTAACCATGTTAATGTGATTTTTTTTTCAGTGTAGTTAAACAATTTAGAATTATTTAATTGAAGCCTCTGGAGCAGTGCTTGGTGGGAAGTGGGATTTGTTCACAGACAAGATAGTGCTTACTGGCAGTGCAGTCAAACATATAGTAGGGTAAATGAGCAAAATATTATTTGATACAAGGTGAAAATCTATTTGATATTTCAGAATGACTGAGCAAAAGAAGAGACCTCCATCTGTTGATCGATTTAGAGTTGTTTGTGGCTGCAAAAGTTACATCAGTAATATCTCGACTTATTTATGTAGATTTTTCCTTTAAATTATAATTTGCAGCACAAGAGAAATGAGGGCTTGGTTTCAAAATAGTTAGATTGAAATACTGGAAATGACATGATGATTCAAGTGTGCATAATTAGCACAATTTTTTATGCTTAGCTAATTTGCTAATTTCACACAGTGTTGTCTGTGGAGCCCCAACTTATCTTATGCCAAATTATTATGGCATGTTATAAAAAATAAAGAAAAAAATCTGAATCCTCATCTCCAATTTACCAGTCCTAATACAGTTAATGCACGAGTCTGAGTCCAAGTCATCAGTGCTCAAGTCCAAGTCGAGTTACGAGTCCTTGGAGGAGTCTAACTGGAGTCCGAGTCCTGGACTCAAGTACTACAAGCCTGGCTTTCACACCTAATGGTCCTAACAGCCAATAGTAAAATTAATATTTTTAGTTTTTATTCTGCTCAGTTTCAGATTGCACATAATTAAATAAACCAGACAGAAAAGTCAAAAACTATGAAAAGATACTTGCACAACTCTTTCATTCATTGGTTAGAAATCTAGTGATGGAACAAAAATGCCAAACAAGTATAGAAATCACAAATCAGCCAAGCACAGAAAACCTGGAGCCATTATTAAAGAAATGGCTTTTGTAGAGGCAATTAAAATAACTGTAGCAGTAGCTACAGCATTTAATTACCATTATTTTTTAATTTAGTTTAGCAGCTCGTATCTACAAGAGATGCAACTCGCAACCCAAAGTACAAGACATGTTTGGTTTACTTTCTGCAGATGGGTCGATTTGGGTCATTCAAACTGCCGGAACCGGACTGAGACCATCATGGAAAGGATGTTTTGGTCCACACACGAGTGAAAACCCAATGAAAACTAAACATTAAACTCTACATTGGAGTCACTGTGGAGCCACAATGATTTATGCATTTTGGATCTTTTTTAGTATTTGGTGTTTAAAAGATGCATGTGATAATCAGTAAATATCAGAAGTAAATTTGATTAGAATATGGTCACTCATACAAAGGTTATGCCAATATTTGAACTCGTCAATCTAGATCCTGCTGTCCAGGACCTCATGTACTTGGTCATCTCTCTCTCTCACACACATTCTAGAGAATAACTTGAGGCTTTGATTAGTCAGAATGTGTTCCAGGGTAGACAGAGAGATAAGAACACGTGATGAAGTGGCACAGGATGTCCAATCATGCCTGCATGTGTGTTACTCTAGCCAAGCTGGCAATTAAGATGAGCTGTTATGGCTTAATACAGCACATCAGTGTCAGCTGCATGGAAACAGGAGATGAGGGAGCCAGTAATTAACAGCATGGATGCGCTGCTGATCATGCCAACGCTGAAGCAGTGCAGAAGTCTACGTGTGTGTGTGTGTGTGTGTGTGTGTGTGTGAGAGAGAGAGAGGTGCTTACTTACATGCAGGCTGGGGTGGTAGGTCAGAATTCCGTTGTCGCAAAGGGTAACGTATTTCTTCTTCCACTCTTTGTTTAGTGACTTGCCACTCCGTTTCATGAGCATCCCCTGTAACACACACAAATAAGGTGTCATTATACACACAGACGTAGAGGCAATAGTAATCTTTGTGCTGTATAAACTTCCTATATGTGACTGAATTCTCATTTTATCTATGATAAATGTTGTTTGGGAGCGTTCTAGCATCCAAGCTTTACAAAATACTTAGTATTAAAGAATTAATCATCTACCTTACCATTAAACATTTGAACTTTGCACCAAAACAGAATTTCATGCTTTGCAAGAGAGCTTCCCAGCTCAATTTAACAAATATGTTTCCTCCTTCTTTTAACATAGTGGATAAAATTTTAAATAAGGTTCTCTTGGAATAACGGAGATGGGCTTGACTGCTTCTGCTTGCAAGTTACAAATTACCCAATGATGCTTTGAAAGCTTATCTTAAAAGATGTGAATTAATAGTGTGTGAATACTCTTTTTAAGGAACTGATTTTTTTTTCAACCAGCACCTGTAATTTCTTGCTACATTTTTCAACATCAACAAAATGGAATTGCTGCTCTGTCTCAGGCTGAACAAACATGACAAAGTTAGTCATCAAGTTCCACAACACAATCGCAATCCTAAGTACTACTATAATCCCTCGTTTACAAAACTAACAGAAATATGCATTTAGTCCAAAACAGGATTGTAGCTTTTGGTGAAAATGCTGCTGAAGTGTTAAAAGCCACATTTGAGACGACACTGACGTGTTGACCGCGCCGTGAGCCACTCTCTCCCCCGCACGTCATTGACTGGCCATTTAAGGGTTGGCCACCCACACCTCGTTTCAGCCAAATTCATTAGGAGAGACGAGGGATAAAACCCGTGAGCTGATTAGCAATTAAGTGGCAGCCGTGTCACTTCGCTGGACTTGTTAAACATTAACATGCAGCCAGGGTGGATATTAATAGAGTCTGTGACCCAGCTGCCTTGGAGCATGCCACATACAACAAGGAGCTGGCTTTCCTCTTTTCCCTCCATCATTCAACAGTCATAAAAATGCCACGTTCTCTGAGTGTCGCACTTCGACAAACTCACTGCCATTATGTGCTAATTGGTGTCTAAACAAAGCTTAAAAATAGAAGTGCAAGAAATGATGCACTGAATTGCCTGACAGTTACTATGCTGTTCTTCATGCTCTTGAACACAGACACAGCACTCTGGATGAATGATAATAGCAAGCTTAATGTTACCTCAGACTGGTCATCACTTTATCTATGAAAGAGAGTGAACAGACTGTAGAAGCTGCAGTGTGCCTTGGTTAAAGCTGCTGTATGCATATTTGTGTTGTTGCACCAGCCAGTTTTGTTATTATTTTAGGTGGCTAGTTCACCAACTGTCTGCTCTGTGTGATCTGCACATCGCAATGCATTATGGGATTAATTCCTTTTTTTTTTTTTTTTTAATCCTCACAGGCTCTCGCTCTTGTACTGGAAATGAAAGGACCAGCATCCTGCAGTGCACAAAATACGACCTGACAAGGATTTTATTTTTCATTTCATGTCCTAACAACAGAAATGCCACCACTAAACCTGCTGTCAGCTAACCAAGAAAAAAAGAGAGAGAAGGCACTAGTTCATGCTAGTCTCAGTTTCATGGACCACCCCTTTCTGGTTTAAGAGACAGAGTATTTTCTGCTGTGCGTCATGTTATGTTGTGTTTTCAAAACAGATTCAACAATTTAACAGATTTAAAGCACATTACATTTTACTTGTATGACAGTCTATGCTGCCCTTCCCTATTCTTCTAAAAATATATACATTCCAAGAGCATGTAATGTCACAATTAAGACACCACCATGCTCAAGGCTTTTTTTTTTTTTTAAAGTTAAAATAACACAATGACCCATAGCTACTCAGATAGATAGATAGATAGATAGATAGATAGATAGATAGATAGATAGATAGATAGATAGATAGATAGATAGTGCAAGAGAGAGAGAGGACAGAGAGAAGAGGCACTACAAAATAGAAAGAGAGAAAGAGAGGATAGAGAGAAGAGGTACTACAAAAGAAAGAAAGAGGTTAAAGAGATACTGCAAAATACAGATAAAGAAAGAAAGATGGGAGAGAGATATTGTGAGAGAGAGAAAAGAAAGAAGGATGGGAGAGAGATATTGCAAAATAGACAGAAAGAAAGAAAGAAAGAAAGAAAGAAAGAAAGAAAGAAAGAAAGAAAGAAAAGTACTACAAAATAGAGAGAAAGATGGGAGAGATATACTGCAAAATAGGGTGAGAAGATAGAGAGAAGAGGCACTACAAAAGAAAGAAAGAGGTTAGAGAGAGACTGCAAAATGGAGAGGAAGAAAGAAAAATGGGAGAGATACAGAGCGAAAGAGACAACACTACAAAACAGAGAAAGAAAAAAGGGTGGGAGAGAGATACTGCAAAAGAGACAGACAGAGGATAGAGAGAAGTGGTATGACAAAAAAAGATACAGTGAGAAAGAAAGAAACTAAAATAGAGAGAGAGCATGAAGAGAACAAAAGATTCTGTGAAACAGAAAGAAAGAAAAAGACAGACAGAGAGAGAGTTGTGTTTTTGAGTTGTGTGTGGTGTTCTGCAGCTGCGTGGTCATGGAAGCCCGTTTCCTTTCTGGATCCTGCACCAGCTAGATGAGGCTGAAATGACAAAGCTACTTATTGTTCACAGGTAAGAGTAAACGAGTGAATAGATGAAAGTAAAAAGCAGGAAGCCTCCTGGTGTAACAGGGAGCGAGTATGAATGAATGATGGTGTGCTCGTGTGTTAGAGGAGTAGAAAGTGATTATTTGACAGCAGAGCTCTCAGCAGGCCTGTTGTGTTGCTCCGAGTGTCAGTTCTGTCCTCCTGCACTGGTTTTGCTCGTTCATTAGAAAAATGACAGGCGATCATTTTGCATGAGAGGCTAATTGAACGTCACGTCGGCTCGCTGATGGGAGTCGCCGCTCATTATTTAAGGCGCCAGCCAGTGACACCCTGCCTGCCCCTATTTTACCTGCCATGGTGTGACAGGCTGCAAGGTCTTTCCGTCCCACAGAAATGGAAGAGATAAATAAAACGAATCTCTGCACTTCCTCGCCTGGACTACGCTTCTGTTCCCAAACACGCTTCCAGCGCAGCATCAATGACATTAATACCTGCACCCTTTACTGCTACGTCAGGATCAACAGTAGCTAAAAATAAGCCAATAGGTGGGACTGAATGAATAATAATCATCATGGCTTAGTGATCAACTGATTAAGATAAAGTATATAGTACCACAAAAAAAAAAAAAACTGCTGATCTTATTCCCCTGACATAAAACACAAGACACTCAGACTGATCACAACCCTAACAAAAGCTCCTAATCTCCTCCATGAAAGCAGAGCAAACAGAGCTCACATCACCCATGATTCATTTTCACTATCTCCTCCTTTACTTCAAACAAAAGCTGGAGGCCACTTTAAGATAACTGTCCAAAATGGACAACAAAGAGGCAGACGTCCACCCAGAGCCGGCTCATTGTTCTTGGGAAAACCTGAGAAAAGAGGGCTAAATTGAACATGTCATCCACACACACACTTGCCTCCAGGCCTGTCAGAGTCCCTCCGTGTGGTGTAAGGGAACCAGTTAGGAGAATATCTATCCAATGCTGGAGCTGCTCTATCACTCGCGGCATCTGATCTGCCTGGCGCAGACATCAAGAAGCCCTGATCACAGAGGACATTTATCATTAACAGATATTTAAACTGCCATTTCCTGACAAAATACTGACACACTGCCGACAACCACACGCCCAACTAACCAATATCCTGAGCGCAAAAAAAAGAAGAAAAAAAAAAGGGCAGGACAAAGAAAAGATCTCAAGTGAGACTCATCTTCCAGCAAGCACTACAGAAATGGGTACAAGTAGCCCATGAAATGTGAGACAATTTTCTGTACTGTTACTTTAATTTGACAAGGAAAGTGAACGTTACATCTGCAGTGAACCACTTCATTTGGATGAAGCTTAGCTGTCCATAGCGGTGAGTAATAACTATCCAGAGACAAGATCACATCAAGGTCAGAAGGAAGACACCACAAAAATGGGTGAAATATAAAACACTCAACCATCATTGACTATGGTTAAATTATTCTCAACTAAAGAAAGAAAAAAAATTAGATGCAGAAAGAAGGGAAAATCTAATTTGCAGGAAGTTAGCTTGCATGACAAAATTGCCATCTTGGTCAAAATGGCTCGAAGCGGTGACAACCTTTCCCAGGGAAATGATATTTTTTCAATCCCACGGAAGGCGGATCGTGTCGCAATCGTTAAAGGCTTGATAGTGGGTCTTTAATATTCGCCGTCTTAATTAGGGCCGCAGTTAATTTCATTAAATTCTTTCGGTGCTAAATGAAGCAGATTATGAGACATCTTTTATTGCGAAGCGTGAAATTACAGCCTGCCCGCTGCCAATGGCAGGGCCAAATTAATGAATTACAGGGTAAATAACACCCGAATTAACCATCCAATTTAACTCCTTACAAAGCACCCTGCTCAGAGGGGGTGAAACTTTGTCAAATTCACACAGCTCAGCGCCCATCCATGCACCACAACACACAATTACAAGCATGGCACTAATTTCCCTTTATGATGAACAGACTTTATCTGATCCTTTTTTATTTTGAGAACGACTGAGTTTTTAAGGGGAACACGGAAAAAAAAAAGGCAGCCTAAGAAGTCCATTTTAACAGAGTGAAGATACCAAATGTGCTTTAAAAAAAAGATAAGATAGTTAATGGATAGTTTTTAAAAAATTGAGAGAAAGATACATCATTAAACAAGCACGAATGATATGTCTGTGTCCATGCAGACAGCTGAGGAAACCGTTCAGCATTTTACAGCCAAACTGTCGTTCCTGCTCTTCAGCCTAATCTTGCCGTTCTATTCTCTGAGCCATTCTCGTGCTCTGTCTCAAACCATCTTTCAATTAGCGCCACTTGCTGAAATTAATTTGTCGAAATGCTCTCGCAAAAAGCCTCTGTCAGGCGCCTGACAAAGGCTTGTGCAGACCTCTCTGCTGTAATTATCAGCTAATTAAGAACGTGGAACAGATGTCGGCCCACTCGGAGTCACGCGGGGTCCGTAAACAAAGCTGGCGACCATCACAACAGTAGTTAGCCATTTTACAAAACACTCGACAACTCAATAACAAAGTCGTTTTCAATACAAACACGTCTTTAGTACACTGGGGAGAAGAGTGCATTTGTCCAGCTGGGACTAGACAAAATAATTCAGCGGGCTAACATTCAGGACTAAATAATTGAACAAATGGACCATTTGTGTTAACACTTGTAATAACTTGTTCTTACAAGCTGAGCTGGTGATTGGAAGAGCTCCGAGTGGTCACAGTAAGTCCAGGTGCCACCGCTGACCTTGGCACACCCCCTCAGTGGGGCGACGGCAGGAGCAGGCGCTCCTCTTCAGCTTAATTGGTGCAGAGTGGAAGCCCGCCCCAGCCTCATTACCACCAGCCCCGCTTGCACCATTTTAATGAGGAGCAGGTTCTAACGAAGCCATTTCTACAAAGGTCTTAGCTCAGCTCAGAGTTGACCTTCAGTGCAGGAGGAAACGATAACTGATAAGTATCTGACTAGCAACAAATAAACTGTGAAAAAAACACACACACAAAGAGCTGAAGCATAAAATGTGTGCATAATGGTACACTATGAGAAATAAAAATCAATGCAGAATGTCATCTTTTTCTACATAAAAATGATAAGCCATGCTACAAAAAAATTCTTACAGCTTCATTAATCATATCTAACCCTACGATACTGTGCCATTTAATACCATCCACTTTAAAAAGCTGAAGCATGCAGATAAGTTCTGAGGTTCATGTTTGTGGGAGTAATATATGAACAGTTACAAACAAGGGAAAGGAGAGAGGACTGCTTGAAGATGTTTTTTTTTTAAATAAAGTACAAGTCTGCAGGGAGTCTTGGGCTCATGGTAGGGAGGGAAATCAAGAGCACAGGGAATGATCAAATCAATTAGCGTCCTACTCCAAAAGGAAACACTAGCCTGGGCCTCATAGGGTGCTCTGCTAACATCGGTCTCGATGCCAGATGAGCTTTGAGTATTTCAGAAACTGCTGATCACTAAGGATGTTCATGCACAACAATCTAACTCAAATAACCGCATATTTAATGATAGCTCAAATAACCACTCTTTACAACCATGTTGAGCTGAAAAGCATCTCGCCATAATGAACCTGGAGACCGCTATGGTACAACAGCCAAGAACAGGAACCTGAGGCTACATTGTGCAACAAGCTCACCGACTCTGGGCAGCTGCAGATTGGGAGAAGGGGGTGAAGTGGAAAAACAGGCAATAATTATGCAATCTTCAGCTGTCCAGTTTCAATGAGCCTGTGGCCAATGTGGCCTCAGATCCCTGTTCTTGGCTAACAGGAATGGAAAGCTGTGGCACCATTATTGGAAAAAGTATGCTCAAGATCTCATTATCTCTAGATGCTTTATCCTGTCCTGACTACAAGCGAAAGGCGGGGTACACCCTGGACAAGTCGCCAGGTCATCACAGGGCTGACACAGACACCCATTCACACCTATGGTAAATTTAGAGTTATGCTCAAGATGTGATTATTAATAGTCTACGATTAAGAAGTCAGAACTATCTAGAAAATAAAACCTTGCATTAATGGAGTAATATTTTAAGTGCACATTGCTTATCATTAACTTTGTTTCTGTAACACTGTATTTCAGGTAATTTGTTTCTTAGCCAATATATCTAGTTTAGTTTTGACTTTTAACACTGCTATGCTAATACTATAGCTTATTGAAAAGCAGTAAAAGTATGTACCTGTCATCTATGCTGATATCATGCTGTGTAAATATCTTCTCCAGTTATTATTAGGCATGTAACAATACATCATGTGAGAATAAATCGCAATACAAATTTATGACTATTTGAATCGATGAAATAATCATGATTCAGTTTTTATTAACAGGCTGTGTAATCTCAGGTTTCCTAGCTGTAACTGCATTGTTTATACAGCAGAGGGCAAAATAACATACAGTAATAGGAATGCACATGATTTCGCCATGGACGGAAGTAACACAGTTCTAATGCTGTGAAAAATACAAAAAAAAACAGACGTAAAATAGGAAAGAGCTGTTGTGCGATTGACTGGACAAATAAATTTAAGCAGAAATCGGAGCTCTCTTTATACAGACTGCTGATAGCTAAAGAAAAGAGGAAAAAATGGAGATAGTACAAATGTTCATAAAAGTTTATTCAGAAAAGCTTATTAGCTTTCATTTTTAATAAAAGGAATATTTTAGTTAGCAGGCTATTATATTTTACAAAATATAAATGTAGGTAATAATTATTGTTGGATACAAAGAAAATGAAACAAAAGATTATTTTTATTTAACAAAAGGAACATTTAAGATGATATAAAGAATATGGGGAAAATGTTGCTTTTTTTGGTAATAAAATTCTCTTCATTTAAATTTTTTTTTCAAAAATATTGTGTGAAAGTCAAACCGTGATCATAGATCGAATCGAATCGTGAACTGGATGCCTAGTTATTATGTCCATGCTGTTCATTAGATGACGTAATGGTGTGGCTGTTAAACCGTGTTCCTATGAGCTGGAAATGGGGATCAGGAGATGATCACTGGCCATGGGCAGTGCAGGAGGGAGCAAGGGGCGTGATGTATGCAGTTCACTGATTGATCTCCTCATGAGATGACAGACTCTGGCACTGAAGAGGCCCATCATCTGCTAAAGTGTGTGCGCACGCGCGCAGGGGCGTGTACAGGCTCCTTCTGACACTGTAGAAATTAATCCCTCATTTACATACCTGCAGTGTCAAGAGACTGAAGGATGCTCGAGAAAGAAGGCTCGGTGCCAAGCCCACCATGATGCACACACTATTGAACTAGCAAAAGCGCTTTCCATTATAGACCTAACCACCATTTATATACAGGCTGAACATTTCAAAACACACATTTCTTATATATGGGTTTTTTATACTCGTACCAGAGTGTCTTTTTTATTACTTTTTTTTTTAAGTCCATATTTTGCACATTAAGTCAAACCATAGGAGGCACTGGACATGTATCATGGACACAACTTTCATCATATACAAACACTTATATCGCTGTGCCAGCAATGCCATCAAGCTCTTTTTACACTCTTCGTGTCAGTAGTGATCGTCTCCCTACCACACTACAGCTGTAAGCCATGTTGTCCAGCCTCCCCATCTGCCATCCCTACTCCACTCAGCCTCATCTGTTAACTGGATGCGCACCAGAACCTACATACGACGCACTGGGAGCTGAGAGTTCACCTCTGCAGAAACTGACTCCTGAGAAGCATTCTCAAAACTAAGTAGACACATTTAAAACATCTTCCTAATGTGTCTAGCGTTCAAAATAAACAGGCACTTTTGCCAAAGATTCAACTGGATTTCATGAGTTTATTATTTCCCTCCAAAATACACCACACAGTCCTTCCTGACGTCAGAAATTTGCAATCCAAATATGAACATGGACAAGAGTACCTGGATCAGGAGGTGGACTGATTCCATTGCTGTTTAATAACTCGTCACTCTTGTGTGAACCATCACTGGACCTTTCCTTAATGTAATACACAAGCCTCAGAGAAAGTACTGTTGTTAAGAAAGTAACTTTCTCTTTCCTTTCAAAAGGCAACATTAGACATAAAAGTATTTAAAGGCTGTAAAATAAAGTCACAGCAATCGACAAGTAATTCACTGAGTGGTGTTACAGATTTCCCTTTATGACATGCAATACAACAATCAAGGAGGGGGAAAACAAGTTGGAATCATATCTTTGACACTTTGTGTTGAACAGGTCGCCATGTCACTCTACAAACAGATCAAGAATCCATTTGGCCTAAAACAAGAAGAAATCAGTTTTACATGGAGCATTCTTTGACAGCAACCATTATCTCCAGATTCCCAAGAGAATTCACTGCTACAGCATTCAGATTCTAACGACTGTCACTTTCTCATGATCGAGGCACACACTGTATCAAAAAATTGTTTCCACTTCCTAAAATGTCCCACCAACAGCCTTACATCACTGACAAGGAAACTGCAAATCCAAATAATTTGCATTTTATTTCTGACAGAGTTGAAGTGTGAGAATGAGAAAGTACAATATCAAAAGAAAAATATTACAGAAGTACTATTACTTTTTCAACATTTTCATTTAAATTTTTAAACCATCAGTGTTGTGTACAAAATTGTAAATACAAATCCACATTTTGCAAATGAATTCAAATTATGCCTCCAATGATATGCTCTTATAAATAGCAAAAACATTTAAAATGAACATCGTCTAATTAGAAGGTATGCAATGATGTATTGTGCGACAATAAATTGCAATACAAATTTATGACAATTCAAATCGAGGAAATAAATAATGCACCGTGATTATTATCAGGCTGCATAATCTTAGTTTTTCCTGGCTGTAATTGGGTACCCTGTAATAGACAGCAGAGGGCTCAGAATTGAGGAAATTTGTGTGACTTCACCATAGGCAGAAGTAACTCAGCTCTAACACTGCGAAAACACGCACAAAAAAAATCTAAAATGGAAAAGCGATTGACTGTACAAATAGATTCAACAAGAAATCAGAGCTGTCTTTTACAGACTGCTGAAAGCTAAAGAAAAGAGAAGCAAATGGAGGTAGTTTTATGATCAAGTCTGACTACAGCCTTCACAACCGTTCATAAATGATTATTAAGGTCTATTAGTTATTAACTTTATTTTTAATGAAACATATTTTAGTTAATAGGCCATTATATTTTATTCCAACCTTTACAAATGTTTGTAAATTATTATTGAAAAAAGTTAACTTACTTTTTTTTTTATTTTACAAAAGGAATATTTAAGATGATAAAAATAGGAAAATTGATGTTGCATTTTTTTGGTAATAACATTTTGTTCATTTAGTTGTTTTTCAAAAATACTGTTAATTGACTTGAATCTTGAATAAAGAAGGGAAATGCTGTCATAGGTAACGTTTAAAGTCAAATTTGATAATTCCACACTTGAGGAACAGCTGTAACTTTTCGACCAAGACATGAATGAAGGCCTTGATGGAATATCGGCAGAACTGAAGCTCACAATTCTCTCCCAAAGCCTCTGTGGCACATGCTAACATTGCTAAAGGGTGTCAGCAGCGCACTAATGAACACAGATCTCATTTAAAGGGAGCGCTAATCAGAGGCACAATTTGTTCATTAGAAAATTACAAACAAGGCCGCCGCGCCGACATGAGAGGGCACGATTAGCAGTGCTAATTACCTGATTCTTACACTCCAGTTGAGATGTGTAACGGAGGATGTTCACCCCTCCCCCACTTCTCTCACTCTCTTGTTTGTGACAAATTAAAGCCAACTCAAACAATCTCTCCTAGAACACAGCAGGGAAGAGTGGTGGGAGATTTAAGCTACAGCGCCAACAGTCTAATCAAAGTGTTTGCCGCTACAGGAAAGAACTGGGCTTTGAGGGGGGGATGGGTCCATATGTTGACCCTCAGACCATACTTCATTAGGATCCTTTTTAGCATTTTTCTCTCCCTCTTCTGTTCTCGAGAGCCATAAAAAGATGGAAAAAGAGCTAGAGATAGAGAGACAGACAGAAATCCCTTCCCACTCCTTATCCTAATGATCTTGTTTCGACAGACAGGAGAGCCCTGCTCTAACTGATGTCAAGTGCACACTTTCGCTGCTAATCAAGGAAACAGCTTCAAACAGGCCCGCCGTGGGTCTGTGTCCTGATCACAGGCCTCCCTGGCTCACAATGCACCGCCCCTGGACACCAATTATCACTGTGCAGAGGGCTGGGCTGGATCCTACCTGCTTAATTGGGATTGCACGACCGCTCCCGATACTATCCGCTCTGCCTTCAAGTCCTTTCTTCTCCTTGTCTGGTTCGCTTGCCTTGCGAGACTGCAGAGGGAGGAGAGAACATGGTTTTTTGTTTGTTTTTGAGTAAAAAACTCCAAGTCAAGGTAGCTGCTGATTTAATCTGACACCTTCATAGACTAGAGTTGTTCTTGGGTCTACATGACCTTGACATGACCCCATACTGTTTCACAGTGCATTCCAAAGCACTTCACAGATCCTAACAATAGTTCGTGCATTCATAACTCACAAAACCGTTAGATTTACGATATAGTGAAATATACAAAAATCAGAGATGATCAAATGAACAATACCGTATACAGTATGTTTAGACGTGTGTATGCGATCAGGACTGACCGTGAACAGGTTGGAGCGACGTTTGGACTGCTTACGGATTGGCGTCGGTGTGTTGGACGTCTGAGGCACATCGATGCGTAGCTCCTTCTGGCTTGTGCTGGGAGTAGAGGGTACAGAGGAGGAGTAATCGCTCAGACTGCCTCCTCCATTACTGGTCTGTCATATTGCACCGAAGAATGAGAGAGACAACAGAAAATCACACATATTGACAATAAAGTGCAAGCTGTGAAGTCCATTCAGCAGAAAGGACACACACAACATGAGTGGTCACATGATACTGCTTAAACAATGTCCTGGCTTGACAGTAACTGGGACTAAAGAGTAGTCAACAGTACTTGTTTGTACTGTTGTATATTAGCTTGCTGATATTACAGAGTGGCAAACAGAGCTGAAGTAGCTGGAATGTGTGCGCTCGGTTAATGCAGTGGTTTGTCATTTTCAGTGTGTGTGTGCTCAGTTAACGCAGTGGTTTGTCATTTTCAGTGTGTGTGCACTCGGTTAACGCAGTGGTTTGTGGAATGTGTGCGCTCGGTTAACGCAGTGGTTTGTCATTTTCAGAGCTGGAACTTGCCAATGGAAACGCTGATAAGACTTCTGATGTATTCTTTGAATATATTATTTTTGGCCTATAAGGTTTAAAACATTAAAAATTGCACCTTTAAAACTTACTATTTGCCTCAATGTGAAGTGAACAAGAGAGTGCTGCTTTCTAAAGAGAATGCGGTCCTATTCATTTCTTCAGTACTGGTGCATTTATTGTGGTTCATTGAAAGAAGTGCACCAAAAACAACAACAACAACAACAACAACAACAACAACTGCAGTACTAACTTGGAAAAGATTTAGTACTGACACAGAGTTGCATATTTAAATATCTAGTAAAATATTTTTGTTTTTATGTAAATGTGCAACTGTGTGTCAGTACTAAATCTTTTTTTACGCATTTTGTTACGGAAATATCAATAACAAGAACTGGTCCAAACAGGAAGCAACAAAATATGCCATACTAGTTTCATAGTGTTTTCACATTACTACAGCACAATTTTAAAATGTGTTGAAATGTCTTATAAAAACTGCTATAAAATTATTCACAAAAAGGTTGGGTAATGAAGGGTTCAATTTTGTCAACAATAATGGCAAAAAAAATTCATTATCATAAACTAATAATTGCTAACGTTAGCTGGCTAGTTTCTTGCTAACAAAACAGACGCTTTCATGGAGACAATATTTATTTCCCCTCTATTTTCGAGCTTGAAAATATCATAATTCTGACTTCCCACTTCCGAGTTAACACGAACACATCATAAGGCGTCAAAATGAAACATGCTAATGCTACCTTAATGTTAGTGTAGTGCATAAAACGATTACCAGGTAAGGCCATGTTGCGTTTATTTGCTAGCTAGCTAGAAGTTAGATTTTTTTTTAAATCTTGGATGAACACATTTTTCAAGCTAGTTAGCTACAAACTACAAATCCAAAACGTTTTTGAGAATTTAAATGTTTGTACAGGTTGATAAGAATTTAAAAAAGGCACCAGGTTACTTTTGAAAAATAATACCAGCAAATGAAAACGCTGCTCTTTCTTTCTTTTAAATTGCATGTTTGTTTCTCCAAATGGTTTTGGTGTACCAAAAACCACATGTCTGAAACTTTCAGTATTGGACCCACTGCCAATGCAACAAGCAACGTTCAATTCTAAACAATACAAATTATAGGGGAAATGCACTGAAACAGCATGAGCTATTTTAGCAGCAGGAAGGAGCTCATAACACACAAGCATCATTTAACAAACTCTTTCAAGTGCTATCACCACACTGATGATAAAAGGATAATTTTGTGCATCATAGTCTCAAGAAGTGAGACTGTGTGCACGTGCGTATATACTTACCTGAGGTATGTGTACTGCTGCGACAGGTGCTGCACACACCGAGGAGTGGCTGGGAGAATTGGGGAGGGATTTGCAAGGCCCGATTGATAATTGCTGCTTCTTCCGGTTTGCAACAATTTTCTGTGCCACTGAAGACAAAAACACACAGCACGTGTCAGGGAGACAGAAGCAAAATCAGACCTCAGACAGCCAGTGACTTAGACCACTAAAAATGATTTTCACATTGACATTTTCGTCTTCCCCACTTGGACTAGTTCACTACATTACCTCTCATAAGAAGCTGTCGAGCAGTGCTGACCCGCGGCTCTAATTCCACCATCACTCACCTGCCGAATCCCCAACACGGCCATTATTTAACTATTATAACACCACTTTCATTACTCAAACATTCCCAGAGAGCGCTATCGGCGCAGGCAAATATGGCCATGTCAATCAATTGCTCTCCACAAGCCCTTATCGATCAACAGGCAATCGGCCACGGCTGTGCAGAGCTGATGTTCAGGCACTCCGTCATCTTCTGCCTATATTGATCTCAGGCTCAGATCTCCACAGCCACAGGAGCACTTACCCCAGTGAGCATCTTTAATATGGTATCTAATGCACAATTAGTTGCTATTAAGTTTATTTGATGAGAAAATTCTCATTTTTAGCCTTTAAGGGAAAAGGGTCCTGACACAGTAGACACCTTGAGTGGAGAAATTCTCCTAGCTGAAGCAGTCCTGTGTTAGTCCAGGTGAGGGTTAAAAGATCCGCTAATCGCCAGAACTCAATTACCGTCCTCCCAATAAACATGGCTGGGTCTCATTCCCCTCGAAATGAAGTCATTGTTTTAATTGGATCTATTAAAGGCAGAGATTTAACGATGAGTCAGCCATAAACATTTACCTTCAGGTGAGAGACTTCTGTCCAAGGGCAATCACACCACTTGTCTAACACACACACAGTCTATATCCCAACTGTGTGTTTACACTCAAACACACCAACATCCTTACAAACCAGAAACTGTAATGACCATTTCGAGCTCCAGCTTAACAGTCGCGTCCATGCAGATGCTCACAAACACATTATGTTAACACCACTGTAACTTCACTCCTTATGTCCACGAGGTACAGCGCACCATGAAACCATAAAAGCTGGGAGATCTAGCTTGCAAATTCACAGCTATATTTTACTTTAATTGTTAAGAACACTTACGATAAGCCTGGGTTAAATATTTAAACTATTCAAGTAATGCAATTTAACTTTACCCATCAATCTCAGCTCCCCGGTAAGCGGCAGCCATTTATCCTGGTGGGAAAGGACGAGTGTTTGATCAGATTTATGGCACGGCGCTGTGCGCCTGGAGTCGACACAGAAGCAGGCGGTTTGCTGTTCATATTGCCCTGATTTTCTGTTACTAACAGCATCACGTATGCACAATTCTGAAGCAATTTCTACAAGTGTACATTACAGTCCTCCATATCTTTTTCAACTCATTATACATTACATAATGTACAGTCGTTATTAGCATATAATAGTATCAACTTACAGTGGACAAGTGTTTAACCATTCTCTTGTACATCAAGGTATAAGAAAAAGGAAAAAGAGATGTTGAAGCACAGAAAGAAGAAACAGAGAGAGAGAGAGAGAGAAAGGGGGAAGGAACAAGGGAGAGGGGGAAAGGGGGAGCACCCTGCTGAGTTTATTAGGCTGCTGTCAGGCTGCTTAACAGCAGAGTGCTATAAATATTAACTAATGAGTTGGAGGGAGCGGGAGCCTGGCAGATGATCCAACACAAAGGTCAGAGAGCTACCTCACTTACCACTCAATAATTACACCACACACACTCTTTACACACACGTACACAAAGCATGGAAACAGCATGTGCTGTTTCACACATGTAACAGATATTCCCCACACACATTACAGTTACACCCCATAAGCTGCTATTTTCCAAAGTGTGAGATACTAAAAAATATAGGATTTTTTTAAATCCTACACTTTTTAGTATCTCACGCTTTGGAAAATATTGTGATTTAATAGGTGACACAGCACTTAACATGATGTAGGTCTTAACTGTGAACACACCCAAAACATCTGTGGGCTTGGAGATATGAACAGTTTGAACAGAAATTAACAAGTTTACACCAAATCTTTTTATTAACTATATTATTTGAGAGAAAAAAAATCTATTAAAAAAAAGCTATTCCATGAGAACCCATGTTGGACGTTGCTTCAGTGCATTTTATATAAAAGTTCTCAACACTGAGCTCATGAGAATGTCATTAAAACTCGTTTACATTTTAAGGTGTAATTTAATTAACTATAATTGAATATCCAGACCTATTTTTTTTAATTAAAAAAAACAAAAAACAAAACATGATTTCGTTGGGTGGCACAGTGGTGTAGTGGTTAGCATGGTCACCTCACAGCAAGAAGGTTCTGGGTTCGAGCCTAGCGGCTGACGGGGGCCTTTCTGTGTGGAGTTTGCATGTTCTCCCCCAGATGCTCTGGTTTCGCTACAGTCCAAAGATGTGCAGGTTAGACTAATGGGTGGCTCTAAATTGACAGTAGGTGTGAATGGTTGTTGTCTGTGTGTCAACCCTGCGATGATCTGACATGTACCCCACCTCTTGCCCATAGTCAGCTGGGATAGGCTCCAGCTTGCCCACGATCCTACACAGGATAAGCAGTTACAGATAATGGATGGATGGATGGATGGATGGAAGTTTCTGTTGTATGTTGGTCAATATTTTGCATCAAATTACATCTAAATATTTTCTGGTGAAGCAAAATAAACACACAGCAGTTCAGGGGCTGTCCTGACTAAAATATTATGTGCTATAATTTGAATGTGAAGCGTTACATGATCATAAAACAATCACCATTACTGTATTTCCATTCACAGGTCATCAGCTTAGTTCCCGCACTTCCTGTTTGTATAAACCAAAAGTAAAGGAATGCTCTCCTGTACTTCCTCTATCAAACCTAGAAGACAGCTGTTAAATACATTCCATAATAAATTAGAAAATAATTGTGATGTGAACATGTATAAATATTGGTACATGCCTCATGTATACACCACACGCTGGATATAAGGAACTGGGCCTTCAATTTAAACCAGATAATGAGCATCTATCAGAGGTAACAAATCACACAATTTCTTGTAACATTCTTATACGCTTCTAAGGAAGTTACTTCTCAGAATGAGCAAACAACCCAGTGCTGAGAGGCCAGTGGTGACCATTAAACAACACTGACAACAACTAAACTAATTACAGCAATAAAAGTATATGACAGTGACAATGGTGCATAATCAGAGGACATTAAAGGCCAAAGCGGAGAGGGAGGGGGGAGGGGGAACTGCACAGTGGAGCTCGTTAGTAGTTAGCGTGCGCTAACAAAGCTCTCTATCCCTGGCTCTGACACCATGGCTGACTTGCTGACTTGGGGAGGGGGGGTGATTAGGATAATTAAATTAGTGTGCTGATGGACGCAGTCTGGGGAGATGTCAAGATCCCTCACCTTTAGCCAAAGACCAGACACACACACACAATTCAAATCTCATCACACACAGACAGAGCCATGGACTAGTTAAAAGGCATCCATATACAATTTCTCTCTCTCTCTCATATATATACACACACACACACACACACACACACACACACACACACACACACACACACCTCGGGCTCAACCCCTGTCTGACCCTGAGTAAATAAACCGTCTCTTCATTTGTTCACTGGCCGTCCTGTAAACGCTAAGTTATATAAATTTACGGCAGATAACTACTACGCCAATTATTTTTAATGGTTAATGCTCTTGTTATTCATGCAATGGCATTCCATGATTGCTGCAACTCGCTGGCCTACACCGTTTGATTCCCAATTTGAAACCATTGTATTACTGCACGCTCAACTACCGACATTTATGATAAGAAGCAAAAGGCCAGTCAGGGCCATCCTGTTACATGGCAGTCATACAAACGTTTGTGCCATAGAGGTTTATAAATTGAGGACAATCAATACAAATACTAGAAGCACAAAACATACAGCAGTCAATTTTCTTCATTTCTTAGTTTTTTTTTAACTAATCCATCCATTCTAGCGAAACTACACGTGTATTAATAATCAAATGAGATGTGCGTGATATGACAAAATACTATATCATTCTTGAAAGCATTTCTACAACACGTTACACATTAAGATACACAGGTTAGCCCACAAACTGTCAACAATACAGCAGTGACTAAAATTATATTTTAATTATTAAACCAGACTTTATGAATATATAAAAAAATTTAAAAAGTTATTACCACTGAAGAACAGAAATCATTTAAATATTAAATATAAAAAACTAACATCAAAGTTGCTTCCAGTTAATTTGTGATTAACAATAATATAAACGATAAAAACATTAATTTTTTAATAAAATGTAAAAAATTTAAGCTATCACAATACCTCAGAAAAGTTTAACATGACATAATTGATCACGATATCACTATATACAGTGGAATGCAAAAGTTTTGGCACCCCTGGTCAAAATTACTGTTACTGTGAACAGTTAAGCAAGTTGAAGATGAAATGATCTCCAAAAGGCATAACGTTAAAGACGACTCATTCCCTTTATATTTTAAGCAAAAACAATTTTTAATTTTCATCCTTTACATTTTCAAAATTACAAAAAAGGAAAAGGGCCCAAAGCAAAAGTTTGGGCACCCTGCATGGTTAGTACCTAGTAACACCCCCTTTGGCAAGTATCACAGC
>JAODVO010000023.1:17185897-17196421 GCA_025400055.1 Notarius lentiginosus
TTTTGGGGTTTCATACGAAAGGGGATGAATACCTATGCACACTCCAGATTTCTGTTTTTTCATCTTAATTATTGTTTGTCTCACAATAAATCAACAGTTTTCACCTTTAAAGTGGTAGGCATGTAGTTTAAATCAAATGGTGCTAACCCTACAAAAATCCATTTTAATTCCAGCTTGTAATGCAACAAAACAGGATAAACATAAAGGGGGATGAATACTTTTGCAAGTATTACCCAGAGGTAACATAAATAAAGCAGTGGTCCTAAGACAGAACCTTGTGGAACACCAAACTTTATCTCAGTATGTATCAAAAAAATTGGCGTTTACATCAACAAACTGATAGCGATCATTTAAATAAGACCTGAGCCAGGAGAGGGCCATTCCCTTGACTCCCACAACATTTTTGATTCTATCTAGGAGAATGGAATGATCAATGATGTCAAAGCATGCACTAATACAAGGAGGGAGACAGGACTGATCAGATGCCAACAGTAGGTCATTTACTACTTTAACCATTGCTGTCTCTGTGCTATGAGGTCTAAATCCTGACTAATACATTTCATGGATGTTATTCCTATGTAGAAATTCCACCTACAGAACGGTCACTCACTCAGTATTTTGTTTTTCACACCATTCTGTGTAAACTCTAGAGACTGGTGTGCGTGTGTGTGTGACAGAGCGAGAAAATCCCAGGAGATCAGCAGTTTCTAAAATACTTAAACCAGCCCATCTGGTATCAATACCCATGCCATAATCAAAGTCACAGAGATCACACTTTTTCTTCATTCTAATGGTTGATGTGAACATTACCTACTGTATAGCTTTTAACCTGTATCTGCATAATTTTGTGAATTGTGCTGCTGCCATATGATTGGCTGATTTAGATCCCGACATAAATGTGCAGGTGTACAGGTGTTCTTAATCAAGTGGACTTTGAGTATATACTTGCAGCAATCTTAGAAACAAGTACTGCTAATTCTGCTTCACGGTTAGGCTAATAAACAGTTTTTTCCTTTGTTTAATAGTGTGTATTGAGATGTGCATACATTTTGATTTCATGTTTGTGGATCTGTTCTTAGCTGGAGCTGAAGAAGACTTTGCTTGACCGCATGGTTCACCTTTTAAGTCGAGGTTATGTCCTGCCAGTTGTCAGCTACATGCGTAAATGCCTGGAGAAACTTAATACAGACATCTCGCTCATCAGATATTTTGTAACAGAGGTGAGGCTTAATAATTTGGTGAGTTTTTACAACCCAAAATCAGAAAAAAGTTAGAACATTAATGAAAATGCAAATTAAAAAAGAAAACCGTGGATTCTAAATTTACTTTTATTTATATTTCATTACAGACAGTATGAACCCAAGATATTTCATGTTTTGTCAAGTCAACTTCATTTCATTTATTAATGTATACTGATGAACCATAAAATTAAAAGCACTAACAGGTAACGTGAATTACATTGATTTATATTGTTACAGTGGCACCTGTCAAGAGGTGGGATTATTATATCAGGCAGCAAGAGAACAGTCAGTTCTTGAAGTTGATGTGTTGGAAGTAGAAAAAATGGGCAGGCATAAGGATTTGAGCAACTTTGATGAGGGCCAAATTGTGATGCGAGATGACTGGATCTGAGCATCTCCAAAATGGCACATCTTGTGGGATGTTCCTGGTATGCAGTGATTAGTACCTCCCAAAAATGGTTGAAGGAAGGAACCAGCGACAAGGTCATGGTCAGCCAAGGCTCACTGATTCACATGGGGCACAAAGGCAAGCCCATATGGTCCAATCCCACAGAAGAGCAACTGTATCACAAACTGCTGAAAGTTTTGTGCATGCTCTGATGCTTTTCTGCTCAATACGGTTGTAAGAAGTGATTTATAGACATCATCTAGCAATTATAATTTGGCTCCTTTCAAAGTTGCTCAGATCCTTGCACTTTCTCATTTTTTCCTCCTTCCAACACATCACCTTTGAGAACTGACTGTTCTTTTGTTGCCTCATATATCCCATCCCTGGACATGTGCCATTGTAACAATATAATCAATGTAATTCACTTTAACTGTCAGTATTTTTAATTTTATGGCTGATCAGGATACATTCATTCCTGCATTTCAGGCCTGCAACACATTCCAAAAAAGTTGGGATGAGGTAAAACAGTTAAATAATGTGATTTGAAAGTGGTGATGTCACCAGGTGATTGTAATCATGATTTTGTCCAAAAAGAAAGTACCCAAGAAGGGTTTAGTCTTTGAGGAGCAAAGATGGGCTTAGGTATCTCCAGTTTGTCCACAAATGCCTGAGGGGAAAAAAATGGCGTTTAAAAATAATGTTCCTCAAAGAAAGATAGGAAGGGATTTGGATGTTTCATCCTCTATGATGCATATCATCATTAATGATTCAAGGAATCTGGAGCATTTGGCACAAGCCTAAGCTTGAATACCCATGATCTTTGATTCCTTAGACAACACTGCATCAAAAATATCTATGGCTGATATAATCACATGGGTTTGGAATTACTTTGGCAAACCTTTTGTCAAGCACTACAATATGGAGTTACATATCCAGTCCACAAATGCCAGTTAAAACTTTACTGTGAAAAAGTAAGGCTTATGTTAACTGTGTTCAAAAACGCTGTTGACGTCTCTGGGCTCAGAGGCATCTGGGATGGACCATCACCCAGTGACATACTGACGAATCAGTATTCCATGTCTTTTTTGGAAGAAATGTGTGTGCCAGCTCAAAGATGAAAAGGATCATCTGGATTGTTACCAGCAACAAGTCTAAAAGCCAGGGTATGTCATGGTATGGGGTTGTGTCCATGAACTTGGCAAAGGTGACTTTCTATGATTGCAGCATTAATGCAGAAAAGTACATTGAGATTTTGGAGCAACATATGTTGCTTTTGGATTTTTTCAGTATTAAGTCATCATTATATAAAGACAAGTGCTCCGTGTAAGTAGTTTTAATTTAAGTTTATACATCCTTTTCCAGGGATATTTCAACAAGACAATGCAAAACCATTATGCATGCATTACAAAGCCATGACTGTGGAAGAAGAGGGTGCTTGTCCCCTCTGTGTGGTGAATATTGAAACAAAAAATAAGACAACGACGACTCCATACTGTTGCACACCTTAAGTCCTGTTTGCAGGAAGAATAGGAAGGAATGGCAACAAGGAATACTTTACCATCCTAACTAAAAAAAAGTGTGTTGCAAGAATCAAAATTGAAATGTTTATTTTGAAACACAAAATTCATGAGGTAAAACATCAAATAATGTGCTGTTGTATTGTTTTGAGTGCAATATAGGAAAAAGATTATTTACAAATTTTCAGTTTTATTTTCAATTTCAGCATACCATCCGAACTTTTTCTGATTTGGGGTTGTCAGTGATTAGGGGGTGTCACACTGATTAGCTTTGACTTTTTCAATACTAAGTTGTCATTGTATCAAACCAAGTGCTCCATGTAAGTGGTTTTAATTTAAATTACATTTTTATTTAAAATTGAAACAAATATTTTGTACCTGCCTCCCCTCCATAAGGTTCTGGATGTGATCACTCCACCATATACCTCTGACTTTGTTCAGCTGTTTTTACCAATCCTGGAGAACGACAGCATAGCTGGGACCATCCGCACTGAAGGAGAGCATGATCCTGTGACTGAATTCATTGGTGAGTTAACTATTATCATGTTCAAAAACTTTGAATAGTGTAATATCTAAATAACCTTCCAAATGTGGTTCTGGTATTGGAAAAAATGTTGCGCTTTTTTTTTTTAAATATAAAATTATAATGGCTTCTGACAACTTGCCTAAAGTGAGCCTGTGCATTTGTGCATCTTGCCAAGCACAACTCCTCCATTATCTGGTACAATGGAATTGTATTAAGCGTACTCAGACCTTCAGACTTGAAGGACAGTAAGCATGTTAGCATGCTAAATATTGGGTCAGCTGTGCAGGAATTGCTGCCTTTTATATTATTTAATCCCTAAAACAAGAATGTAGCAGTCTGATATTGACTGAAACTGAATGAATGCTACTAGCCTGAAACATTTGATGTCTGATCACATTTGACACCTTTTCCAGTCTTATTCAGACACATTTTATGATAAATGTTGTACTTTTTAATTAAAGCTTGTACTTTAATTCCATTTCTTTTTAGCACATTGCAAATCCAATTTCATCATGATGAACTGAGACCAGTCAACACTTCTACGCTGCAGAAATTTTGCAGATGTTTTATACCAGGAAGACCAGGATTGTAATGTCCAATCAAAAGCCAGTGAAAGCTCACCTGCATCGACATATGGAGTTTAGAATAAAAGCTAACTACATTCCAACTTGGCATAGGAATTACTTTAATAGGGCCACCGTTTACTTTTCAGAGCCTACTGAAGATGACTTTATGGATAGTAGAGCTGATGTTAATCTAGGTGTTTTACCCAGGAAATTTGTGAAACAATGCAAGTTATCTTAAAAGTTAGCATTTTGTTGTTATTGAAATGTGCTTTGTGGCAAGAATATACTGTACCCATTTTGATCATCCCATTTCTCTTCTATGATGACCTTTTTTCAATCAAAAAAAATCCCCCCCCCAAAAAAAAAAACACATCCTCAGGTTGCTGTGAAGTAACAGATTATTGGGCAAATTCTGGCAGTAGTAAAGATGCAAAACCTGGACTCAATTTATGTAAGAAAGTAAAATGTGATGGTTAAAACATATGTAAAGGTGTGGGGGGGAATCTACAACTTGTGTAAACAGTTTAGTGCATCTTTATTTAAAATCACTTCTCAGGACCACGTTGAACATGCAATATTCTACAGTGGTCAATTGAAAAAAAAATTAGTCATGTTGATATAGCTGTAGCATAATTGGTGCATGGTTAATTTTACTACGTTAATTAAAAAAAAAAAGACAGCACAGTTGTTTGCAGTAATGTCAGTAGGTACACAGACAGACATCCAATGCCTAAAATTAAATGAATTAAGTAGATTTAGTTAACTATTGCAGGCAAAGTCAAATCTGGGTGCTTCCACTGTTCTCCAGATCAATGTGTATATCTTTCTGGCAAGACAGGGTCCCCATACATGCAGTCTTCTTCAAGTGCCAGGTTATAATGGCTCCCACTGCCACCTTTATAAGCACTAGTCACGATCTTTAACCAGCCCTTCTCGCCCTGTACAAAGGAATAATAGATCAAAGTAAACATTTCAAAATGGCATCATTCCATATCTTTGGGCCTGAACACTCAGCTCTTCTTTGAATTCTGAGCAGAGGGCTAAGACTGATGCAAACTAAGATTAAATGGTTTACCTATAGACTTAAATTAAAATGAACCGATTACAAGTATTCTGCTTACAACACTTGTCAGCTTTTTGAAATGCATGAGAGTCCAATAAAAATGTTTTATAAAATGTAAGAACTTGGGCAGAATGTTCATATTAATTGTCTTGCCTCATCCTACAAATAAATACAGATAATTCCTGACAAGTATGTTCCAGTCATAGGCAGCAATTGGATTTAAACAAATGTAAAAACAGGACCTTGCGACCAATACAAGCAGTGAAGCAAATTTCTCATGCAAAAGTGTAGAGAGAAAAATGTAGTGATTGGAGAATTCTGTAAGGGAATTTACTGAATGAAGATTCAATTGATTAACTTGGCCCATGAAAGAAGGGTCAAACCAAATTGTTACAACACAATAGCCCCACTAAATTTATATTAAAAAAAAATAGTTTATTTCCATCTAAAGTTGCCAAATGCCTGGTGGTTATTGTAAAACCCTGTTTGAACACCCTCCAGTTTCTACCTCAGTGGGGCTTGACTACGTTGTTTGAACACAGGCCATTCACTGCAATGCATCAATAAATGCCATTCCTGCTACTTTGGACAAAGAGTTTGTTGGACAGCCTCAAGGGTTAAAAATTACTGAACATTGTCTCAAATGAAAGAGGAGTCTACAAGAACATTTTCACTTGTGGATTATGTGGTGTTTAAATCAATTAAATTGGTTTTAAACTTTTTACAAATGTTAACACTAATTTTTATACCATACAGTGTTGTAAAAGTATTCATCCCCCTTGGTTTGTCCCATTACAGGATGGAATTAAAATGGATTTTTTGGGGGGCTATCACCATTTGATTTGTAGAGCCACCTTCTGCTGCAATTATGGGTAGTATCTCACTGGGCTGCGACAGCCCGCGACTAGTTAAGAGACACAATTGCGGTAAAACATGCGAATTAGCGACAATTTTCACTTGGAATCACACTGAATTGATATTCGCATGTTTTACCGCAATTGTTGTGTCTCCAACTAGTTGTAGACTGTTGCAGCTCGGCTTTCCCTCGGCAGGCAGGGAAGTAGAGGAAGCCTCACGGAAACTGAGGCTTCACGTCGTGAGGGTTCACGACGGCTTTGCGACACCAGCGACGCATTTGTGGCTATTTTGAGAGAAATTTTGTCGCACAAATATTTTGAACATGTTTGAAATTTCAGTGATGAAGGAGCGACACTTTGCGACTAATGCGAGGAAATTGAGAAGCCCCGTGAATGTTTCAAGACACTTTTGAAACTCTCTCAAGAATGATGTTCGCAATTTGTCGCTAGCTGTTGCAGCCCAGTGAGATACTGCCCATAGTCAGACAGAACTGAAGAAGCCTTTCGGATGAGAGGTGAAACGTCTTCAAGAATCGTCAAGCAAGTCCATTTGCTCTCTTTTACCACCCACAGTTTACTATGACCTGGATGACTGAGAATCTTCACAGACATGTCAGGTTTGTAGTGGTAATATTCTTTCCATTTTGCTATAATGGATTTACTGGTGCTCTGTGGGATATTCAAAGTTTGGGATTTTTTTTATAACCCAACCCTGATCTATATTTCTCCTCAACTTTGTCTCTGACCTGTTTGGAGTGCTCCTCGGTTTTCATGTTGCTTACTTAGTAGTGTTGCAGAGTCAGGGTCCTTCCAGAACAGGTTTATAGACATCATGTGACAGATCATGTGACACTTTAATTGCACACAGGTGGATTTTAATCAACTAATTATATGATTTATGAAGTGAATTGGTTGAACCAGCTCTTATTTTGGGGTTTCATATGAAGGGGGGTGAATACCTATGCACACTCCAGATTTCTGTTTTTTTTTTCATCTTAATTATTGTTTGTGTCACAATTTAAAAAAAAATTGCACCTTTAAAGTGGTAGGCATGTTGTGTAAATCAAACTGTGCTTACACCCCAACAATCCATTTTAATTCCAGCTTGTAATGCAACAAAACAGGACAAACACCAAGGGGGATTAATACTTTTGCAAGACACTGTACATCATGCACATTTGTGTACATTGCCTTGTACTTTTATTTCTGTCTCCACCCTTGTCTTGTCATTAGTGTATTGTTTGGTGGTGTTTACCTGTTTTCATTTATCGTACCTCCTGGTTTTGACCCTCACCTGTTTTCCTTGTTTAAAGTTTATAGCTTGTTAGGCTCCAGAGTGGCACAACAGAAAAATATTTGCCCTATACAAACTCTCAATCTATTGACAATGCCATTGTCATTCAAGGCTGGGAGCCAAGACAGCAAAATTGGCCATGCTCTCAAGGTGTGAGGGATGACACACAATCAGAGCGACACAAGTCAGTTGTGAGCATCTGTGAGCTCATACTATAGAAAGGACCAAAATTATTCTCAGTGATTGAGTATTGTTAGGTATTGCAAGGCATTGTCATAAGTCATGAACAACATGAAAATCAGAACTCAAAGTTTCCAAATTGTCAGTAGCTATCTCTCATCTCTTCAATCTGCAAACATGTCATGAGGCTAGTCACTTGCATGTCACTAAAATATGGCAAAGCATTTAAGAGACCAATTTTCCGTCTCCTCTGAAAGTAGCTGGAAATGTTAACACATCTCAAACTCCTTTTCCTTTGTCCCATGGGGTGTTCTCAAACAAGAAATGCATAAGAGGAGAGAAGAGAGGGATGATCTCAGCTGGTCTGTCCTCTAGCTAATGTGTAATGGGAAATAAAGTTCATACAATTTTATAAACATCAGAAAAACATGGAGATTAAACCATACAGACAACAACCCCCCCCCCCATCACTCTTATTCTTGGCTGTAACCCATACAAAGATTCTACGCCAGGCTGAGCGTTGTTGTATGTCAGTGTATGTGGGTGGGCAGAACAAGCTGCCAAAAACAACACGTTTTCTAATAGTCAGAGATGCCAGATTTAGCCACAGAATAACGAAAAAAAGAAGAATGCAAGTTAGAAAAAACTAATTTACTCAATTGTCCTTTTTATCAGTACATCCACCACATATAAGTGCACTTTGTAATTTTACGTTGGTGGACTGTTCTCAGCATAGCACTAACACTGAGGTGTTTAAAATTCCTAGCATTTATACTGGTGCCACACACTTACTAAGATGCCATCACGATGTCAGTGTCACAACTGTGCTGTCAATGGTTTTCCACCCACTGGTGGTCCTGAAGTGGTCCTTCTCCTCTGATGAATAGGATAGAGGGGTGCACTTGATAGACTGAACATTGCAACATATCAGCTAAAGTCAGGCGCACTGACAAAGTGCACCAAATTTTATGTTAGACATAGCTGATAAAAATATGAAATTTATACATAGATATAGATAGTGGTCTATCTGACTAAACAAGATAGATTTCTGTGGTCTGTTTTGTGTGAAAATTAAAAAGAATATTAATTTAAAATCATCCCACTCCTTCTTCCAGCTGTGTCAATTCAAGCATTGAGTGTAGATGTATTTTATAAAGTGGCATCTGAATGTCTATGAGTCTGCATTCAGCCTGAGGTTCATTATCTGATGATACTCAACAGGCTTCTCTGTGGCAAAAACCAATAACCCCATATGACATTCATTTATCAAGATTCAACTTGATTTACATACACAATATTTAAGAAATATAGTCCTGTAGCTCTCACCTCTGCGCTCCAGGTTCTCTCCAGTTCTCTCTGAGAGTCGGCCTGCCTGTAGTAGAGTGTGAGGGTCTCCCTGCAGGTCGGTGACGGTGAGCGCAGACTGGCGCAGTCACGTACAGAAAAACGTAGCGTTACAAAGATCCGAGGAGCCGACTGCCTGTACAGGAAGGGAGTGGCCAACCAGTTGTCATGGAGACGCTGGTTTTGATGGACGTTGCACACCTCAAAGGTGCGGATAAGCTTGCCCTTGTCATCAAGCGCACTCACTTCATCCCACTAAAAACAGGAATGGATGTATTGAAAAGGAGAATAAAATTTCATGTTCATTAAAATCACAGGGCTCTATTTTTGTACAAGTGTAAGCGTAACATCGTGCTACTGTATAATGCCAGTGCCTCACTAATATGATTGGATTTAAGCCATTTAGTTGCAGTTTTCCTGGTGAGAAATGAGTATTTCTTAGCTGATGTGGGTGGAACAATGCAACAGGGGCAGTGATGACATTTGAAATCATCAAACACAATATTATGTTCAACCCAATTTGACCTAAGACTGCATTTACTGTTTAAACATTACTCCATGTTCCCACTAGCAAGTGACAAACCAACAGGCTAATGGTTATTTTCTATGTACTCACATATTTTTCTATGTACACCAGCAGCAGTATGACAAGTAACATTTTATTTAGAGCCTCTCAATTCTAATCAAATAACGTATCACACGGTAAAGCAAAAACTGGGACCGGTCTTATGGCATGCATTCACCAACGTTGCTTCACTTCTCCAGTCAAACTTTTCCTACCTGCTTTTAGTTCCCATTTACTCTTTGATGTGCAAAAACTGATAACAATAACTGATAGGTGGAGCAGCCATGGCTTAAAGGTTAGAGAAGTGGCCTTGGGCCCAAAGGGTGGCTAGTTTGGTTCCCAGGATGGACAGAAAAAATCCATGGCTGAAGTGCCCTTGAGCAGGGCACCTAACCCCCAACTGCTCCCCAAGCACTGGGTATGTGTGTGCTCATTGTATGTTGATCTGGATAATAGCGTCTGCTAAATGCCTGCAGTGTAAATGTGGTTTCATCTTACCTTGCCATACACAGTAAGACCAGTCATTAAATGTATATAGAGAAACTATGAGGAAAAATAAAGCTTGGAAGGAAGTAGCAGAGATCGTTGGTGCTTCTGGTGAGCATTTGTTGCTAGTACAGTTAGCTTGTTTTTTTTAATCTGCTCATGACATGACTACAAGCCTAGTATGTAATATAAACAAACAATACATGTTTAAACTAGAAGGGCACTTGGTAGAGTGCATACTGTACCTTCGCCAAGCCACATATTATCAACATCAAAATCAAATCATTTAAAGCTAGGATAATACTAAAGCTGTACACCAAATTTCATCAAAATTCATTCACTACTTTTTGAGTGACATTTGGCACAGCAAAGAAAAACAATAATGGATTGTAGTAATTTGGATGGGTGGGCGGAGCACAGAGGGACGGCAGGCCAGAACTGAGTTCACAAAAACACTTTATTTTGCACTTTTCAGTGACTTTCACTCTCCCAGCCAC
>JAODVO010000023.1:17296502-17309527 GCA_025400055.1 Notarius lentiginosus
GGTGGATTGAGGTCTGTTTTTTTTTTTTTTTAATTATACTATTTAATGAAGCTTACTTTTTATTTTTTGTCTTGCTTTGCTTTCACATTTGATATTTTTCTTGCTGTTACTGTGAAGCACTTTGGGTCAACGGCTGTTGTTTTAAATGTGCTATATAAATAAAATTGCCTTGCCTTGCCTTGGTTACAGCCGGAATCCACCAAAGCCTGGTACGTATCCCCTTGGACACTTACTTGTATACGATATGCTCTGGCCCAATCGAGGGCAGTTTCTGGCGTGTTGGGGACCTGGACCACCGCGCCCACCTCCATCACAGAGCACTGATGTTGGAGATGTCCTGGCTCCCTGTAGCACCAGCACACCAGCCCAGGCTCTCCCTCTGCACCGGTGTTATGGGCATCACTCACCTGGGGGGGAGGAGAGACAGACAAGGAAGGGGAAAATGGGAGGACACCACAGGTGCGCCGGGCCAGCTGGGGGGGGGGGGAGCTGGCCCCCACGGTGGGGGAATGGGGCGAGGATAGGAAGCAGAGGGAGAGAGAGAAGAGAAGAGGAGACGCGCCTTCCTGCCATCAGAACTGCCGCCATGTGGTCCTCTGCCAGCTCAATAGCTTGGTCCAGCAATGACACTGGACCCACTCTGCCAGTCCTTCTGGAAATCGCGCGATGAATTGCTCCAGTGTCACCAGTGTCGCTCCCTCTGCCTTGTGGTCATCTGCCCTCAGCCACCGCTGGCAGGTGTCCTGGAGTTGTTGGCCAATCTCCTCCAAGTGCAGCAAGTGAAAGTGCTGCCGTTGTTGCTCTGGGGAGTGGCCGACACACTGGAGGATGGCTCATTGGAGGTCTGCATACACAAGCCGGTTGTTGGTGGGGAGCTGCAGTGCGGCCATCTGCGCCTCGCCTGTCAGCAGGGGGAGGAGGTGCGCCGGTCGACTGGCCAACCCCACGCCTACACTGCTTGCTCAAAGAGCACGAGGAAGGCTTCCAGATCGTCATGTGGACCCATCTTCGTTTGTGTGAGGTGGAGAGAGTCCGCTCTGGTGGCAGTCATGGGCCCTGCCGACGCAAGCAGGTGCCGGAACGCCTGGCGGTCTTCCTGTTGGGCCAGCACCAAGGCTTCGAACTGTTGTTCTTGCTACTTTTGGAGGGTAACCAGTGCTTGGTGCTGGTTCTGCTGGGCTGTGGCGAGGGCATGGATCAGGTCCTTGAACGGCAAGGACTCCATGGGGCTGTTCCCTTCTGCACTCGTCCCGGGTTTTGGCACCAATGTAGCGAGACCCTGATGTGGGTGGAGCACAGACGCGGCAGGCGGTTTTTGTGTTCTTAATTCTTTTCTTTATTGCTGTTTTTCAGCACACAGTTCAAACTCTCTGTCTCACACATGCACTTTAATACTTTTATTTGGTTCTAAACACAAGGAAATTTCTTATTTCAGATCTAAATACTGATGGAAGTAATTTCATAGGATTAGTAAGAACAGGTCAATCACAAAATTGTAACAAAGTTGTAGCATTAGTATGGAAGTGATCAACTCTCTCTCACATACACACAGGCTATTATCAAGCCCTCGGCACCGACCTCACCTTCTCACTCTCCTTTTATAGGGTGTGATCACTGGAGGAGACGCACAAACGCACATTAATTGACAACAGGTGGAGTGACACGAACACTCACCTTCCCTGACACTGCCCTCCATTCACAGACTGATGCTCGGCCACGCCCCCGCTGCCACGATCACCTATACAAAATATGAAAAAACTGAATTAAAAATGTTTGACATCAAAAATCCCTATAATATATCCTTTAGTTTTAACGTCCCTTGGCCTACATAATTTTAAATCCATAAAGTTATAAATGTGGTATTTTGGGATAATAATATTTAATTATTTAATTATGTTTCATGAAAGCTGCTGTTGTAGTAAGAAATGTAATTAATTTTTGTTGGATGTAGTCATTCATGCAGAGAGACATTCATATTTTTTTTTCAACTTGGCAAAGTAGCTTGCTAAATATGCAATGTTTACTAATAGCTTCTTCTATTATCACCTGTTGGCAGTTGACTACTGGCATTTATTTGGTATATATCAGGATTTTAAAACCTGAATCAGCCATAAAGATGCGAAGAAACATCAGCAATGATTCCATAATATCCATGCAAATTTAAGCTACAAGATTAATGTAAGGGAAATAATATGGTTTTAGAAAGCGATGACTTATATAATTATTTGTATATTTGAGAGGCAACATCAACTTCTTTGAGCATTTGTGTCACTTTTTGTCTTTCCGTGCATGCTGGATCTGCCATGTTTCTTTCGAAGAGTCGATGTCTGAGGTGAGTAGACTCAGGCTAATAAACTCACGAGGTGTAGTTTTGCATCAGATTATTTGACTTCACACCAATATTTTTTTAAATAGACCATCTAAGTTTTCTATTTATCTAAAAATTGACAGATTTTTACATTTATTAAGCCATTTTGTAATCGGAACTAAAGGTTTAATTAAATAGTTCAACCACTTATAGGGGGGTGACAGGCATAATTATTACACAAAAATGTAGTTGAAGAGACAATCTATTCATCTGTTGGTGTTTCCAAGAGATTCCAACCAATGGGAAATTGAATGAGTCATCAGAAAACAACATGCTCTGCGAACAGGCTGTCACCCACTAGGCCAATGTGCTGTATGAATGCTGGAATAGCCTGTATTTAGTTGTTTAATTGATAAAATATTACATTAATACACACAAAAAGTGGACATAAATAATGATCAAGACTTAGTCTTTGCTTTCATACAAAATTAAAATGAATAATACAACTTTTTTTTTTAAATAAAATGACTTGATGAAATATCTCTTAGTAGTGCTGATCAGCACTGCAGCAACCCTTGGGGTATCTACTTGTATCATCAAAAAATATTAGTGATCCTGTTCCAGAAACAGGTATGCAAACTCAAGCCCTGACACTACTTCCACCATGCTTTTTTTTTTTTATCAAATGTTTTTTTATTTTTTCAAATAGATATGTACAATACAAGGTGTTAAAGAAAACCTGAGTTAAAGACAGAGCAACCAATTAACAATACACGCGCACACGCACACAATTCCTCCCCAACCCACCCCGGATCTCAAAATATAATACAAACAATAAAAATAAATGGACATAATTGAAAATATGAGTCAACAACATAAATCATCCTATTTATACATTATGGCTGGTTGTGCTGCACTTTTTCTTTTACTAGAGAGTATGCTGCATCCCATGCGTGAATTGTTTTTTTGCTGGCTCCATGCATCCGGGCCACTGATCTCTCCATCAGAACAATGTCCAGAAAAGAGTTTGCCCATTGCCGCCATGGCAAGGTATGAGGTGGCTGCCATCTCAATGCCAGCATTTTCTTAGCTGCTGTAAGACCTGCCCACAGTATGCGCCTTTGTTGCAAAGAAAAGTCCAAGGTGGAGTCATCATTGAGCAGGAGTAAAGGTGGTGAACATGGGATGTTGGTTTCAAGCATATCGCTCAAGGTGGAAGAAATTAGTCTCCAAAATGCAGACACACTGGGGCATTCCCAATACATATGCATAAATGACCCAACAGCATTCAGAGTACAAAAGTCACAATTAGGAGATGCAATAATTTTCATTGCATGGCGTTTCCTGGGGGTCAAATAAAACCTATGAATAAATTTAAAATGTATAAGTTGGTGGTCGGGATTTTTGGAGGTGTCCTGTAAATTTTCCCATACTGTGACCCAGCAAATGTCTTCCTCTACCATAGGGGTGAGGTCCCTATCCCATACACTTTCCACTGGCAATGATGCACGGGGATCAGAAATAAATTTGTAAAGTTTAGAAACCAACCCACGTGTATGATTTTGTGGGGCAAATAACTTATTTAGTGGATGGGTTAGCAATGGAACACCCCAAGGGACGCCATATGCCTTCATGGCAGATCTCAGTTGTAAATAAAAGAAAAATGATGACCCAGGCAGGTCATACTGAGCTTGTAAATCACTAAAGGCACGCAAACCATCATCATTAAACAAATTGTTAAAAGTGTGAACTCCCTTATTCCTCCACATTGGAAAAGAAAGGGGCTTTTTCCCAACAAGGAGGGAAAAATTATTAAATATAGGGGAATGCATATGCCACTTTAAGTCCACCTTAGTATGTTTCATTACAGTATTGCAAGTCCTGAGCAGATAGGAAATTATAGGGCCTAAGTGTGTTTTAGCTGCTTTAGTTGGTATGTTAGAGTATATCAGGTCTTGGAGCCTGTATGGTTGGGAAATATTTTCCTCGATTGATTTCCAGGAAACAGACACACTAGAATTAAACCATACATACAAAGGTCGAAGAACAAAAGACCAGAAATACATTTTGAAGTTCGGTAGACCCAATCCTCCCTGCATCTTATCTCGCTGAAGAGTTTTCAGTTTCAGTCGGGGCCTCTTCCCATTCCATATGAATTTAGCTATCAGAGACTGTAACTTATCCCAGTAACCTTTTGGGGGTGGAAGGGGGATCATTGAGGAGTAAAAATTGACACGGGGCAGAATATCCATTTTAACTATTGATACTCTGGCTTGGAGGGAGTTTGGAAGCTTTGACCAACGTTCTAAATCCTTTACAATTTGGTTATGTATGTTTTGAAAATTATGAGATGCTATGTGAAAAATAGAAGGTGAAATATCTATCCCAAGGTATTTTAACTGACCCACTACAGGGATATTAGAAGGCAAAGGTGTCACTGATCGAATTGAATTTAAATGCATTAGTGATGATTTACTCCAATTAATTTTATATCCAGATAGTGAACTAAATGCATCAAAAATAGATAATAAATGTGGAAGAGAAGTGCCTGTGTCACCAACATAAAGTAGAATATCATCAGCAAATAAGGATATACGGTGTTCAGAGTTATTGATAGAGATGGGAACAACCGAGGGGTGTTGCCTGATTTTTTGAGCCAGTGGTTCAAGAGAGAGAGCAAAAAGTAAAGGAGAAAGGGGGCAACCCTGGCGGGTGCCCCTTGATATAGGAAACTGTGAAGAGAAAATATTATTAGTATAAACCATGGCAGAGGGGTTTGCATACAGGACCTTAATCATTTTGATAAAATCTGAACCTAATCCAAATTTGTCGAGAGTAACCCATAAATAATCTTTTTCTAGCCTGTCGAACGCCTTTTCGGCGTCTAGTGACAGGACTGAACATGGTAAATCGATCACATTAGCGGCATGGATGATGTGGAGAAGCCGGCGTACATTATCAGACGCTAACCTGCCCTTGATGAATCCAGTCTGATCATTATGTATTAACTTTGTCAAAAAACCTTCAAGTCGTGAGGCAAGAACCTTGGCATATAATTTCACATCTCCATTTAAAAGAGATAAGGGTCTGTAGTTACCGCATTCGGAGGGGTCTTTGTTTGGTTTAAGAAGTAATGTGATTATTGCAGTGTTGACACTTGAATTAAAAGCACCTTTGTCAATAGCAGTATTAATCATATTTAACAACGGTGGTCCAACTATGTCCCAAAAGGCCAAGTATACCTCTGGAGGGATACCGTCCCAGCCTGGGGATTTGCCCTTCTTCATACTCACAAGAGCCTCTTTCAACTCTTCCAATGTGATTGGAGCAGCTAGTTTGTCTGAATCTTGGCTAGTGAGGGTAGGGAGTTCAAGGTCATAGAAAAAGTTTTTACAGGAATCCATGTTTAGGAATACCTCAGAAGAATAGAGGCTGGAGTAGAATTTTTTAAAAGCTGCATTAATTTCACAAGGCTCAGTTAAAGCAACAGTAGGTGTCTTAATAGTCATGACACAAGAAAATTTCTCGTTCTGTTTAAGTCGTACGGCTAGTAGATGGCTAGGTCTGGAGCCATTAAAGTAATAATTTCTTCTAGTTCTATGTATTAAAAACTCAGCTCTCTGTCTCAATAAAGAGTTCAGCTCAGTTTTTATTGTGAATATTTTCCCCAACAGGGTGTCAGATTGTGTGTCTTGCCTTTCTGACTCAAGTTGAACAAGAGCGTCCTCTAATTCACATATTTTACGAAGCCTACTTTTCTTAAGATAAGATGAAAAAGAAATAGTTGAGTCTCTAATTGATCCTTTAATAGCAACCCATAAGAATCTGGGATCTTCTACTGAACCTGTATTAATTTCTATAAAAGTGTTTAAGGAATTACTAAGAAAAGTACAAAATTCCTCATTTTGGAGGAGGGATGTATTGAAGCGCCACCGTGGAGCTCTAGGTGGAGTATGCATTAATGTAATATGAGCTGAAACCATACTATGATCTGATAAAGGAGAGGGTATAATTGTTACATTATGAATTTCAGAGAAGGAAGTTGGAGATGCTAATATGTAATCTATTCTAGAGAGAATCTGGTGTCTGGCTGAATAGAAAGTGTACTGTTTTGAAGTGGGATTAATTATGCGATAAATGTCTACCAAACTGAGAGATGACAGGACATCTTGAATATCTTTTGATGCACTTAATTGGGAGGGAGTTGATTTTTGAGCTGATTTGTCCAAAGCTAGATTAATACAAGCATTCATATCTGCGCCTAAAATAAGTGAAAAGTCATGTAGTTGCGCTAGAACTGAAACTAATTTAGGGAAAAAATCTGATTCATACCGAGATGGGGCATAAACAGAAATAAAAGCAAATTTACGACCTGAGATGATAGTTTTAATGTATGAAATTCTACCATCTTCACTCCCATACTTCCCCATTATATTCAATGAGAGGCTACGTTTCAATACTATTAATGAACCTCTGGTTTTTGAATTTAGAGATGCAGAGGATGCCACATAGTAGTGTTTGTTTGCAAAGCGTTTAGTATCCTGTGTTCTTAAATGTGATTCTTGTATGAATGCAACATCAACTAATTGCCTATGTAAGAAATCCAAGCAAGCAGCACGCTTAATAGGGCCATTAAGGCCATTAACATTCCAGCTAATTACATGGAGCTTTGCCATAATGTTAAAAATGTGTTATGATTTGTGAAATAAAATAGAATGAAACGAAGTATTTCAGTGCAGTAATTTAAAAGTAAGATATCTAGATAAAATAAAATAAGAGATCCATACCCACCCAAATAACCCTGTCGCAATGACCCCAAAGCCCTCCAAAGAACGTTAGAGGGCAGTACAACACAACATTCCCCGTCAGCTCCTAACGAGCTTGGTGTACCCCAAAGCATTGGACCCGTGATCCTTAAGTACAGTAGTAACCCTCAAACAAAACCCCCACAATCCCCCCTCATTGATCAGACAACTATATACCACATTGTAATTAGTAGGTCAAAAATTATTAGGTGAGCAAATAATGCCCCAAAATAAGCTATATTTGTAGGCTGTTCCTAAATTACAACGTCAAGTAGCCTAAACTAAGCGATAATTCAAATGTAAATAAACAAGGACAGTACGAAACACATTCGGTCAATGACAGTAGCAAGACAACATCAATCTTTCAAATAATGGCAATACTTAGCCATTAAGAGTCTGCGCAAAGTCTTCTGCCTCATGTGGAGTTTCAAAGAAGTGGGTGGCTGCCCCTCGCATCAATTTCAGTTTAGCAGGATACTGCAAGAATGTACGGAAACCCATCTTCTGTAGCGCATTAATCACGTCGGAGAAGGCCAGTCTGCGAGCGAAGGTTTGTTTGCTGTAGTCTGGAGAAAACCGGATCGCCGTCCCATCCAACTCTACAGCTGTTTTACGCGCTGCGGCCAGGATCTTATCTCTGTCCGTGAATCTTAGCAGCTTCAGCAGGATAGTGCGTGGGATCGGCTTATGGTTGGCATCTTCCCTTTCTGAACCAACTCGATGGGCGCGCATTATTTCAACTGAACCTAGCTCTGGAAACCACTTAGGTATAGCGTTAGACAAATAGGACAAAGGGTTAGCTGTTTCATGGTTTTCAGGAATCCCATGTATCCTTATATTGTCTCTGCGCGAACGATCCTCCAAATCAGCAATCTTGTTCTCCAGTTTAGTACAAAGCGCCGTCAGTTTGTCCACTGAGGTAGAGAGTCGGCTGTCCACCTCGGCCAGGTGATTGTTACTCGTCTCAATTTGCTCCATGCACGTCGAGGTGTCCGCCCGAATGGATGACATCTCGTTTCGAATTTCTGACATTTGTTCAGCCACAATGGCTTGAGTTTTCTCTGAAAGTTGAGCAACCACATCATCCACGAATTTGGGAATAGCTTCCTTAATAGCATCTGCCACTGCTAGCTTAACTAGCTTAGAAAGTTCCTCACTGTCGACCGCACGGATCTGGTCCTGAGTTTGTTTAGAAGATTGTTTTTTCGACGAAGTCGCCATCACTATTATAAGCTTCGCTAATAAAAGAATTCAGCCAAAAATAAAGATCAAATACGTGGTAAAAAGTTAAATTTAGAGGGTAACTGCGGAGCCCTCGCAAAAAGCTACCACATCTCCCGCTGCGGTCACGTAGTAAAAGATTCTGGGTGCTAATCTGGCCTACCTGCTGTCCAGGCCTGTCTCCCATTGGAAAGATTTGGTGCATGTTGAAATGAAAAATACAAAGGGGACCCTGAACTGTTGAGCAGCTGAAATCCTTTATCAGGCATGACATTTGACATTTCACTTTCAAAACTACAACAACTGGTCTCCTCAGTTCCTAAACCTTTACAGTGTTAAAGGGAGAATCGATACAACTTTTATGAAACATGTTGCTGGCAGCAAATTCAAAATGAGCATATATTTTTCAAAAAAAAAAAAAGTTACCATTTGATATGCTGTCTTTGTACCATTTTCAATAAAATATAGGGCATCCATGATTTTTGTAAATTGTATTCTAGTTTTATTCAGATTTTACACAGCGTCCCAACTTTTTTCAAAGTGGGGTTTTATATGTGAAGATGATGATGCTTTTATTCATGACCATTGTATGCTGTGAGGCCATTCTTAAAGCAAAGTATGAACAAAATATTTTGAACCAAGAATAAATTTGTGGTTGTATATTCACGGGAAAAAGAAAGTACACCCTCCTTTAATTCTATATTATGTGTCCAGGCCTAAATAAAAATTGTGTTGTCTCCTCTAACCAGACAAATCACCTCAGGTGAGAATTTTTTTTTTTTTTTTTCCCAAAAAATTTGGCCCTTTTTTTTTTTTTAAACAACATCGCTTCAGCTCATTGAAGTTTGAGGGCATTCCTTTGTTACAGCTCTTAAGATCCTGCCACAGTATCCGGACTTTGACTTGGCCTTTCCATGACCTTGATAATTTTTTCTTCTTTAGCTATTCAGATGTTTGCTGGTGGGATAGGCTCCAGCTTGCCTGTGACTCTGTGGAACAGGATGAAGTGGCTAGAGATAGAGATGTTTGCTGGTGTGCTTGGGATCATTGGCCTGTTGCATGATCCAATTTCAACCCAGCTCAAGTTGCTGGACAGATGGCCTTACATTCATCTCAATAATATTCCGGTATTAATTGGAGTTCATGGTTGTCTCAAGTCCTGACTGCAAGTCCTATAGCTGCAAAATGAGCCCAAGTCATCACTCCTCCACCATCATGATGATTGTGATCACATTATGGTGATGCGTTTGGTTTGAACCAGTCCTCCTCACAGTAGAATGATGAATTTCAAATTGTTTTTGGAGATGGCCTACAGCCTTATAACCCTTTCCAGATTGAAGTCATCACTGCTGACATTTGATTGGCTTGGCCAGAATTGCAACAGTAGGGTGGCCAGTTCCTTTCTGCGTGCACACACTCCTATGGGCAATTTCGAGTAGCCAGTTAGCACGTCTTTGGACTGTGGGGGAAACCGGAGTACCTGGAGGAAACCCACAGAAACACTGTGAGAATATGCAAACTCCACACAGAAAGGCCTCTGTTGGCCACTGGGCTCGAACCCAGAACCTTCTTGCTATGAGGCGACCTTGCTAACTACTACACCCTTCCAGATTGATAAGCAGCAACAAATACTTCTGAGGTCATGGCTGATGTCCTTTCCTTTTGGCATGATGTGCTCCAGAAAACCAAACTCTCAAAATATCTTCTTTTACAAAGGTAGTCACACTTCCTGATAATCAACTAATTTTGTGTATTTCATTAGTAATGCCTGGCTGCTAATTATTCTCTTCATGAATGTGGAAGTAGGAAGGATGTACTTCTTTCCCACCTGGCTTCTGAATGTTGGTTTACTGTTTGGGGGAAAGGAAAAAAAAGACTACATACTGTATTATGTATGTCTGTTATAGAGTTGTTGTTTTTTTTTTAAACCTAAGGTTATTTGTTTATAGAAGTTGGGGAGGACCACAATTGTTATTTAGGCCCTGATAAATAAAAACATTGAATTAAAGGAGGGTGTACTTCTCTCTCATGACCATATGTACTTTCAAATCATATTCCTTTTAAGTCATTTTCTTCTGTGTTGTGTGAATGGTCATGTGCTGCCTCAGAATTCTTTACATTTTTGGTTTGGTCTTATTTAGTGTTTTTATAAATCCTAGACCGTGTATTTTCACACCATGCACATCAATAAAATTTGATGTAATCATTTTGTCCCTAAATTTAATACAACCCCAAATCAGAAAAAAAAAAAATTGGGATGGGATGTTGAAATTAAAACTGAAAAAATTTAAATAACCTTTGAGCTGTATTGCATTGAAAGCAATACAACAGCACATTAAATATTTTACTTCATGATTTTTTTTTCCTTCAAAGTAAACACATCGATTTTGATTCTTATAGCACATTTTTAAAAAAGTTGGGACGGTAAAGCATTTACCACTTTGTAAATATGTGTAAATATGTTTCTCCAAAATCTCAATGTACTTTTCTTCATTAATGCTAGTTGACAGCAGTCCTGGATTCCTTTTTGCACAGTAAAGTTTTAAATGGCATTTGTGGCCATAACTCCATATTGTAGTGCTTGACAAAGGTTTGTCAAAGTAATCCCAAGCCCATGTGGTTATATTAGCTATGATAATTCTAGACACAGTACCATCTGAGGGATCAGAGCTCATGGGTGTTCAGCTTAGGCTTGTGCCCTTGCCCTTTAGCACCAAAATTCCTCCATATTCCTTGAATAATTTAATGTTGTTATGCACTATGGAGAGTGAAATCTCTAAATCCCTTCCTGTCTTTCTTTGAGGAACATTGTTTTTAACCATTTCAATAATTCTCATTTCTTGGAGGTCATTGACCCATCTTTGCTCATCCAGGCCTTTCCTGGATACTGATTTTGTACCAAATCATGATTACAATCACCAGTTGGCATCACTTGTTTCAAATCCCATAGTTATTTAATTGCTTAACCAAATTACTAGCCCTATATTGCCCCAGCCCAACTTTTTTTGGAATGCATTGTAGGCCTGAAATGCAGGAATGGGTGTATATTAACAAATGAAATGAAGTTGACCAGACAAAGCATAAAATATCTTGGGTTCACAGTCTATAATTAAATACAAGTCAAAGTGAATTTAGAAATCACTGCCGCGGCGCCCCCCCCCCCCAATTTCCACACCATCCCACCTTCTTCTGATTTGGGATTTAGTCGAGGACCTGGGTTAGATATGTTTGCACATAATTTAGGAGAGGATAACAACTGTTATAGGCCAATTTAAACCCAAGGAACAACTTGGGATGTGTGCCAAAATCGCTGTCTGGGGCAAACAGGCCGAAAAATTATCAATCCAAGATGGCTGCCATTAGCCATATTGAAAATATAAATTTTTGAACCACTCACCACACAAGTATGTGCAGTACCTCATTTTATGGGTTTTTGGGTATGGGGAATCCATTAGTGATATTTTCATGATTGAAGGAAAAAGGAACAAGCTATGGTCAAGGGCAAGGTTAAAAAAAAAAAGCCAAAATTGCAGTTTCACAGTAAACATGAGAAACAGAATAGTCCTACCTCAAACATGAAATCATGGGATTGTGAGACCTATGCACAATTTAGAAGAGGATAAAAGAGCAAGCATTTGATTTAATATAAAATTGTATTTTCAATCATACTATTATGATTAATAGAATGTTAAAGTGAAAAATATAAAACTTACTTTAGTAGGCAGCAATATCTTGAGAGCCTAAATGTTTAACAGCCAATAATACAACTTTTAACATTACATTATTACTGTTTGTATTACAAACGAGGGTCAGGAACATGAAGAGTAACACAATAATAACGTAATACCAGTGGCCATCTTGGATTGGTAATTTTCAGGCTGTTTTGCCCTGGATACATTTTGGCACACATCCCAAGTTATTTCTTGGGGTCAAATTAGCCTAGAATAGTGGAGTTGTCCTCTCCTAAATTATGTGTATACATGTCTAAGTGAGGTCCTAGACTAACTGTACACAAAGCATAAGGCACACACTCATTGCTCACTTTAATAGGAATACCTGTACCCCTGCTCATTCATGCAGTTATCCAATCAGCCAATCTTGTGGCACCAGCACAATGCATGTTGTGCATGAAAATCCCAGATCATCAGGAGTTTCAGAAATACCAGCCCATCATGCACCACCAATCATGCCATATCCAAAGTCACTGAACTCACATTTCCCCGCCTTCTGTCGTTTGATGTGAACGTTAACTGAAGCTCTTGATCTGTGTCTGCATGATTTTATACACTGCACTCTGCTGCCACATGATTGGATAATTGCTTTCATGTGCAGGTGTTTCTAATAATGTAGTTAGTGAGTATACTGGATGTAACGTCTGAGGTTTGCCTGTTATAACACAAAAAAGCAGTAACCACATTTTGATGAGCAAGTACCTGTCCAAAGAGACCTATGGTCATAATTCACTGGTGATATGAAGAAAGCTTTTTAAACATTAGCAGGTTACTATTGGCAACTTTGTTATATGATGAGTAAGTACATACAACCCCAATTCCAAAAAAGTTGTGACACTGTGTAAACTATAAATAAAAACAGAATGCGATAATTTGCAAATCATGGAAATCCTATATTTCATTGAAAATAATACAAAGACAACATATCAAATGTTGAAACTGAGAAATTTTATCGAGTTT
>JAODVO010000023.1:17705605-17715848 GCA_025400055.1 Notarius lentiginosus
ATGTGTCTTTAAAATGCCTTGTGTGTTCAGTCAGTGGGAGGCCAGCCTTGAGTGCACACTGTTGTTGGTGAGAGCCTCAGAACTCAGTACAGTGAGTAATTTATTGTGCACAAAGTTGTTTAATTTAACTTTTGTTGCTTTAGCTTTTGTTAGTTAGTTTTCTTTTTCTTTCGACCCTTGTGTCATTGTTTGTTTATTTTGGCATTTTTTAATTTAGTTATTACTCACTTTAAATACGTGCACAGACTCTTTGAATTCTGATTATAATAAAAATAACCCTCAATCTTTTTACATAAACCTTCTTGTGGACCTGTATTTTTGGCAAGACTTGCCTGTCACGGCTACACATCTTTACATTTGGTGGCAGCGGTTTTGGGGAGCCAGTGACCAGCAGAAGTGCAGATGAGCAACCTCAGTCCTACAGAAGGATGATGGCAGAACGAGGAGCTAACCATGACGTCGACAGTGATGGGGAGTACGGAGTTGAAGAGGAACCTCAACGTCAGCACCAGTACCAACCTGCATATGGTGACAGAGGAGGTGGCCTGGAGGTTATCCACAGGCAGTTCATGCAACAACAACAACAGCGCGACGTGCATCGGGAGCAAGAAGCCCAAGAACAAGATCGGCGCCTTAGGGCCCTTCAGCATCAGTTCGGCCAACTCCAGGCATTCGTCAGTGCAGACTTGCCTGTCACGGCTACACATCTTTATAGCCCTCCTATGAGATATAATTCCCCAATGGGGCATTCCAAGGAAGATTTTCAGTGATAATGGCACACCATTTATAAGCCAGGTGTTAAGACAATTGGGTAACTATCTGGAAATACACCTAAGACAACATTATGCATACCACCCTACTAGTGGAGGAGTGGTAGAAAGGGAGAATGGGACATTGAAGAATAAATGAGAAAATGCTGTGCTGAAACAGGACTAGGGTGGACAAAAGTTCTACCCATAGTATTAATGCAGATGAGAATGAGAGAAAGACCAAAAGCATGGTTTGAGCCCCTTTGAGATATTGTTTGGAAGACCACCAAACACAGGGATAGGTCCCTTTACACCAAGATGCCCTGACATGTCCTTATGTGATGATGTGATGTTGAATTACTGTGCAACCCTTTCTTCTGCTCTGAATACTGTAATATTCACAAACAGGTGAGGTCAGCCTTACCAGTCCTGGCGCTGGGACCACTGCATGACCTGAAACCTGGTGACTGGGTGGTGATAAAGGACTTCAGAAGGACAAAGTGGAACAAGTCCAGGTGGACGGGACCATCCCAAGTGCTGCTCACCACACAGTCAGCTGTAAAGGTGGACAACAGAGCCATGTGGGTACATGCCAGCCACTGCAGAAGAGTACCTGAACCAATGGACAAGCAGCACAAGGAGGCCCTGGTACAAGAAGGAGATTAAGACAGCATTCAAGAAGCCCTCAGAGGGCCTTGTCGCACCGTGAGTGGACACTGCTATCAAGAGGCCCTTAAGGGGACCAACGAACACGAGCAACGACATAATCGACACACACAGCCACATGACAGACTGTGCGTTCCAACACATTCTTCATTCTGTACCTAATTGTGAACCTCACACATGGTAGAAGTAGTATTTGGTAGTTTGTCCAGTGACAGATTAAAATACGTATTACAAGAGCAGTGTCTGACACCACAGGTACTCCAGGTGGCAGACTTCGCAGCTGGAAAAGTAAGATAGAAAGAGATCAAACTGTTAACTGGGTTCATGACCTATTGACAGATTATGCCAATTACATGGTGGTAGCTGAAAGAATACATTCCGACTACACATACACTAACATACGATACCTAGCTGATTTAGGTGACAGGACCAAATGCCTTAGGTGTAGAGACTCCTATAGAAAACACCCAATACCATGTAGTTCGTTGACTGACTATTGCCACAGACTGGACAGTAACTAGTAGGTGAACCCTGTATGCCCAGGTACTGGCCACCAGTCAAACCTCCCTGTGTGTAGCTTTTGGACATACAAATCATTGCAGTAAGTGCTACCCTGACAAAGTGATGCGTCCTCTGCTGCAGGTGCCCTGCTCATCGACTAGCTATGGTGCGACAAGGGCTAGTTCTCCTAACAGTCGCGTTGCTGGGACAGAAGATACTGAGAGGGGGGCAAAACATTGGTCTCATCAGTGAGGGAACCGTGGTGAAAGGAACAAAGGTGGAGAGACGCCGTCCCACTCCCTTGGGTGTTGGTTATAATACCTATTTATGCAAGTCTCCATGTGGAGGTCACAATTGGCATCTGATTGTGGCATCCATGGGATCCCCTGCGGCATATGGGGGCTCGAGGTTCTCAGTAACACGAGCCCAACGATCAACAGGAGGTGGATAAGGCTCAACCACATTCACGATAAACCCAGTGTTACCCGAGGATGCAGGAGGGTATTATTGCACCCAAGAGCTGCCTGGGGTGGACAGGTACACCCCCATTTTCCATTTAACCGTCACGGTCACCAGTGCAAGTGCTAGACGATGGAGTAATTAACCTTGTTTTCCCTAGTCATGGAGATTCAAAGGCGAAAAACACGTTCTCAGTGCGATAGTAATGGAGCATGCGCCTTAACTGTCTTACATAAAGAAGAATCTGGTATAAATGGCGAACGTTGGATCTGTCATACCTTAAGCGCCTGTTGGCAGACCACACCTATTACATACTCCATGATCTCAAATTTGACCGAAAAAAGACACAGTGTTCCACTTTCAGTAGTAAAACTCTTGACCTATAGCCATCAGTTGTCCAACAACATGACCCTATTAGACTCAGAAATTCAGGCCAATGAAACTAGCACCTCTGAAGGCCAAGGCTACTTTGAGATCCCATGGAAACGAGGGGACATGTATTTGTTCAAATAACCCTAATGGCCCACAGGTAGGTACATCTAAATGCAAGACATTAATCTTGGCCGATCTAACAACCAATCTGTGCCAGGCTATGTGGCTGAATGAAATGGTCACCTTCCAGCGTAACCTAACCCTTACCTCAGCATCTAGCATCATGTGGGTGTGCGGGCGCAAGGCCTATCACAAGTTGCCATCTGCCTGGCACAGATATTATCATCACGTAGCAGTCTCACTTAAACACAATGTATTTGCCTCCAAACAGCGATTGCCAATCTCATCATATCAAGAGGCGATCAAAGTTCTGAGATGCCTAGTTGGTACCAAGCTTACCACCTCTGGGATCATTGGACGGGACCTGTTGCCTCTACAGGATGGTCCCTTCTTCCTGGAGGGGGAGCAGCTGCATTGTTCAATAAGCTTAATGGTTTGGCATGGCTAGTGTTGTGTTTGGCAAATTAATTACCCCTCACCTCCATCGACAGCGAGCTCGTCACCCTGCGCTCTGCACTTATACAACACAGATTGGTATCGGACACTCTCCTGGCAGAGAAGGGTGGCGTATGTAAGCTGCTTGGTACTTCGTGTTGTTTCCATATTCCAGACTCACATCAGAATTTGACCACTGTAGTTGCTCACATGCGCACTGCGATCAGTACCCCTCTCCCAGCTGATAACTCGTGGCTCTCATGGTGGCAGACAATCTTAGGAGGGTGGGGAACCTGGGTGTTGACTTTGTGTACCAGTGGTAATTTTCATAGTATTGTTACTTCTCCTGGCTCCACGCATACTCTCATTGTTCTGTCGATGCTTAGTGAGATCAGTACAAATCATCACCCCTGAGCAACTCCTCTTAGTAGACAAGCACACATCTTCAGGTGACTATGACCCATATACATAATGACCAACCTAACTTGTATCCCAGACCTGACTGGGTTCCAGACCCCCCCCAAGGACCATGACGAGGAGGAGGATGATCCTCTGACTGCAGTAGCAAAACTCTTGAAGAAAGAATAGTTGGGTTTAAGTAAAACATTTTCATTTACTGACTACGCTTGCTCAATACTTTAAAGTGCTTTACACTGGAAAAAACAGCCTTAGCATTATTTCCTCATGACATGCCTTATGAAAGGCCTGGTTGAATTATTTTGAATTCCAGGCAACGATGTATCTGTTGTCATGAACTACCTCTATCTCATTTTGTAGGACAGTATTATAGATTTAATGGTATCACTTACATGTTAAAAGGAGGAATTGTAGAGTAAATTTTAGTGTCATACTGTTTTGTAATTTTCCTTTTCACTCCGTGTCGTCTCTTCAAGGACTAACGGCTCAGAACATTTTGCACCGAAATATTTTTCATCTTATCATCATCCTTGCGTGCGTACGAGCCAGTGACTAGACAAGATCCAATCAGCTTTAGACCTGATCATGCTCCCGGTGCGTGATCAGGGCATGCAATTGCAATGATGTAATGCAATAGATGTAATGTTTCCTTTTTATCGAGTAAAGAGTATATATAGATTTGAGAACAAAGAGACGGTGTGAGGGGTGTGCGCCGAACCTTCATCACTTGTCCGTTTCTGCAATAAACCTTTTTTCTCTTGCAAAAGGACCAGACTGGTGTTTGTCATTTTTCCACAACAATGGTCATCATGTTCTTTTATTTACTCTAACTAAATGTTACATTATGTGAGTGTAATATGTGATGACCCTTCCCTGAATAGTGATATAATTACAGACCACAGGATGATGGCATGTTTGTCTTTTCCAATGTGTTTAAAGTGTCCATTAGATTCATATTCTCATGAGATTTCACATGACTCTTTCCTGAATAATAAAAGTACATTTACACACCACTGCACTCCGGCTTGCCTCGCTACGGGAGACCATCCCTTCCAATGCATCAACCTCCTCCTTTGTTTCCAGTGGTTGCAGCAGAATTCTCAAAGCATCAGATATGCTAGTACCCTTCCCTTTCTTCTCCAAATTGGACAGGCGCGTTGATTATGACCGCAACATATCTTTGGTCTCTGACATTTGTCCAAGAAGTGTCAAATGCTGAAAGAAATATAAAGAATACCATAAATAAACATAAATATTTATCATAATATATGGTTGTATTCATAGTATCCTCATACACTGACCTAGTCAGGAATGTGTCAAATATTTTCTTTTACATATCTTAATAGCTTCAAAGGATCATATATTCTGAGATTGAGCCCAAATGTTATGAACATATCCAATGTATTTAGCATAATCTAAGAGAGAAATGACCAGATCCAAAGTTAAAATTCTTAAAATCAAAACCTGTATTATACAAATTAAATATGTCATATGCAAACAAAAATTATATTGCACCTTAATTTAACCTTTTTTTTTTTTTCACTGACTGGCAATATCCATCTCTTTGTGGTGTTTGGTCCTTCTGTGACCATTCTCACGTCTTCGCTGTTTTGTATTCTATCCTCCTGGATGTCCCAGACTTTGGTGTTGTGTTGGTTGGACCCACACAACTGGATTTGGGCTGAGGAGTGGTATAGCTTGTCAGGATTTTCCTCATGGGCACATCTGACGCGTGTCTGCTCGATTGTTGTTTATTTTTTTTAGTGCAGATCTGTCTCACTCTCCTTTGTTCATTTTGCGCCTTTTTGTTGGCTGGTCAATCTCAGAATCGGAGGAAGAGATGGCCCCCTCAAGTTGCTTGAGCCTCTCTGCTTCTTATATCATTGAACGACACACGCTCTCTGGTTTGATATCTATGGTCCTCTTCCTTGTTCTTTCTTTGTTTATATCCTCAAATACATTGGGTATGGCTGGCACCCCATCACCTGTAGAAAGAAAAGAATTATCCCTGTTGAAGTTATATACGCTCCTTGTCATTAGTGTTCAGTCCGAACGTATAAATATTCAAAAATAATGGGTTCGCTACTTCCACTGTATGAATGTTGCACTTCTTAAGAATTTGTCAAACAGCTGCAAGAATGTTTGCCACAACTTTAGCTTGCCTGATTTCAATGCTTTGTGAGAACAGTATAATTAACGTTATCATTTTCACCTGAAAAAATTAAAAGGGCTCTTTCATGTTAAATATCATATATTAATTTATTGTTTCAAGATAAAATGCTCCAAGTATGCATTTGAAGATTTTAATAAAACTCCAGGGTAAGAATGGCATTTCAAATCAATAAATCGATGTACCTTGTTTATCAGCCTTGGACCTGGCCAGCTGCTTCCGCAGGTGATTGACTGCCTCCTCTGTAATGTGGAAATTGTGAAAAAAAATGACTGAAAGGTAACCATACTATAAAACACAGTTAATGAATGGAAAACAAAAGGTGTCATTCTTATTTTGTGCTCCAAGTACTAGTTTGCCCTGTGAAATATTGACACAATTGGCACAAACTTTGATTTCGGTTCACTGATGTACGCTAAATATTTAAATCATTTTCAATTATAATTACCATTGCAACTGTCAGCTCCTTTTTTCTTTCACTTGCTTCTCTGCTGTTCCTCTCCAGATTGGTTCCCTTCTGGTTCAGTGGTCATAAATTCGCTGCGGTCACTCTCCTCATCCCACGTTTCTAAATCAAATTTAGTTCTATATTAAGTCATACACAACTTTTTGGTACACATGACTAGAGAAAACAAATAATAAAACACAAACATAGCAGGCAATCAGTCATAAAACAAACAAGAACACACCAGCCTAATGTACTCATGACATAAGAGTATAATCGGTATAATACATTTGACTCTTTGGGGGAACTGTTAAACATTTATATACACCTTTTAAGAAACTTTATCATCTCATCTCATCTCATTATCTCTAGCTGCTTTATCCTGTTCTACAGGGTGTTATTTATTATTATTGAATTCATTACATCTACATATATTAACCAACATAATTAACCTATTTATTTTAAAACCTTGTAAAACAGCAAAAGCATACCATAAAACTGGTTCTATTTCAGCACTTTGAAGAACTGCCAATCATTCCCAGGTTTTGTTAGTCTTTTGATATCCTTCTGTCCATTCACTTTATTTGGCCATGCGATGAATGTTTTGTCAAGCAATTCCATAATCTAGTGAACTGGTACAATCCTGGATACAGGTGTACCCCGTATCCATATCACCTTCTGGCACGGCAAGGTAGATATTCTGTAAAGAAAAAAAGACATGAACGATTTTTAACTTTTAAAATAGCTTTTGACTTCCGAAATAGCTGTAACAGCTTTAGCTAAAATAACCCATCTCCACAGAAAAAACTATTTTATAAACCATTTTCTTTTGCCGCCATAAAAGCCTGGAACTATCTACCCACAGATGTGAGACAGCTTAGACCAAATATTCTTTCAAGCCCAAAATCCTTGTGCATAATAGAAACAAAGTTTCTTCCAAATGACCACAAAGGAAACCACAAATTATATTTTGCATAAATGCGTATTGGGTTTAGCTGTCTTAATGCACATCTTTTCACAAAAGGGTCTACTGATGACCCGTCATGTGAATGCGGGTACAAATCTGAGGAGACTGGACACTTTTTTTCTCTTGCCAGAACTTCAACCTAGCAGACAAAATATGCTTGTCAAGCTTATCTCAACCTTAATATACATTTAACTCTTAAACTACTACGAGTGCTATATGGTCCATCAGTTACATGCATTAAAATAACTTTAAAATGCCTTTCAAAGTCTGTGAACCCAATATTTGAAAGCTCCAAGTCTATCATTCATTATCACCTCATTGCTTAATGATCAATACATATATAATTCATTTCCTTATCACATTGTAATCAGAGTAAACAATGCCAGAATTGGAAACATTACCTATCATATACTGAATAAGTCACCACTATGAGCCATAGGTTAGTATTAAGTAACTCTCTGGCCAAAAATAAATAAAAAATTAAATTAAATTTAAAAAATTGTTTACACAGCTTTTTTAAATATAAAGACAAATATTTGTCACTTCTGAAAATACATTTTTAAAAAATCTATAAAAAAAAAGCCCTCCCTTACGGTTGGTTCAATTTTCTTGGTATATCATTGGCAACAATGCAAATCCCCCTTCATCCTCACCAATTGGTAGCATAAGTCCTCTGTATTTTAGTCATGTAAGTGAAACTTTCTTTCAATGAGTATGTGCAACTGATATGAAGTGGCATATGCCAAATCATGTAGACAGTGTGGGGAATTCAAAGAGGCTGGTAGACATTTCCCTTTTCAGAATTTGGCAGGTAGCACTTCCTTTATTGAACACTTCTTGAACTAACACATAGTCCCCTTCCTCTAGCAGATAAACTCGGTCTCTCAGTTTGCTTGAGATTCCTGGTGATTCCTGACATCCAAGGTCTGAATTGTTCCTTTGGTCTTGTTCATCTTGACGCTTGACCACCTGTCTAATTGGACTGACTGCACCATGGATGAGGGACTTTAGTGTACCCAGATAGCTCTCAAAGGTGAAAGCACTTATTTTGTCGAGTGGCATGCCGTGATGTGTGACATCATCTGGAACAGAATACCATGGATCAGTATTATGTGATAAAATCGGGACCAGATATCTTCATCGATTCCTTCACAAACCATTCTAGCAGGTTGTGGGCATATGCCACCTTCTCAGAATTTGTAATTGCCACTTCTGACAGGAGAATGCTCATGGCCATGCTAAGTGCCAAGAAATGGTGGTACTGTGCTTCTGGTATGTTGTTTTTCAGGGCTACAACTCCTCCATACAAAAAAAAAAAACTGTAACTCAGTTGCTTTCCAGTACTCCAGTTCATCAAGCCCACATGGCCATCATTGGAATAGTAATGGTATATTGTCCCTCATTTTTTTTTCAGGTTTGCTGAGATTGTATCCAAACCAGGAATACCTAGTTTTATACTCTGTTTACCTTTCTTCCAATTCAACAGCATCAGTCTCATTACACCAAGGCAAACAAGGTGCATATAGTCTAGTACAAAAGCACTGACCATTGGAATTCCAAGTGATTGGACTGCAAGAGGTGATAACCTCTGTTGATGGTCTTCATAATCTTGAGCAGCAAATTTTATGTCTGTTCTTAGCTGGGCATCTGTTTCTAGCAGTCTCACAGATCCAGAGTACTGCCTATGTGCTTCACACCTCTCACAAAAATTGTAACCAGTGTGGCCAGTTATGCACTTAAGGAAAGACCGAGCAGGTGCATCACACACAAAGGCTTTTATCCTGACTGTAAACTCAGTCTTGGTAGGTGAAATTGTTGGTACTTTGGTATTCTGTTTCCTTCATGAAGTCAGTCAGGAACTCTGCTACATTGTTTGGTTTTGTAGGTCCTAGCCATTGTGCTATTAAATGGGTGACTCCCATTAACAGATGCCAGGATGGGCCAGAGAGTTGAAGATTTGCTTTCAAACAAGGGTATTCCATCTAAATTCACTGTCAGGGCCAATGTTTCAACATTATCATTATTGCTCTTGATGTATGAGACCGGGTGCAACTCCAAGGTAAACATACTCTCCCCCAGCAACTTCTGTCACATCCACTTGTCTCATTGTATGTTTCAATGCATGAGGGTTTTTAGGGAGGAAGGAAAGAGACTTGCTCAAGATTGATAGCAGTCCACTCAGACTATGTGTTGGGATATTCTCATCTATTGACCACTGAGATAAGTCATCTTTCAAAAAATTTTCTGATTGTCTGGATCCTTCAAGGCATCCAACCAGTTGATCTCATAACCATCATTACCACGGTCCACCTGTACTGATTCATTATCTTCTTCATCAGTATTTTCTACTTGCAGACCATCATAATTAGCATCATGAATTACAGAGTTTGTTTCCATGGCATCATTAACATCAGCATCATGGGTGGAGTTCTCCGTATGATCCAGGGGTGGAGCTAAATGGGGTGGGCGGGGACATTGCCGTACAGGGCCCCACACTTTGACATTCAGGCCCTCCCAATAAATGTGCCTTATGCGATTTCATTGGAAATTCCTTGAATTGAAACCTACAAGTTTTCACATGATTACAGACTAGTTGACCTACATATCTCTCAGTTTTGCTACACATTCTTATCATGGTTTAAAAAAAAACTGTGAAATCCCTAAACAAACTTAAAATATAATAAGTTGTAATGTTTTCAAGCTAAACTAAGCTGTTCTTTTTGTATTTAATTGTTTTTCGTTTGAGGAATTTGCAAAAAAACTGCAATGCATGATGGGTAGGATCTAAAGGCTGCCTAATGTCCTCATCCATCTGACAACATACAACAAGATTAGGAAGGTGCATGCCTGATTGTGGTTGTTGGTTGTCTACTAGAAATGAATTCAGCATGTTTAAAAGTAAAAGTGGGGCACAAAAGAGGAAGGAAAAGAAAAATAAAGAG
>JAODVO010000023.1:18200847-18212017 GCA_025400055.1 Notarius lentiginosus
TCAAAGAAAACCGAACATAACTAGGTTTCCTACCTCACTTCTCAGTCACCCTCTCAGTCTCACACTTAGTTAACTTGAGACAAAAAGTCATAAGTTGTCTCACAGCGAGAAGTGACTACACTAGGAGTACTACAGACTACAGACAACATATAGTTCAAACTTTCAAAGTACCTGAGAAGTTGTCTCACAATGAGAAGTGACTAGAGTACGTCAGGGTAGTACAGACAACATATAGTTCAAACTTTCAAAGTACCGGAGAAACCCTGACTAATGATGGTGTCAACAGTTACACTAGATATTTTAAACAAAACTATGATCTAATGCCTTATCTAAAGTTGTAAACAGAGTAGAAGGCCATATGCCTGTGACACAGTGACAGTGTTATCCAAAGTGGTCTAAGTGTTCTTGTTGAGGAATAGGAGAACGTTCGCATTCTCTGGATCCAGGCAGGCTCTTTCAGTGGAAACTATATCTCCAGCTGTGCTGAATACCCTCTCACTGGGAACACTGGTTCCAGGAACAACCAGGTACCGCTTGGCCAGGCTACTCAACAGTGGAAGGCTTAGGCTCCTTTCCTTCCAGAAGGCCACGAGGTCATCGGTGGAACAGAGTTTTGGGAGGTATTTGTAGGTGTGTATTTCCTGTTGTGCCCTGATTCTAATAGGCAAGGGTGGTTCCACATGAGTAACCTCTACATCCTCATATTTATCTATGAAGATCTCCTTCATAGCTGATAGCTTTGCCAGCTTCGCAGGGACTTCCTCGTCCTCATGACTATCCTGTGTCTCCGTCTCCGACTGCGTGGCTGTGATGTCCTTGGGCTCCTTTTTGACGTGGACCTCTTGTCTGGCTTCAATGGCAGCAACCGCTCTCTCCCAGACTTCATCTGTTGCCATTCCCTTGAATCTGGGATCCAAGGCAGTGGCTTCTTCCAGGAACTCCATTCTTTGTGTCTCCTGGTAGCGTGTTTCCAGGTCATTTAGGATGGCAGCTTTGATGTCACAAGCGAATGCATCGTCAGCTTCTTCGTCTGGACTGAGGTGTTTTCTCAGTTTGTCCATCATGGGGAGAACTTGACCACTGGTGGGGCGTTTTTCTGCTGACATGGCCACTGTGATTAGGTAGGGAATCTTCATGACACGAAGGAAGGTCTGGATCTTTCCCACATTGTCACCGTCATTGCATTTTTGCAGCTTCTTGAATCCCTCCTTGTTTTTCAATCTTTCATCCATGGAAGCGGCAACTATTGCAGGATACTGTGTCTGGAATCTCTCCACCATGATGTATGTACTATTCCACCTAGTCTTACAGTCCAAGAGCAACCTGTGGTTGAGGAGATTGAGAGCCGTTTGTTTCTCCTTGAGCACAATTTTGCCCATGTACGAACTCCTGAAGTATGCAATTGACTGTCTAATCATACCTACCATAGCAGAGACAGATGGCACGGTCATCACCTTCTGTGTTGCCAAGTTAAGGGCATGGGCAAAGCAACCCATTGACAGACGGACCCCAGCCTTTTGCGTGGCATTCACCATAGCCTTGTCATTATCAGTAGTCATAAATTCCACTTTGCCGGTCAAGCCGAACTCCTCCAAGCAATCTTCTATTTCTACGGCAATGTTTTCTCCCGTTTGTGCTACTTCTGCTTTTAGGGTTTGCAGTGCTTTTATGTTCAGTTGTCAGTCCTTGATGTAATGGACAGTGAGGGTGAGAAAGTGGTCTGTGGGTCTTGATGTCCACCCATCCCCTGTCAGCACAGCGCACTCAACATCATTCAGATCTGACTTTAGGGCCTTCAGTGCAACATCGTACATGCTGGGGATAATCCTTTCCACAATGTCATCTTGGCTTGGAAGTTTGTAGGCTGGGTTTAGCTCCTGTACTAGTGCCCTGAAATATGGGTCTTGTACTGTTGAATACGGCCTCAAGGACTTAACTAGATAATGATGTGCCCTCATTGTGGGCCGGTGTTTCCTTTCTTCAGATATTTTGGCCTGCCTGGCCAAAGTAAAAGGTGTTATCCTTGTCGCAGGGCTAGCACTGGCTGAACTGCCTGACGTACTGGCAACAGCACCACTAGCACCGACGCTTCCTGAACTAGACTCCATCGAAGGAAGGGGGGGACCTCAAGCTTTGATTTTGAGGTGGATTCAGGTGGAGTCGCACTGGACACATTGTCCTTGGCTGAAGGAAACAAATTTTAAAAACCAATGACTATTAAAACATAGAATCAGATTTCTTCTATTAACATATGAAAACATAAATGATCTGACAGTGACTGACACCATTGGTATAGAAATGCCACAGGAACAAAATGTGTTATTCCAGAATGTAAACTCTGCGCTCTGTTGACAGTAGTTATGGTGGAAAAGGACAGTAGTGAATATCTATTATATTACACCATTTTTTGGCAAAAACAGGTAATGTTACCGAGATTTTTTTAAAACACCATTCAGTCTGGAAAAAAAACATGCACAATTTTCTTGTACAATTATCTAGCATGATGAATGGCCTGCTAATAGTGGCTCCCCCCCCCAGCGGGGCCAGTTATAGCACCAGAGTGGGAGACAAGCCGCTGGCAAGCTCCCTTGCTGCCAAAACTCCCCGTCTGAAAGATCTGTTGCGTATTAGTTACGCTGTCCCTAGGTGTCACTTTGGTCATGTTTGGTGTTGCATGAGGCCATGAGGTTAGGAGATGAAAACTAAAACATTTTAATTTGGCTCATGTTTTATCTCAGAATTCTACTACATTCTTAGCTTAACAAAACAAAAACTTACCCTTAATGTTGAACATGGACGCAATGATTGTTCCAGACTCATGTGGAGTTGTCTCATTCTTGTGATGATGGCGTAAATGTTTTGCTATGTTGGACGTTTCACCGCTGCACTGAATGGTGGCATTACAGAGGTTGCACCTTGCATTCTGGCTCCCTGAAAGCTTTGTTACATGATCCCAGACCTTACTGGTCTTCCCACATGGCATGACAAACAAACAAATTCACTCCGCACAGTCCACGGCCTTTAACTTGCGTGGCAAAATTACACAAAGCAACAAAGGCTGCCAATGCCAGCAAAGGAAAAATGGCTGACCTGTTTGAGTCTTTTTGACCAATCAGAATGCAGCATCAGCCAAGCTCTTGCAATGTCTCGTGAGACTGTGGCGAGAGGATCTCAAATCAAAGATGGCTCTGATTTCAAGTTTCAGTGCAGCATTTTATGTCTTTTCCAGTGCTAAATTTTCATCTTTGTGGTAGGATTTACGCATCTTCAGTCACAAAATAAGCATATACTTGGTGTAAATTTATATCGGTACAGTACCAGTGCTTCATGATCCGGTACTTTGGACCTGTACCAAATCGATTTTCATGGTACAGTACCGGTGTGTACACAGTCCTACTCCAGAGCCCCTCCTAGAGGCTGTCGTTCCAGAGCCAGTCCCACAGATTGTTCCACAGTCAATTGCAGAGCCAGCACCTGAGCCAGAGCCAGTGCCTCAACCAGAGCACAAGCCAGAGCAAGAGCCAGCACCCAACCCTGAGCCAGTGCCAGCTCCAGTGCCAGAGCCAGTACCAGAGTTGGAGCCAATGCCAGAACCAGTGTCAGTTCCAGCACAAGAGCCAGTGCCAGAACCTGAGCCAGTTCCAGAGGACAATGGAGCAGCTTCTGCCTCAGCCATCTAGAAAGACGTCATCACGCCACTGCGACCCGGTTTTGAAGATGTAATTGTCCTGTCACCCCCCAGCTATGAAGACATCATTGTCTTGCCACAACCCGGCCATGAAGACGTCATCATCCAACCATCACCCAGCCATGAAGATGTCATCATCTCACTGCTGGGTCCTGACCAAGACCAGGACAATGCACAGACAGCCCATGTCTGAGTCCAGTCCAGAGTCCAAGTCAAGCCCAGAGCTCAAGTCTGCATCCAGTCAAGGTCCAAGTCATACCCAGAGCTTGAATCCACATTCAGTCCAAGGTCCAAGTCAAGTTCACAGCTCAAGCCCACTTCCAGTCCAAAGTCCACGTCAAGTTCTGAGCTCGAGCCCACTTCCAGTCCAGAGTCCATGTCAAGTCCAGAGCTTGAGCCCACTTCCAGTCCAGAGTCCAAACCATCTTCAGAGCTCAAGCCTGAGTTCAGTCCAGAGTCCAAGTCATCTCCAGAGCTAAAGCCCACTTCCAGTCCAGAGTCTAAGTCATGTCTTAAGCCCGAGTCCACTTCAAGCCCAGAGTCCAGGTCCTGTCCTGAGACTTAGCCCAAGCTCCCACCTGAGCCAAGTATCTGGTTCCATGCCAGCTCAGAGCAACGTGCTGATGACATGGCACCCAGCATCAGGCCCTTATCCCCAGGGCCAGGAAAGATGGATTTTTGCTCCCAGAGGGAGCTCTTTGGGGGTGTTCTGTCAGTCCTGCATGCTTTGACACATGCACCAGAAGGACTCACAGGTGCGCTCCGGACTGTGCATGTGCCAAGCGGATGTTCATATGCACGCTGTTAATGATGCACACCTGCGCTTGATTAAGGCGCAATCAATGCACCTATATAAAGACTGTTTAAAAGCATGCTCAGTGTGAAGTATTACATTAGTGTGCATTACCAAGCCTTATTCTCTATGTAAGATTTCCTGGTTTTCTGCTCCTTGCTCCTGTTCCTAGTTTCTGTTTGTGTCTCTGCCTGATTTAGTCTGTTTGTGGCTTGCCTGACCTTTCGCTAGCTTAATGTGTATGAGCTTGTCTGTCAATTTGGTTTGTTAGCCTGTTGTCACTCTGTTCATAATAAACACTTCTTCACTTGCATCCATCTTATACTAATCTCTGACAGAATACTTAGCCAAAAAATGGATGTAACAGAGTTCCATGCATCTACTGGATTCTCTTATCTCAGCCCCTAGCCTTTTATTTCTGGCAGCATTTTGGTATGGAACTCCTGGCACTTTACTATGGAATATATCACCCTAGGGGATTCAGCCTGCAGTGTGACATTTTGTTTGTGGACCTCAAAGAGCCGAAGCCATCAGAACCAATCTGGGTAAGTGTCATGATCACTTTGCTTGCTGGATGAGCATGCCGATGGGTGGAGTACCATCCCAGTAGAGCACTGTGGCAGTGGGGGCATGGCCAAGCGTCAGTCTGTGAATGGAGGGCAGAGTCAGGCAAGGTGAGTGGTCGAATCGCTACACCTGTCGTCAATTAATGTGTGTTTGTGTGTTTCTTGTAGTGACGGCGCCCCATAAAAGGAGTGAGAGGAATAGAGAAAGGCAGATTTTTGGACCAGAACACGATGCTGTCTGTGTGTGTGTGTGTGTCTGAATGTCCGTGATAAAGATTTGTGCTGAAAAGCCAATTAAAGCAAATTTGAAGCTTAATAACAGCCTGCCGTACTTCTGTGCTCTACCCACATCTGGGCAGATTCTACAGTGATGCCGAAACCCAGAACTGCAGAAGGGAGCAACCCAATGGAGTCCTTGCTGTTTAAAGATCTCATCCATGCCCTCGCCACAGCACAGCAGAACCAGCATCAAGTGCTGATTGCCCTCTGAAAGGAGCAGGAACAACGGTTCGAAGCCTTGATGCTGGCCCAACAAGATGATCACCAGACGTTCTGGCACCTACTTGCATTGGCTGGGTCCACAACTGCCACTGGAGCAGACCCTCCCCACATCACGTTAACAAAGATGGGTCTGCAAGACAATCCAGAAGCCTTCATCAAGCTCTTTGAGCAAGAAGCAGAGGCGTGGGGTTGGCCTGTTGAGCAGCGCACAGTAAGCCTCCTCCCCCTGCTGACTGGCAAGGCACAGCTTGCTGCACTGCAGCTCCCCGCCAACAGCCGGCTCGTATATGCGGACCTCAGAAGAGCCATTCTCTAGTGTGTCTGCCACTCCCTGGAGCAACAGCGGCAGTGCTTCCACTCGCTGCGCTTGGAGGAGGTTGGCCAGCTGTTCGCGTTTGGCCAACAACTCCTGGACACCTGCCGGCGGTGGCTGAGGGAAGACAACCGCGACACTGAGGGAATTATCAACCTGGTGACACTGGAACAATTCATTGCGCAACTTCAGGAAGGACCGGCAGAGTGGGTCCAGTGTCAGCGTCGCTGGATCAAGCTATCAAGCTGGCAGAGGACCACATGGCGGCAGTTCCGACGGCAGGAAGACGCGCTTCTCCTCTTTCCTCTCTTTTCCAGCAAAGGCTTCCTGTCCTTGCCCCATTCCCCATTGTGGAGGTGGGGGCCAGCTTCCCCCAGCTGGCCCAATGCACCTGTGGTGTCCTCTCATTTTCCCCTTCCTTGTCTTCTCCCCCCAGGTGAGTGATGTCTGTAACACCAGTGCCAAGGGAGAGCCTGTGCCAGTGTGCTGGCGCTGCGGGGAGCTGGGACATCTCCAAAATCAGTGCTCCGTGATGGAGGTGGGCACAGTGGTCTGGGTCCCCGACACGCCAAAAACCGCTCTCGATCAGGCTGGAGCGTATCGTATACTGGTGAGTGTCCAAGGGGATACGTACCAGGCCTTAGTGGATTCCGGCTGTAACCAGACCTCAATCCACCAAAGCCTGGTGTAAGGTGAGGCATTGGGGAGAGCACAGGTGGTGAAGATGTGTGTGCACAGGGATGTTCACAACTACCCCTTAGTGTCCATCCACATTCTATTTTGGGGAGAAAAGTATAGTATAATGGCGGGGGTTAACCCTCGTCTCACCCACTTGCTGATTTTGGAGACTGATTGGCCAGGATTTAAGGAGTTAATGACACACATAGTAAGAAGTGGGCCCTGCAGTAATCCGTCTGGGGAAGACCCCGGACTAGCATTGGTGGGAGAAGCTGTCACAGAACCGTCTATGTCAGCACCGCATCAAGGCAATACAAGGAGTGAGGAGCACCCCGCCCCTCCTCTCTCTCTGGGGATTCCCTTGAGGATTTCCCATTAGAGCAGTCACGAGATAAGACTCTGCAGCATGCCTTTGACCAAGTGAGAGTAATTGATGGTCAAATTCTCCAGCCAAATGCGACGCCGGCCTTCCCCTACTTTTCTATTATCAAGGATAGGTTACACCGAGTGACGCAGGACACTCAAACTGGCGAAAAGATAACAGTTATTAATCTTAAAGAGCCACTGGAAACTCATATTCCAGGCAGCTCACTTTAATCCCATGGCCGGACACTTAGAGCAGGACAAAACACTAGCCCAAATAATGGCCCTGTTCTATTGGCCAGGAATTCGCGGGGATGTCTGTCGGTGGTGTGCAGCATACCATGAATGCCAATTAGTAAATCCTGCAGCCACTCCAAAAGTGCCTTTGCACTCTCGCCCTTTGACCGAGACCCCTTTTGAAAGAATTGGGATGGATCTCGTCGGGCCATTAGATCGGTCAGCACAGGGATATTGCTTTATTTTAGTTCTGGTGGACTATGCAATGCAATATCTGGAAGCAGTGCCTCTCCGCAATATCTCAGCACACAGTATTGCGGAAGCACTCTTCCGCTTTATCTCCTGGGTCGGGATTCCAAAAGAAATCCTGACAGACCAAGGCATTGCATTCATGTCACGCACACTGCATGAACTGTATGGGTTACTGGGGATTAAGCCTATCCGCACTAGTGTATCACCCACAAACTGATGGCTTAGTAGAGCGTTTTAATCGAACCCTCAAAAACATAATTCGTAAGTGAAGATGTATGTAATTGGGATAAATGGCTCGAGCCCCTGTTATTTGCAGTACGAGAGGTCCCACAAGCCTCCACAGGTTTTTCACCATTTGAATTATTTTATGGGCGTAAGCTGCGTGGCATTTTGGACAAGAAAATTGGGAGGAGGGACCTTCAGCTAGTAAGAACAAAATTCAATATGTTCTCGACCTGCGTGCCAAACTCCATACACTCACGCACTTAGGAGAATTTGTGGCAGGTGCATGAACATCAAATCTGACTGTATGATAGGGGCACGTACCTAAGAGAATTAAAATTGTTCCAAATTGATAAGAGAAATCAAATAAGAGAATAAGAGAAATCAAATTGAGTTCAAAATTGATCGCCAGGTGGCAAGGGCCCTTTGAGGTCACAAGGCAAGTCGGGGACGTTGACTATGAGGTGAGGCGAATGGACAGGGGTGGGGCATTGCAAATTTACCACCTCAATCTATTAAAACGCTGGAATGAGGAGATCCCCATGGCATTGGTGTCAGTAATCCCAGAGAAGGCGGAGCTGGGGCCAAAGGTTCAAAGAAGAAAATTGACATCACCAACCACTCCGGTCCCTTGTGGAGACCACCTCTCCCTGGCCCAACTCATGGAGGTAGCCCAGTTGCATAAGGGATTTTCTGACATGTTTTCGCCCCTGCCTGGCTGCACCCACCTCATAGAACACCACATTGAGACACCCCTGGGGGTGGTAGTGCACAGTTGCCCTTACTGCCTGCCTGAACACAAAAAAAAGGTGGTCTGGGATGAACTCAAGGCCATGCTCGAAATGGGCATAGTCGAAGAGTTCCACAGTGACTGGAGCAGCCCAGTGGGTCCTGGTCCACAAGACCGATCGGTCGGTCTGGTTCTGTGTGGACTACAGAAGGGTCAACGCAGTGTCTAAATTCGATGCATACCCAGTGCCTCACATTGATGAGCTGCTCGATTGATTAGGCACTGCTCGTTTTTATTCGACACTGGATTTAACGAAGGGATATTGGCAGATCCCCTTGACTCCTCTATCCTGAGAGAAAATGGTCTTTTCCACACCGTTTGGGTTACACCAATTTGTCACACTTCCTTTTGGGTTGTTTGGGGCTAGCGGCTCATGGACAGGGTTCTCCACCCCCACGCCACCTACGCAGCCGCGTATCCCGATGATATTATCATCTATAGCAATGACTGGCCGCGGCACCTCGAACACCTTAGGGCAGTCCTAAAGTCGCTGAGGCGTGCGGGTCTCACAGCTAACCCAAAGAAGTGTGCAATTGGGTGGGTGGAAGTACGGTATCTGGGTTTCCACTTAGGCCATGGGCAGGCGTGTCCCCAAATTAATAAGACGGCAGCGATTGTGGCCTGCCCAAGGCCCAAGACCAAAAAGGACGCGAGACGGTTCTGGGGTCTGGCTGGTTATTATCGTAGGTTTATACCTAATTATTTGGACATCACCAACCCACTGACTGATCTCACTAAAAAGGGAGCACCAGATCCGGTCCAGTGGATGGAGCAATGCCAACAGGCTTTCTCTAGAGTAAAGGCTGCACTGTGTGTGGGGGCCACTGTTACACTCCCCTGATTTTTCTCTCTGCTTTATTTTACAGACAGTTTTGTCAGACAGAGGGCTGGGGGCTGTTCTGTCCCAGAAGGTGGAGGAGGAGGAGCATCATGTGCTGTACCTTAGCCGGAAGCTGTCAATGGGGCAAGGCAGGTACAGCACGATAGAGAAAGAGTGCCTAACCATCAAATGGGTGGTCCTCGCCCTCCAGTACTACCTACTGGGATGCCCCTTCACCCTCTGTTTGGACCACATGCCCCTCCAGTGGCTCTACGGCATGAAGGATGCCAATGCGCAGATCACCTGTTGGTATCTGGTTCTCCAGCAATTTAAATTCGAGGTGGTCCTCAGGCCAGTGGCACAGATGGACATGGCGGACATCCTGTCTCGTCGGGGGGGGAGTCCACTGTAGGCCGTACGGCTCCTCGGCCTGAGTCGGGCAGTGGGGGTATGTGGCAGTGGGGGCATGGCCGAGCATCAGTCTGTGAATGGAGGGTGGAGTCAGGGAAGGTGAGTGGTCATGTCACTACATCTGTTGTCAATTAACGTGCGTTTGTGCATCTCCTCCAGTGACCGTGCCCTATAAAAGGAGAGTGAGAAGGGGAGGTCAGTGCTGAGGGCTTGATAACAGCCTGTGTGTGTGAGAGAGAGTTCTGAGTTGTGTGCTGAAGATCAGCAAATAAAGAAAATATTTCAAATGTAAATAACCGCCTGCCATGCTTCTGTGCTCCACCCACATCAGGGTCTCACTACAGTGGTGCTGAAACCCGGGATCAAGTGCAGAAGGGAACTGCCCCATGGAGTCCTCACCATTCAAGGACTTAATCCATGCCACAGCCCAGCAGAACCAGCACCAAGCTGGTCGCCCTCTGAAAGAAGCAGGAACAACTGTTTGAAGCCTTGGTGCTGGTCCAACAGGAAAACCACCAGGTGTTACGGCACCTGCTCACATCGGCGGGGCCCACGACCACCACTGGAGCAGACCCTCCCCACCTCAGCCTAATGAAGATGGGTCCGCATGACAATCCGGAAGCCTTCCTCGCGCTCTTCAAGCAGGCAGTGGAGGCATGGGGTTGGCTGGTCGACCAGCGCGCGGCACGCCTCCTCCCCCTGCTGACAGGTGAGGCGCAACTGGCCATGCTGCAGATCCCCGCCGACAGCCGGCTCGTGTATGCGGACCTTCGATGAGTCATCCTCCAGCATGTTGGCCACTCCCCAGAGCAACAACAACAGTGCTTCCACTTGCTGAGCTTGGAGGAGGTCGGCCGACCGTTCGTGTTTGGGCAACAACTCTGGGATGCCTGCCGGCGGTGGCTGAGGGCAGATGACTGCAATGCCAAGGGAGTGATGGATCTGGTGACACTGGAGCAATTCGTCGCATGACTTCCAGAAGGAACGGTGGAGTGGGTCCAGTGTCATCGCCTGGCGTCGCTGGACCAGGCAATCGAGCTGGCAGAGGACCACATGGCGGCAGTTCTAATGGCAGGAAGGCGTATCTCTTCTTCTCCTCTCTCTTCTCTCTCTCCCTCTCCATCTGCTTCCCGTCCTCACCCCATTCCCCCACTGCAGGGGCTGGCTTCCCCCCAGCCGGTCTGGTGCACCCGTTGTGTCCTCCCATTTTCACCTTCCTTGTCTGTGTCTCTTCCCCCCCAGGTGAGTGATGTGCGTAACACCGGTGCAGAGGGAGAGCCTGGGCCGGTGTGCTGGCGCTGTGGGGAGCCGGGACATCTCCAATATCAGTGCTCTGCGATGGAGGTGGGCACAGTGGTCCAGGTCCCCGACGTGCCAGAAACTGCCCTTGATCGGGCCAGAGTGTATCATATACCGGTAAGTGTCCAAGGGGATACGTATCAGGCTTTGGTGGATCCCAGCTGTAACCAGACCTCAATCCACCAAAGCCTGGTGCAAGGTGAGGCATTGGAGAGAGCACGAGTGGTGAAGGTGTTG
>JAODVO010000023.1:18307004-18319769 GCA_025400055.1 Notarius lentiginosus
TGGCGACTTGTCCAGGGTGTACCCCGCCTCTCGCCCATAGTCAGCTGGGATAGGCTCCAGCTTGCCTGCAACCCTGCATAGGATGAGCTGATGGATGGATGGATGGAGTGTATTGAAATATTTCAAAACAAACTGTAACACCAGTCAACGTGTCAAAAACCTTTAGTGCATTCTGAGTTAAAATATATGTTTCATTAGAAACATCATTGGTTGTAGCTATCAAAAATGAGCCTCTGAAGCTCTTAAAAGCTTACCGAGATTGGCATACATGACAAAAAGGTTGAAGTACTGCTGTAGATGTCGGCCATGCTCAGATACCTCCCTCCTCAGCAGGTTAAGCACAGCCCGCAAGAGGTGATCACTCAGGGTCATATTGTCACAGGTCTATCACCAAGAATATGTAAAAGAGAGAGAGAGAACAAAAATATTCTTAATCTTATAAATAATGTCTTCATCTTGCAGGCTGTTTGTTCAAAACTAATTAAAATACCTTCAGGTCTCCCTGTATATGTACATGGATTAATAACTTCGGCAATTTATCATTTATTACCTCGCCCGGGACGGAGTCCACCAGGGGGCAAGATATCGTTTTCAGTGGGGTTTCTTTGTATGCATGTTTCTTTGTTAGCAACATTATGGGAAAATGGCTGGACCAGTCTTCATGAAACTTTCAGGATACAGTAGATGGGCATTAGTCTCAAAGAGAACCTCCAACATTTTGAGGGTCATCCAGTCAAGGTCACCAAAAAGGTCAAAATCATAGTTATTACAGATTTACTACATAATTATATGTAAGAAAATCTTAGCTCCTCTGAAGAGCTCTTTAGCTGCACTTAAAAACAACCAACCAAAGAAGTGTGCTACCGGGCGAGGTTTGTTTTGCCTGGCAACACTTGTTTTTTCACTTATTTGTCATCATTACTTGTTCATAGTCATACTAACCTGTGTGGAGGAGCCTGGTGAAGTGACTGGGGCAGGGCATGGGCCATCCTGCAGTGAAAAGTGTGCAATGAAGACGATAAGTTTGGAGAAGGCTCCACGAACCTCGGCACTTGGGCACTCCAGCAGATATTCAGAGAAGCGCGTGGGGTATGCAAACAAGACGTTGTGTGCAAACCAGCTGCGGACATTCTTACTGTGACACAGTAGGATGCACAAGGCATCATACCTTGACAACAAACAGAAATCAGTTGAGAGAGTGAAAGATTAAAAACAGAAACATCATAACATTTACACACACTTACCAATCGCTAGCAGGGCCTCTGACTACTTTTTTGGTATGGAATCCTGTAGTGAACAGGAATCTAGCAGCAAGATGAATACTTATCATAGCTATTTCTTCAGCTTCAGGTAGCAGGTATTCTTGACCTTGTCAAAGCAAATAGAACCAGAGACCTATGTTTCCAGCGATATGTTTCCAGTGATTAAATCTGAATACAGTGCACTAATAGACTGTTACACTTAAATTGCAGTTTCACAAGTTCATACCTGGGGGTGGGTTCAGGTAAACGCTATTGCAGGTGAGCAGCTTTTTGACAAACTGGAAGTACTCAAGGCTGTACTGCATGCGGCTGTGCATGAAATGCACATTCTGCTTGCGTACACCACACTCGATGGCTGAGGGCATCTTGAGATGGTGAAGCTTTGGCACCAGTGTCATCTCTGCTATGTGCTTCAACAGCTCGTCATCAACGCTGACTGTGTCCATCCGCTCATAGAACAGAATGTAGGCGTTCCACCAGCGCTTTTGCCGCCGGTATGACATGCGCTTCATCATGTGGTCAAATACCTCACCCATGTACTCTCCACCAAAGCACTGGTTCTTCATCTCCTCATCATCATCCATCTTGCACTCAGTGACATCACCATCATCAAATTTGTACCAGCGATCTCGCTGGCCATCAGCACTATTGCTGTGCCGTTGGACAATGTAGGAGTAGTAATGTCCACCGCTGGCCTGCCCTGAGTGCACCAGCACTCCTACTAATCGGTAACGGGAGCTTCTGCTCAAATGTGGCTCGAAGGGTGCATTCTGGTGGATGACTTGACTCTCTGTAGAAACCTCATTGCTCTCTAGCTTGGCCACTCCTGCTACAGTGTATGGTTCCATGTCCAACTCACGTGGAAACTCAAAGTAATCATTAAACTTTATGGCACACTCACGCTCCCAATCATAGTCAAAACGCTTGAGCTGAATGGCCAGTACTGGAGGAAGCTTCTTAATCAGGAGACGTTTCACGGTATCAACCTGTGGATGATGATACACAAAGTAAATAAACGCACAATATAGAAATTGCCAAGCCAGTCTTTTTTCTGATCTCAGCGGTTCCAGATTAGTTTTCTGTGGGTGTTTGGTAAATTATATAGTTATGGGGGGAAAAGAAAGTATGCCCTCCTTCAAAGCTATGTTTTTATTTATTTATCAGGGCATAAATAGCAATTGTGTGGTCCTCACCAACATCTGTAAACAACCAACCAACCTTGGGTGACCACAAGAAACACAATGGGTGTGAATAAGTAAGTACACCCTCCCTACTTCCACAATCATTCAGAGAATAAACAGCAACCAGGTGGTACTAATGAAATGTACACGATTATTTAAAATCAAGAAGTATGACTACCTCAATAAAAGCAGAACTTTTGACAGTTTGGTCTTCTGGAGCATTCAGGAGTGTCTCTACATCATGCCAAGGGGGAAAGGGAGAGAGGGGAAAAAAAAAAAAAAGATATCAGCCATGACCCTCAGAGAAGCAAATGTTGCTGCTCATCAACCTGGGAAGGGTTATAAGGCCATCTATAAGCAAATTGAAATTCATCATTCAATAGTAAGGAGGAGTGTTTACAAATGGAGAACTTTCAAGACAGTTGCCAATCTTTCAATGAGTGGACGTCTCAGGAAGTTCAGTCCAAGGTCAGACTGTTTCATGCTCAGAGTTACTGTATAAAGAAAAACCCAAGACCTACAGACATCTGTAAGCACATTCAATGTTTTTGTTCATGACAGCACAATCAGAAAAAGACTGAACAAGTATGGTTTTCTTGGAAGGGTGGCTAGGAAAAAGCACCTTCTCCCCAAAAAGAATATGGCTGCATGACTTATGTTTACAAAACTGCCTCTGAACAAACCACAAATGTTCTGGAACAATATCTTTGATGAGACCAAGGTGGAGATGTTTGGTCATCATGCACAGCACCGTGACTGGCAAACACCAAAATACAGCGTAAACACCTCATACCAACTGTCAAGCATGGTGGTGGAGGGGTGATGATTTGGGCTTGTTTTGTAGCCAGAGGACCTTATAGAAACTTGCAGTCACTGAGACAACGATGAACTCTACTTTTCCCAGAATATTCAAATGGCCACAAATGTGAGGCACATCTGCCCAGCAACTTAAGTTGGGCTGAAATTGGGTCAAGCAACAGCACAATGATCCCAAGCACACCAGCAAATTGACACCTGAATGCCTAAAGAAGAAGAAAAAAAAATCAAGCTGTTCAACTGGCGAAGTAAAAGTCCAGATCACAGGAATCACATTGAGATGCTGAAGAACCTTAGAGTTTTACGCATAAATGAATGCCCTCAAACATCAATGAACTAAAGCAATGTTGTAAGGAAAAGTTGGTCAAAATTTCTTCAAAATGATGACAAATTCCTACAGAAAACATTTGTAGTTGCTAAAAGTGGTTCTGAATTGTAGGGTGCACTTATTTTTTTTCCTCCCACCTGTTTTCTGAGTTTTTAATTACTTTTTGGGAAAAATGACAAAATATTTAAATCTTTTGTGTCGTTTTGTTCTCAGCTGAGGTTATTTGTTTATTGAAGTTTCTGAGGACTGTACAACTTATTTAAGCCCTGAAAAATAAAAATAGAATTGAAAGAGGGTGTACTTTCTTTTTCCCCACTTGGATATAAACACATTGAGGTTATTACACAAGTTCCTATCGACATTAAATTACAACAATAATGATTTTATTCATTTTGGTATAGATCCCTTCATAACCGACATCAAAAATTGTGTGCACAACTTTGGCCACAAAAGTGGTGTTCCCCAGCCATTCTGACTACCAAAAATGAGGTAGCAAGCATTTAAAATCGAATAAAAACTGCTTCCAGCATAAAAATGTCTGGATGTTGTGTATACAGTTGTCAGAATTGATATTCCACAAGCAGACTCACGTTTTACAGGATTTCAACAGGATCGCGACCGTTTCAGAGCCACTAGCGGTGTCTGTGGCTGCAAGCGATTAAAAGTGTTGACTGGAATGAGGACACAATCAAAAATGCTTGCGTATGCAGCACCTACTTTATATCAGATAAGGTTATCTATCTAAGTTACGGGGCAAGGCATACAATTTTTGATATAGTAAGGAGAGTAACAGCCCAAGTTAAATTTGAAAGGACAGTAACACAGAAGCATAATTCATGTTTGCATAACAACTATATCGTAGGGCTCTGAACTATGTTAGCTACAAGCCCACAACACCAAATAATAGGCTATTTACCCTGCCATACAGGTGCAATTTGCTGTAAGGATGTAGTTTTCTCATTTGTTGGTTATAACCCAAGCCTCATACATGCAGATTCGGCCACTTGCTAACATCTTCAACCCACTCATTAATAGCACACGGATCTGGAAGTCAGTCACCATTTCTCAATGTCAATTTGTTGAGGTAATATTCATGATCTTTTGTTGTTAATCCCCTTGCATAGCTGGACAAGCTGTTGATCTCTGCCATACTTCCATTGCCAAAATGTGCACACGTACATATGATGTCATCATTGCGCACAAACTGTGAACGGGTCTATTCTTTCTTTCAGTGTTTGAACAATTGATTTCATGTTTGTCCCCCCCAACTGAAATAAAAATTTGTTCATTTACTCAGGGTAGAGGCTTGGCTTATAAACTACCCTACCAAAAAAAAAAAAGTCGTCTCACACTCTAATATTTGATTGGATCACCTTTAGCCTTGATTACAGCATGCATTTGCCATGGCATTGTTCTGATAAACTTATGCAATGTCACAACATTTATATCAGTCCAGAGTTGTATTAATTTTTCCACTGAGAGCTTGTGCTGAGGATGGGAGAGTCAAACCACTGCGCAAAGTCTTCTCCAGCACACCTCAAAGATTCTTAATGGGGTTAAGGTCGGGACTCTGCAGTGGCCAAAATCATGTGTGAAAATGATTTCTCATGCTTCCTGAACCAGTCTTTCAAAATCTGAGCCCTAATTTTATGCCCATGCCATCAGGGAAGGGGGAATCGATTGATCGGATAACTTGGTCATTCAATACCTTCAGATCATCAGCTGACTTCATTTTATTGCCACATAACTTTGTTGCGCCTCAACCTGACCAACTGAAGCAACCACAGATCATAACACTGCCTCCAGAGGCTTGTACAGTGGCCACTACACATGATGAGGTGCATCGCTTCATGTGCTTCCCTTCTTACTTTGACACATCCATCACTCAGGAAAAGAGCAAATATGGATTTATCAAACCACATGACCTTTTCCCCATTGCTCCAGGGTCCAATCTTTATGCTCCCTAGCAAACTGAAGCCTTTTCTTCTGAAAGCCTCACTCACAAGTGGTTTTCTTATGGCCACACAGCTGTTTAGTGCCAATCCTGCGAGTTCTCATCACAATGTGAGAGTGGAAATGCTCCTAGTTTCACTATTAAACATCGGTGTGAGCTCTACTGTCATTCCCCCCCCCCAACGATTCGACTTCAAGCATTTAAATGATCTCTGATCATGGTCAGTCAGGATCATTTTCCAACCACATTTTTTTCCACAAGGTTGATGGTTCACCACCATCCTTCCAGATTTTAATAATGCGTTGGACAGTTCTTAACCCAATTCCAGTCATTTCAGCAGTCTCCTCAGTTGTTTTCTTTGCTTGATGTAGGCCAATAATTTGACCTTCTGAAACACAGTAATACCTTTTCTATGAGCACGGGATACGTCTTCTGACATGTTTGTTGATGACAAGCTACTCACTGCATAAGTTAGGGTAAAAAGAACTGTTGCCAGCTGAAATATATCAATCATTGCAGTAATTATCCAATCAAAGACTCTTATGTATTTGCTTATTTCAATCCAAATGGTGATTTTTTTTTTTTGGCCGGGCAGTGCATTTGGCCTATATTTACAAACAAAGCTTTAATTAAATCTGACTTGTACCGCAGCATTGCTGAACTCTCTAATTTGAAGTTGCGGATTAATTTTCTACAACCCCAATTCCATAAATTTGGGACACTGTGTAAAATGTAAACAAACAGAGTGATTTACAAATCATGGAAACCCTATGTTTCACTGAAAATAGTACAAAGACAACACATCACATGTTGAAACTGAGAAATTTTATTGCTTTTTGAAAAATAGATGCTCATTTTGAATTTGATGTCAGCAACACGTTTCAGAAAAGTTGGGACAGGGCAACAGAAGACTGAAAAAAGTTGTGTAATGCTTAAAAAAAATAAAAACTAATTAGGTTAATTGGCAACAGGCCAATAACATAACTGGGTATAAAAAGAGCATCCCACAGAGGCGGAGTCTCTCAGAAGTAAAGATGGGGAGGGGTTCACTGCTCTGTAAAAGACTACATGAGCAAACAGTGCGACAATTTAAGAATAACATTCTTCAATGTAAAATTGCAAAGAATTTGGGGATCACATCATCTATGGTGCATAATATCATTAAAAGATTCAGAGAATCTTGGGAAATCTCTGTATGCAAGAGACAAGGCTGAAAACTGACATTGGATGTCTGTGATCTTCAGGCCCCGAGGCAACACTGCATTAAAAGCAGACATGTGTCTGTCATGGAAATCACTGTATGGGCTCAGGAACACTTCAGAAAACCATCATCTGTGAAAAGAGTTCATTACTGCATCCACAAATGCAAGTTAAAACCATATATAAACAATATCCAGAAACACCGCCACCTTTTCTGGGCCCGAGCTCTTTTACGATGGACTGAGGCGAAGTGGAAAATTGTCCCAAGGTCTGATGAATCAAAAGTAGAAATTCTTTTTAGAAATCATGAACACCATGTCCTGCAGGCTAAAGAGGAGAGGGACCATCCGATTTGTTATCAGTGCACAGTTCAAAAGCTAGCATCTGTGATGGTAATGAGGGTGCATTAGTGCACATGACATGGGTAGCTTGTACATATGGGAAGGCATCATGAATGCTGAATGATAGATACATGTTTCTGAGCAATATGCTGCCATCCAGACAAAATCTTTTTCAGAGAAGGTCTTCCTTCTTTCAGCAAGACAATATCAAACTGCTTTCTGCACATATTAAAACTGCATGGCTCCGTAGTAAAAGAGTCCAGGTGCTAAACTGGCCTGTGTGCAGTCCAGACCTGACTCCCATTTAAAACATTTGGTACATTATGAAGCGCAAAATATAGCAAAGGAGACTCAGAACTGTTGCACAACTGAAATTGTATGTCAGGCAAGAATGGGACAACATTTCTCTTTCAAAACTACAACAATTGGTCTCTTCAGTTCCCAAACATTTACAGAGTGTTGTTAAAAGTAGAGGTGATACAACAGTGATATACATGCCCCCGTCTCAGCTTTTTGAAACGTGTTGCATCAAATTCAAAATGAGCATATATTTTTCAAAAAAACAATATAGTTTCTCAGTTTCAACATTTGATTTGTTGTCTTTGTACTATTTTCAATGAAATATAGGATTTCCATGATTTGCAAATGATCATATTTTGTTTTTATTTACAGTTTACACAGTGTCCAAACTTTTTTGGAATTGGGGTTGTACCTGAAACTACTTTTTTTTTTTAAGCAAAGGGTCGTCTCACACCAAATATTGATTTTGTTTCATTTATTATGACTTACTGCTGTTTATAGTACTTTTTTAATGTTGAAACATTTCATGTCATTATTTTTTTATGCCATTTTTGGTCTATAACATTTCTTTACATGTGCCTAAGACTTTTGCACAGTACTGTATATGCTAATGTGAAAACTATAAATGGTCAATGGTGCATTTCTTTCCTGTGTGCAGTTCCTGGCCATGATGGACAGCTTGTGTTTGGACATGTAAATAAAAAGCCTTGTGTCTTCATGCAGGGCAGGTTCCATCTATATGAGGGTTATTCATTGTGCAAGGTGAGTCTGGACTCTTCATGCCCTTAATTCTAATGCCACAGCAGTTATTTGACTCCAGGACATTTAGCAGTGTAAATAACATGCATTTGCATAAGATCACATCGAATCACATGATTGAAATTGAAGACATCCTCCATAAATGTGTTGCTCAGCTTACAGAAAAGATACACATTTTCCTTTACTGTCTTTAACTGTGATGTATTGTGTGTAAAATCCCTGTTCATAATCTTCAACAAGGTTGTGCAGTTTTGTTTTTTGGGTTTTGTTTGTTTGTTTTTACTTGGGTTTTTTTTTCATCATACTGTGTGTATCATGGGTTAGCCCATGTAAGCTGTTCAACTCCTAATGAATGTAGGTAGATGTGGCATTTATCTCTGTAAGCTGTTGACCCTGGCACTCTTTCTGATTCCACAAGGACAATTGAACCGAGGGAAAGCTACTCCTATCTGCAAAACAGAATGGAGTTGGCACCTCGAGTATGGCTCATTAACTTTATCTGTCACAATCAGAAGCCATGCTGCATAAATATAGAGAGGACAACCGGAGGCTGCTGATATTGGAGAGAAATAAACTGTTTTCCACACACAAGCATGAAGGGGATAGGTGGATATGAGTGTAGAATTATAAAAGCTAGACTTAACAACAGAAATCTAAACAATGTTGTCATATAAGTGGCATAAATGATTTCGAGTATAATATGCTTTACAGTATACTGTTCAATATCCATTACAAAAAAGTATTAGTATTATCATAATCAGATACCTTGAGTATACAGTATGCTCTGATTATGCAATAACACATATCTATTGGAGAACTAGTTTGATGTATTAGACTACTAAGTCACAGCTGATTTGTAAAGTCTTCTTTTTTTTAATGGTAATTCACATGTCCTTCTGCTCACTGCTTTGTTAGCTTTACAGAAGAGAATAAATTGAGTTCTAGGCTTGCTTAGCCTGGGTTATCTAAGACAGAAGCTCTGAAATTTACACATGTCTATCCAGGAGAATCATTTAAGTGTGGCACAAGGTGCCAAGGTCCCGCTTTTCATTAAATCGCAGAGGGATCGACATCCTCCAGAAGTGCGGAAGAACTGCCAGAGTAATTGCACCTCTGACAATATGACACAACGCATTACAATCAGACGTCACTGCCAGCATATGTCTCTAAAGCTGGGCAAGAGCACTTCACTCTTAATGTAGGCTTAGGCATTAAATCAATCCATCGCCTGTCTTATTCAGTAGCAGCATTTCCAGGGGCCATCTCTGTGAAAATATTCTACTTGAAACCTTCTACCTGGTATGGTGCTGACCTGAGTCAAAGTTTCATCAAGGCTTACGTTTGAGATTAAGAGTAGTCAAATTAGTTGGTGATTTTTGTGGCTGAAAAGTAGTGACTTACCAATTCACATTTTCAGCTCCACAGTAAGATTTAAAAGTGGCAGAACGGTTTATCATTGTAATGTTGTAGTGCCCTATTGTGAGGAGATTGCAAGTTTGAATCCTGATGATGCCATATCTGTCTGTAGCTGGCATCCAAAAGATAATTATTGGTCCTGGTCTCAGGATGGAAGGAATAGTCTTCCTCTCAGACTGAGGGCTGATGTGCTATACAGTGGAATTAACTACTGTGTGGGCATTGGCAATGACTAAATAGAGAGAAAATTTACTAAAATAATCAGACTGTCATTATCCAAAACCTGTAACACAAGCAACTCTAATTTTGAGTGACAGTGCAGCTTGATCATCTGCAGCCCAAGAGATTTGAAATAACTAATCTGAGGTACAAGAGGACTGGAAATCAAATTATTTTTCCTCTGGTTTGGATGCTAATTCCCCTAAATCCTGCACCAACACACTGCTTTTTTCACTCTTTAATGAAGAGATTTTATGAAGACCTGTCAATATATAATTGAAGCTGAATACGGCCTAAGAAGCTAAAATCATGAAGTATTTGTCAGACATGATTGTGTTCTGCTCGGTGAGTGAATAAGCAGGCTTCTCCTTCAATCAGTTATTTACTATACTGTTCTGCTAATCTATCTCTCGTTTCAGAGTTTCAGAATGAGAAGGATATTTTGCCATGAAACCTGCCTTACTTGCAGGTTGTCAGTTTGAGTGCATGCAGTAACACACATGCAAACGTACACAACTTCATTAAGTGAGCTCTTCTTTGCTGACAGATGTGTTGTTGAGCGTAATTGGATAGCAATGTTCCTAGCCCTTCATTGACCCCTGGTTATGTCAATTAGTAAGGCACTTTCACTGAGTTGATGCAGTTAGTGTTTGAATACACTTTCCTTATTCCTGCAGCTTAAGTCTGATTATACTGTACTATCACTGCCCTGAAGAGGAAATGAAGAGAGAAGAACACAAAGTAAAATAAACGGAGTTGTTAGCTTTATAAACTTTAGACATTACAGGGGAGAAAACAGACAAAAAGAACAGAGAGTGAAAACCTTTTGAATTAATGTACAAACACATATGCAAACCACACTTTTTCTTTTATTATGTGGATTAAGAACTTAGCTTCCCCATATCTTTTTTTTTTTTTTGGCTAATTCTTTCCCAATTTAACCGTTGCTAATTCCTGAACACTAGGTAGGCCTTCACTATTTTTTTGACAGCTACCAATTTATAAGGTGAAGGCAAAAAGGTGCTTGGGCAGCATGGTGGTGGTGTACTGGTTAGAGCCCAGTGGCCGACGGGGGCTGTTCTGTGTATGGTTTGCATGTTCTGCCCGGGTTTCCTCTGGGTGCTCTGATTTCCCCCACAGTTCAAAGACATGCGGTTAGGTTAATAAGGGGCAGCCTTGGGCTGAAGTGCCCTTGAACAAGGCACCTAACCCCTAACTGCTCCCTGGGTGCTGTAGCATAGTGGCCCACTGCTCTGGGTATGTGTGTGTGTGCTCATTGCTCATTTGTGTGTGTGCATGTGTGTGTTCACTGCTTCAGATGGGTTAAATGTAGAGGACACATTTCACTGTGCTTGAGTGTGCATGCGACAAATAAAGGTTTCTTCTTCGACACAAACACCATAATTTGGGGGAAGTCATGGCCTAATGGTTAGAGAAGTAGCTTTGAGACCAAAAGGTCGCTGGTTTGATTCCCTGGACCAGCAGGAATGGCTAAAGTGCCCTTGAGCAAGGCACCTAACCCCTAACTGCTCCCCAGGCTGTACTGGGTATGTTGTATATCACTCTGGATAAGAGCGTCTGCTAAATGCCTGTGATGTGATGTGATGTGATGTGATGTGATGTGAAAGGGCAGCTTTACATGCTAAGAGGAGAGTGTTAATCACTCAATTTTGTAGAAAAGAATGAACAGATTTCTATAACTTGTTAACATATGCTTTCTCTGAGACACATTTAGAAATAAGCTCCTGCAAATATAAGGCCACACGCTCTTACAGAAAAACATATGTTGAATCTAGAATTCTAGAATATTTTTTTTATTAAATTTTTTTGTTGATGCTATGTCTAACCCTATAACTGAGTCTTTTCCTGTCAGAAAGGTTTCCAAGGATATTCACTTTAGCAAACTAAGAACCCTTAATTATTCAAACAACCTTTTGAAGAACCTTTATCTGAAGCGTGTAGGACACGTATGCTTGAAGGAGATTTTTTTATACACAGTCTTACAGACATGGGTGATTAGCTGTTGTAGCCTCATCTTGGCTTAAATGTACTGAAATAATTGCCCATCCATGAAGCTGTAATGGTGTCTGATTTAATTTGGAGTCTGATTTGGAATTTAACTTTTGGAAAGTGCTGGTTGAACCTAAAATGTAAAAACAAAGTCACTGCTGTCAATTGCGACCTCCTGCCTTCACCAAGCTTCATCAGTTCAAGTTCATTATTCATCTCTCTTTCTTCCTCATTCTCTCTGTCTCTTACTGTCACACTCTCTGTGTGGCACAGAACCTAATTGCCTTGAATGCACATTCTGCATTTATCTCTTTTAACATCATGAACGCTTCTCTTTACCCCCTGCTCACAGCAGCAGCTGGCCTCTCTCTCTCTCTCTCTCTCTCTCTCTGACTCAAGATAAAGATTTATAAATTAAATAGCCATGTATTATATAATTTAAGGACAATGTGAAACGAATTATCATGCTCTTTCCTCCACAATATTAATATATTTCTAAGATGTATTCATTGTTTTCGTTAGCATTTTCACTTGATGAGATCTAGAAGTGGGAAAGGGGGCAGGTAAATCCTGATATGATTCTGCATGGTGATTACATGGTAGAAATAATCAGAAGATATTTACTGAGGGGCAAATTTCAATGCATTTTGATTTTGAAAGAAACTAAGAATTTTGTGTTTTCGGTGATTAATACATGAATCATGCACCAAGAGCATGAACTAACAAGGTAAAAAGGTCAGGTAAATTTCAGTTTATCTTTAGTGTGGTGGGCAGTGCAGTGGTACGGTGAGTAGCGTTTGCCCCTCATAGCTCCAAGATCCCTTGTCTGATCCTGAGTTTAGGTTGTTGCCTGTGTGGTGTTTCACATGATCTCCAGGTACTGTGGTGCTTGAAAGTTTGCGAACCTTTTAGAATTTTCTATATTTCTGCATAAATATGACCTAAAACATCATCAGATTTTCACACAAGTCCTAAAAGT
>JAODVO010000023.1:19026243-19042870 GCA_025400055.1 Notarius lentiginosus
AAACTGTTAATGTTATAGTCATGTTGTCTGTTGTTGCCCAAATGAGGATGGGTTCCCTTTTGAGTCTGGTTCCTCTCTAGGTTTCTTCCTCATGTGGTCTGAGGAAGTTTTTTCTTGCCACCATTGCCATAGGCTTGCTCATTGGGGATAGATTAGGGATAAAATGAGCTCATGTTTTAAGTCATTCAAATTCTGTTAAGCTGCTTTGCGACAATGATTATTGTTAAAAGTGCTATACAAATAAACTTGACTTGACAATGGTAATAATGCCTCTGTCCCAACTTTTTTTGTGTGTGTGTTTTTCAGGCATCAAATTCTAACTTTGTTTATATTTACAAAATGCAATCAAGTTGGTCAGTAAAACTACTAAAAATCTTTGTATTTTTGTTCGTTAAATTTGAGGTGCATGCGAATTAACAAATCAGATTTTTTTTATTACATCTGGGAAGATATTCCAACTTTTCTGGAAATGGGGCTGGTACACACACACACACGCTTTCAGTCACTATCATACTGATCACATACACATGGACTTGATCATGAACACTGCATAAATACATACACAAACCAGCAGTTCTCTGTTACCAAACCTTATATAATGTGTGTTGTTATTCTGGTTTTTATCATGCCTTGCCTGATTTAGTGTGTGTACGTTTCCTGACCCTTACCTGTTTAGTGACTACAGTCTTGCTTAGCATTTAGGATTTGTTTGGCAATTTTTAAATAAAGCATTCTAGCCTGCAACTGCTTCCATCACTGCTGCCTAACAGAATACATTACCATCACAGGGAGGCAGCAGGCATGCTGGATTGAAACAGGCTATAGCAGCCCAAGATTTACTCCTTGGAAATCAGCAGCAACAGATAGCCATGATCAATGTACAGTTAGCTCAGCTGCCAACCATGCTGGAACAATCACTAGCTACATAGGTGGTACATTCCCAGTCTGCTTCTCTGCTCATCATGCACTCTGATAAGCATTCAGGTGATTCAGCCATGTGCAAGAGCTTCATGTTACAATGTTCTCAGTAATTATCAAAGGAATAAAGCATCATTGAGCAAATCAAAATTGCTTAATTAAATCAACCTGCAGGTCAGAAGCTGAGCTGAATCCTGTTCATGAACCCAGTGCTTCGGGAACTCGGCTAATCAAAGCTAATCTCTGTGGAATGCCAAAGATGTCACAGGGCATCTGCTTCTACTATGGCAGCCCCAGACACCAAGTGGCACAGTGCTCCTTGAGGTCATGTATGATCAAAACATAGTCATGTCACAATATCAACATTACAAACCAATATTTTAGCATATGAATTCAAGTGTCATGTGAATTCATGTTGGAGACATGAATTTCACCAGACCCTCATCCCTAGGGGTCTGAATGGCTGATTGGGGGGGAGGAAAACCTTTGTTTCAATGGCCCAAGGACAACTTGAGTTTACCCCCATTAACAGAGCCTACCACCAGAAGACAACAAACAAAAACCCATTTATGGATTAAGTGTAGATAGTTGTAGATTGCTGGACAGTCATAAAACTCAAGACACATTTGACAAAACTGACCGCTTCTGGCACAGAGTCACACGAAAAACAGAAGAAAGAAAGAAGGATTTAATTTTTATTTGCATTTTAATGAAACAGTAATAAAATGTTAAATATTTAAAAAATAGGTGGTACGGTGGTGTAGTGATTAGCACTGTCGCCTCATAGCAAGAAGGTCCTGGGTTTGAGCCCAGTGGCTGACAAGGGCCTTTCTGTGTGGAGTTTGCATGTTCTCCCCGTGTCTTTGTGGGTGTCCTCTGGGTGTTCCGGTTTCTCCCACAGTCCAAAGATATGCAGGTTAGACTAATTGGTGGCTCTAAATTGACCATAGGTGTGAACGTTAGTGTGAATAGTTGTTTGTATGTGTTAGCCCTGCAATGACCTGGTGACTTGCCCAGGGTGTACCCCGCCTCTTGCTCATAGTCAGTTGGGATAGGCTCCAGCTTGCCTGCGACCCTGTACAGGATAAGTGGCTACAGATAATGGATGGATGTTTAAAAATAGATTTTTTTTTATTAATGCAAGTTTTTTTTTTCGCATCCAAGCTGTTCTTTTACTCATATTGGCAGTAGCTTACTCTGCCTATATTTGCCACAGTTTCTGCTTGTTTGGTTTTAATGATAATTAATAAATCTGGTGGTTTGGAGACTGCTCAGGAGCCTGTTTCATACCTGATTGTTGGCTTCCTTGTCTCCTCTATTTGGTTGCTTTTGTCTCTACAATCTGAACAACAATGTGGATTAACAGGCTGCTTCTGTGGATCACGTTCACCTGGAGTACCCTATTTTTCATATTCTGTCCAATAACATCTATACGCCAAAACATGGCAGTGAAACGTTTTAAACTTTTATTCCACCCCTCTGAGCCACCATCAATATTGCATTCTCACCTGGACATCCTTTGCCATTTTCATTGGAAATATATCCAACATGAAGCGCAAAGGAATTACAGCCTCGATAACACACAGTCAATATCGTCCTTCTGATCCTCTACTTCTTGACCTTTAAGAAAACCTGGATGAACCGTTCATCACACTGTGCTAGTTAACCTAGCCAGGTCAGCTAGCACCATACCAGCAGAAACAACCTTGCCTTTGGGTAATTTTAAAACTGGTCACTTACCAACAAGGGTCCTCTACTCTGTGACCTACTGATGGATTGTAAGTCTGATTTTCTGAGTATGACTGAGACCTAGTGTAGAGGAAAATGAAGTTTCAGTGAATTTCTGTGCCTCTCAGATCCTTAGTAAAGGAGGTCAGACATTGTGTCTTATGTTTATATAAGATGAAGAATGTGTTCGTGTTCTATTTTCTAGGTTTGTATAAACATTTATACATGTCGGGACAGTGGCTAATGATAGAGAGGGTGACAAGACTGGACACCCTGAGATTAAGAAGATATCTGATATGCAAGTTATGTTATTGTTATTCTGGCAAGTATATGGAAATGAAGTATATGGAAATGAAGAATAGAAAGTATATGGAAAGAAAAGAAAGTATGGAAATGAAGAATGCTTCTCTGGGTGAAATTCATTCAGAGAGGCCTTCTTGCGAGAAGTATTATAATAAACTTGTTTTCTGTCTGTTTCTTCCTGACAGCCTTGAGTCTTATTAAGCTTTTCCACCACATCTAGCAATGATAGAGATGATTAGCAGTGGCTAATGATAGAGAGGGTGACAAGGCTGGACACCCTGGGATTAAGAAGATATCTGATATGCAAGTTATGTTATTGTTATTCTGGCAAGTGTAAAGCAGGGTCTATGGAAATGAAGACTGCTTCTCCAGGTGAAATTAATTGGAAGAAGCCGTCTTGCGAGAAGTATTATAATAAACTTGTTTTCTGTCTGTTTCTTTCTGACAGCCTTGAGTCTTATTAAGCTTTCTCACCACACCTAGCAACAACCAAAAGATTTTTCACAGCTTAAACTATTCCTCCTGGGTTTCTTTACCTCTGCCAACCACATTTCTATCTGTTTCTTCCTGACAGCCTCAAGTTTTATTCAGCTTTTCCACCACAATTTTGGCAACAAGGATAGCATGTCACAAATGGTGGGGACTTTTCCAGATCCAAGTTTGTGGAAATTATTGCCCAGCAAGTCTGATGAGCTCTCTGGACACAGACTGATTTCTTTAGATGACTGGGATCTCCTGCTACCACTGACATCAAACGAACTCATGGTGAGGAAAAGTCTTCTTTTATTCTCATAAATTGATGATGAATGATTGTGTGTTGCAGAGAACTGTTGTTTAAGCAAATACTGTAGTAAGATGCATGTGTAGATGGCAAATTAACCAACTGGGTGCGTATTTTTGAAGGGGTGAATATGTGCCAGGTTGAGTAAAGAGAACAAAAAGAGGAAAAGCCTTTTCTGCTTTTTTAAGTAATGTTTTGGGCAGACTAGAAACCTACCTGTCTGTTGATGAATAGGAGTAAGTAATCATGATCACGGCAAGTTTCTGGGTAAAAAACCCGTGAGATTACACGGTCTTTGTAATTTTTCTTCGATAACATGGGGCTGACAGAAACAAAACTGACAAATTGAAAAAAAACCTGAAACCTATCTCTCTTGTCCAAAAGTAACGCGTGTTAACTAAGTATAGACCGGACTCGTGTAAGCAACTTAGGATGTGGGTAAAGCAATGCGGATTTCCAGAGGGAGGTAGTTTAAGTGTATGGCACATACAGAATCTTGAGGAGAGGTTGAAAGGAGTAGAGGAAGATAATGGGGGGAAAAAGAAGAAAGATATAATACAGATTGATCGTGGTGTATTTAAAATGTAGCAAAAGGAAGCTGTGATAAGAGATAAATGGGCAAATTCACATACACATCAGGGTCAGGTAGAATGACAGGGAACTAATCAGAATTTTAGTGCTTTTACAGCTCCAGCTCCGCTCTCACAGAGGAATGGTGGCATTCATCCGAAACTCAACCCGATGCAGGGATTCGTTCCCTCCCCCTCTCCCTCCGTTGTCTTCTCTGCCTCCAGAAACAGTGCCTGTGTCACTTTCTGCTGGTCATCAAATGCAGGACCATAATCAACCCATAGAGGAAACTGAACAAGGTGAAAGTTCCATACATCTGACAAAGTTCTGACATCTACTCCAGTGTCATCGCACACAAGGTCCCACACAATAAAGAAGGGAACTGAAGGCTCCCCAGTGCAAGCTGATAAAGGTGAGGAGGTTTGCACAGTCATCCATATGCCAGTGACCACTGTAGCAGGTCCAGAAGGCCCAGCTGTGGCCTTCTGTCCCTGGAGCCCAGAGGAGATTACGCAGATTGCTGCTGAAATAAAGGACCCTAGGCAGCATGGACTTTGATGTGCTGAGCAACTTGACAGCTTGTTCCTCCCCCACCAGCCATAAATTACACCGAGTGTTCATAGAGAAGCTGGGTTTGGACTTTGGCAAGATCCAAGACAAGTTTCCTGAAGAAGAGGAGCATGCAAATCACCCAGACTGGACACATGCCAGTAACAGGGCCTACTGAGAGTCCACTACTGGATTGCAGGATGCTGTCAGAACAAGGTTTCCAGTTCAAATGGACTGTAAGCAGTAGGATGATGAGACAGTAACACAATATCTGCAGAGACATGCAGTATATGCAGAGAAGAAGCAGCAAAGACAGAAAAAAGGACAGCACAAGGCCATGTGTACAGTAGTTTTGGAGGTGCAAGTTGTGCAAGTTATCCGAGTAAAACAGCAGCATGGAGAACGTGAAAGAGATCATGGAAGAGGAAGAAGTCAACAACACTGAGATGGTTGCTTCATCTATGGCTCACTTAATCACTGGCATGACCAATGTCCACATTATCCAAGAGCAGTCCCAAGATCACCGAGACAGTAGACTGACCACCAGTCCTAGTCGCTCAAGCTTCTTGCAGTGAAGAATCTGCTTTGCACTCAATGCTTGCTGTAGCTTGCACAGAGAGTAGGGAAAGTAAACAAACAAGTACATATGCATTATACACTGATGAATTATGTTTGAAAATGCCAATATTTTCTCTGTCTCTAATATGCTCTTAGATTTTTTTTTTAGTAGATTCAGAAGCAAGACACTATCATTAGATCCTCAGAGTTTTCTACACAGCAATAAAATCAGCAACTGATTCTGGAAACACTGTGGGTGCCTCTGGACAGCAGGTCCTTGAGAAATTTATTGAGCCACTCCTCTGTAGACTGGGGGAGTTTGAAACATTTGAGTTTCCATTTTATTGTTTTATTATTGCCCAGAAAACATGCTAGAGAGAGCTCTGATGCACAGATTAGGCATAAGTCTTCTAAGTACTCCAGAGGGGTTACATGTAGTGCGAATCCCAGATGAGGAGATCACAGTTATGAGTAATGGTTAAATTAGACCCATTTCCACCCCTTTATGTGTATGAGTCGAGGCTGGTGCCCTCAGATGTTCTGAATATGAATCATGAGCTGAGTGAGATAGCAAAAACACACTTGTCCAAGTAATACTGATTATATGTGATCAGAAAGCTTACATTGCACCACTCACATTAGCCACGGGTACCCAGATGTTAAATTTGAGCAGGACTGGTCCTGATGAGAAGAGAGGAAAAAAAAACAAGGGGATAGGTGGAAGGATTTGGACCCATGGGTGTTGAAGTGTGTAAATGCAAGTGAATGGCAACATACCACAGATCAAAAATTACTGTACAGTAAAACCATGGATAAATTTCAAATGAATCTGTATTGCACTGTCTCTGTAGAGAGATGGATACTGATAACTGGTGAAAAACCTGTGCCAGAGACTGAGTGGAAATTTACTAAACTTCCAGTTGATTCCCTATGTGTAGCGGAGGTCCCTAAATGGTTTAGGGCACAAGGCAAACATGATGTGGGACTGATAAAGGGTATTGAGCCAGTGGTGATCATCCGAAAATTAGATTTTAGACCCTGTAAATCCCAATATCCCCTGAAACCTCAAGCTATAGAGGGCATTAGACCTATGCTCAATTCTGTAAAGGCAGCAGGGGTAATTGTAGATTGCCCTAATTTCCCCATGCACACTCCTATATTCCCAGTTCAGAAAGACACTAAGTGAAGATTTGTATAAGACCTGCAGAGTGTAAACGCTCGAGCTCCCAATGTTCCTAACCCCATACTATTCTTTCACAAATGCCACCAAATAGTACACATAGTAAGTGTAATGGGAAGTTTTAAGTGTTTAAAAACATTTTAAACATCTAAGTTTAAACGTGCAATTTCTACCACCTAAGCAGAAAGATTTTTGTTTTTGAAAGTGTGTGTGCGCGTGTGTGTGTGTGTGTGTGTGTGTGTGATGGTTTTGAATTCTTTTCTGATATGACATGCACCCGGTTTCAATGTTTAGGCTATAAAAGAGCACAGAAAATATAAGATGTGCTGGAGAGAGGCCCATCATGCAAGATTGCATTTCATATCATGCATTTATTTCTAATTATGCTATTCTTGAGTCTCCCCTTTTACTGATTCATAGTAAGGGAGCACTCCTACACTGGGGATCCAAGATCCCACTTGTCTTTTCATCCAGGCAGTTGATGAGAATTCAGAGGATGTATGATGTCGGAGTTACTACAACAATATGGAGGTAAGTCACGACTAGTTGCATATTATTGTCCTGTAGCAGCGAGATTACCGCGATATCTCAGAGCTTGGGATATTCAAAGTTAACATTATTGATTCCACATGCTGTTTCTGTTTTTCTCCTCGAACAAAAACATCTCATTTGTCAGCAGCTTGCTGGCTTAGATACAACGCTGTGCTACATGAAATTTCAGAACAGAGTTTCACTGTGATATTTATCTTAAACCCCACAATGCTGTTACACACTGAGGATGACAGTGAGCCTCACTATTGCATATCTACCATTTCCCAGGTTTTCTTGCCTCACTCTGATCTCAGAGAAGTTTCTTTGCAAAAACCCAGAGTTTGTGCTTTACATGGATGGCTCTGCTTAAAAAATTAATTAATTAATTAATTAATTAATTAATAATAAATAAATAAAAACAGCCTTCGGTAAGAATGTTATGGGTTTGCAGTGGTCTCTGCCCATGAAACCCTTGTTTCGGGGTTGCTTCCAAGTCACCTTTCAGCACTTACAAGTCACTTAGTTCAGCTGCTGAACTAGTGCACTCACAAAGACCTGCAAATTTGCAGAAGGTAAGACAGGGATTATATACACAGACAGTAGGTATGCTTTTGGAGTAGCACATGATTTAGGTACATTGTGGAAACATTGTGGATTTCTAACATCTACAGGTAAAACTATAGTTATATTATATACTTATTAAAGAACTGTTAGATGCCATTTTACTCCCTAAACAGGTTGCCATTTGTAAATATGATGACCAACTAACTAATTAACTAACTCAACTGATATGGTCTCTACAGGTAACACAGCTGCTTCCAAGGGTTCCACATTTTGCGCTTGCATTAACTCTAACTGTGTCTCAGAATCCTCTTTTCAGGTTTGCTATGCTGGAGCAGATTCAGTTACCAGCTACATCACAGGAGATAGCACGCTGGAAAAAGGCTGGTTGTGTCAAACATAATGGGGTGTAGTAGGGTCCTGATACTAGACCAGGTCATGAGGGAATGCCCTGCCTTTCGAGTTATTTCCCCATGTTTGCTAAGTTAATACATGGGTGGGACCATGTATCAAAAGGGGGAATGATGAGTTATATGGCTAAGTAGTGGTTTACAAAGGGGTTTTCAGTGTTTTCCCAAAACTTTAATGCACCCAATACCAGAAATGCTGTTTGATCATTTGCAGATGGATTTCATTGAGCTCTCATCCACTGAGGGGAAAAAAGTACTGTCTAGTGATTGTTGATATGTTGTCTAAGTGGGCAAAGGCTTTTCTAACGTCCAAACAAGATGCAGGTGCATTAGCAAAAGCCCTGCTGAATGAAACTATTCTACTTTGGGGCATGCCAAAGAAAATTAGCAGTGACAATGGCATCTTATTTGTTAATCAGGCATTGAAACAAGTAAGTGAGGTGATGGGCTTTGACTTAAGACACCACTATGCCTATCACTTAGCAAGTGCCAGTGTAGTAGAGAGAGAGAACAGCACATTGAAGAATAAGCTGGCCAAATAATGTGAAGATATGGGCCTGAATTGGGTGAAGACCTTCCCTATCATGTTGTTTCATATGAGAATGCATGTGAGGGGAAAAACAAACAAAAAGATAATCTCGGACCCCTTTGATTCTGTTCGGCAGGCTACTCAATACTGGCATGAGCTCAGGGCCTAAAACCACAAACCCTAACTGTGTTGTGTGAAGATGAAATGTTGTGTTATTGTATGGATCTCTTTTTTTCTTGCTCTTGCTATCACTCACAAGTAGGTGAAGGACGCACGTCCAGACTGCTTCATGATTTGAAGCCTGGCGATTGGATTGCTGTGGTTGGGACCATATCAGGTGCTGCTGCTGATGCAAACAGCTGTTAAGGTTGGGGGAAAGAGCCACTTGGAGTCATGCCTCACACTGCAAGTGCATACCATTGCCAGGAGGAACAGAGGAGGACGTAGAGGAAACATCAGAGACAAAGGAGGAAGAGAACAGTGAGTAGGTGAGGCCTAGTGGGGTGTTATGGAGTTTTGGTGAGGTGGGAAGAGTGAAAAAAGGTGTGCGTACACTCAGAGCACCAAAATACATCCAGAATAGTAAAGTGTCACCCCCTAACGGCACCTATCAGTGTTTCCCTATCTGATGCTGTGATATCGATCACCCATCACCTGGTTTTGTAAGCTGCTGGGACACACACCTAATTGTAGTAAGTGTTTTCCTGAGGGCAAAGCACAATCATTAGTAGCTAATATAAATGACACGACGCAGCCAAAAACCCAGAAAGTCAAGAATGAATCCAATAGCGATTATAAGTAGCAATTATTCCTAAGCTTAATCCTATTCCTTATGGTAATAAATGGGGTGACAGCAGTAACAGAGTCATTGACTAAGTGTCACAGAAACACAGCGTAAAAGTATACAATTCATCCTTTTAATAGGACCAGTACTTCATAATACAAACATGCCTAAGGGTATACATCAAACAGCGGATGGCCTAATGATTGATGGGGACAATGGTTATTGACCATACTGTACTATTCCTGATATGTCTGATTGTACCATGTGTGCAACAATGTTTGAGAGATATGATGATGAAAATGGAGAATGCGGTCAAGAAAAATTACCAGATGGTGAAGATGTATCCAGAAGAGCACATGGACTGGTCTCAGAGGCCGTATGAGAGTTATAACCCCCTTTTCTTGAATGTGGACAATTATGAATGATAGATATTTCTGCTTATGCTTATTGCTGGCTGAAGAAATAACATGATGGTTATGTTTGATTTATATTATGTGAATCTCCATATTTTCTTATCTGTTAATTTGCCATTTATGTAGAGATGCCTATGTTTCACAAAAACAGAAGTATAATTTTCTATTTTCCCTGTAAATGCGGTGCCTGTAGGAAAACTTGTATGGGGGGACAGGAGACAGAAAATTGTATTAGGAAAAGTCTTTTTGCTTTATTACAGTTATCAAATAATTGACAAAAGGGGGAATGTGTAGAGGAAAATATAGTCTTAGAGAATTTCTGTGCCTCTCAGATCCTTAGGAAAGGAAGTCAGACATCGTGTCTCATGCTTATATAAGATGAAGAAAGTGTTTGTGTTCTATTTTCTAGGTTAGTATAAGCATGTGTAGGTGTCAGGAAAGTGGTTAATGATAGAGAGGGTGACAAGGCTGGACACCCTGAGATTAAGATTTATTCTGGCAAGTATAAAGCAGGGTCTATGGAAATGAAGACTGCTTCTCCAGGTGAAATTAATTTGAAGAAGCCTTCTTGCAAGAAGTATTATAATAAACTTTTTCTGTCTGTTTCTTTCTGACAGCCTTGAGTCTTATTAAGCTTTTCCACCACACCTAGCAACAACCGAAATATTTTTCACAGCTTAAACTATTCCTCCTGGGTTTCTTTACCTCTGCCAACCACGTGCCTCTCATTGGAGCAGCGGTCTCGCTCTACAATGAGAAGTAGAAAGTATCTTCTATAACTCTGCCTTTGTTTCATTTGAGTCCATTGCCATACAAATCAAGAGGCCAATTCCTACTATACTTGCAACTGTTTATCTACTGCCTAAGCTTAATAATGATTTTTGAAAATAAATGTTCTAATTTTGCATCTTCCCTATGCTGTATATCTTCTAATGTTATCCTTCTGGGTGATTTTAACACATGGATGATATCAATAATACTGCTATGAGGCATTTTATAGCATGGCTTGGGTGTTTAGGGTGATTACTCCTCATGGCTCTGGTCACCTAACTCCTGGATAACTACCTTCTTGTGGTGCACCTGTTTTTAGTAAAAGTTATCTCAGGGACTGGGAAAAGAACGATATATTCCCTTGGAGAAGGAAAACTCATTTCAAACCTCTGCTGCCTTGCAGCTATACCCATTCATGGCTTAGGGAGTCAAGTCTGAGGAAAAATCAGGAGCTGGAGTCCCTAAGACAGTTTGATGCAGTTTACAACCTCATTCTGGCAACTCCTGTGATGACACCGCTGCCAAGCATATCGGTTTTAGCCCTTCCCTTGGACTACATCAGTGGAGTGGAGAAGGGGGACCTGCTGCATGGGCAACAGCTCGTCTTCCATATTTTCCCTGCCCAGGCTTACAGAAAAGGAGTTCACCAGGACTCTGGAAGATGCTCTCCTAGCAGACCCTCCAGAGGGAGCCTCCCAGCAGAGATGGAACTCTTTGAGAGATAAGATCCACAGCACTGCCTTCTCTGTCTTTGGCAAAAAAAAAAAGCAGGGAAAATGCAAGACTGGTTTAAAGCCAACTCAGTGCAGCTCACTCCTGTGATTGAGAAGAAGCATGCCACGCTGATAGAGTACAAGCAACATCCATCCCAGTCTACTCTGCAAGCACTAAGATTAAGATTAGCCAGAAGCACAGTTCAGAAAACTGCCAGGCACTGTGTAAATGACTTCTGGCTACAGCAGTAGTCTGAGAGTATCCAGTCCACGGATGCCAGCAACATTTGCGGCATGTATGTTGGAATTAAGAATCTAGAGCAAGATGACTCCAATCAAATCTGCATCTGAAGAAGTCATCACAGACAAAGAAAAGCAGATGGAGAGATGGGTGGAACACTACTCTCAGTTGTATGGCAGAACCAGTAGTATCTCTGACGCTGCATTAGAGGCCATGAAATACCTGCCCATCATGGAAGAGCTGGATGAAAAGCCCACTATTGTGGAGCTGAGTAAAGTGACTGATGGTCAACCCACACAGAAAGCACCAGGACTGGATGGAATTCCACCAGAGGTCATCAAGGGTGGAAAGGATGTCCTGCTTCAACATCTATATGATCTACTTTGTCAGTGCTGGGAGCAAGAAGAAGTAGCCCAAAACATGAGGGATTGCAACATAGTCATTCTGTACAAGAATAAGGGGAACCAAAGTGACTTCAATAATTACAGGGGGCTCTCACCCCTGAGCATCGTTGGCAAGGTATTTGCTCATGTGATTCTCAACAGACTGCAGAAACTAGCTGATTGGGATTACCCCGAATCACAGTGCGGGTTCAGGTCAGAACGCTCCACAAGCAACATAATCTCCCTGTGATAGCTTCAGGAGAATTGCAGTGAACAGAGGCAGCCTCTGTATGCCGCCTTCATAGACCTGACCAAGGCTTTTGAGTTCGTCAGCCATGAGGGCTTCTTCAGAATCCTTACAAGGATTGGATGTCCTCCCAGGCTCTTAAGCATGATCCAGTCATTCCACATGGACATGAAGGGTGTCATTCAGTTCAACCACTCATCCTCACAGACTTTTGACATCAGGAGTGGCATAAAGCAAGGCTGCATTCCTAGCCCTATGGTGTTTGGCATCATCTTTGCTATCAAGCTGAAACATGCCTTCGGCACATCCACTGATGGGATCTATCACCACACCAGATCCGATGGCAAGCTATACAGTCTGGCTTGGCTGAAAGCAAAGACCAAAGTCCACAAGGTCCTGATTAGAGACATGCTGTTTGCTGATGATGCAGCTCTGATAGCGCACAAGGAGGAACAGTTGCAGAGCCTCATGGACAGCTTCACTCACACCTGTGAGAACGTCAACCTGACCATCAGCCTGAAGAAAATGAAAGTGATGGGCCAGAGCATTGGGGACCCTACAACAATCACCATCAATGATTACATACTGGAGGTGATGCATGAATTCATACATCTTGGCTCCACAGTATCGGACAACCTCTCCATGGATGCTGAGCTCAATAGACGGATCAGTCGTGCTGCAGGAATATGCACCAAACTGTCCAAGCATGTCTGGGAGAACAGCAAACTTACTGTCCACATGGAGGTAGCTGTCTACAGAGCTTGCATACTCTCCACCTTACTGTACAGCAGTGAATCCTGGACCCTCTACTCCAGACAGGAAAGAAATGTTGAACACTTTCCATCTGCAGAGTTTGTGGTGCATTCTTGGCATTATTTGGATAGACCAAATCACAAACAACAAGGTCCTTGTTTGCACCAACATCCCAAGTATCTTCACAATGCTCCAACAGCGTCGCTTTCACTGGATCGGTCATGTCCACCACATGCAGGATGGGAAGATCCCCAAGAACCTGCTGTATGGCAAGTTGGCCACCAGAAAATGTGACCAAGGATGCCCCCACTATCCACTTTAAAGATTCCTGCAAGCATGACGTGAAAGCACTCAGCATGAACGTTGAGAGGTGGGAGGAACTCGCCAGCGACCACAGTCAATGGAGGCAAGAGCTGGACAAAAGCCTCCAAAGAGGGGAGGCCAAACTGAGACAGGCAGTGGAGGAGAAGTGTGCCCAGAGGAAGACCTTACATTTGGCAACAGCCAGCCCTGACACTGCCTTCAAGTGCACCTGCTGCAGCAGAGACTGCCACTCACATGTGGGCTTTGCTGTTCCAGTGCCAACTGAACAGACTTTCTGGATGCAAACCATGGTCTCCTGAGACTAACGGCAGCCAACAACATCATGGCTTGACAGTTCTGGTTTACAGCAATTCATAGATTTTCCTACTCACTCCAGAGGTCATATTTGCTAATGTTATTCACTGTTCTGGTGTTACTCCTCTGAACTGCATGGCATCTGACTTGTCCATATCTGACCAAAGCTAATGTGCTTTAATGTAAACCTAATATTATCTGAACCAAACCCACTTCGTACTATTCTCAACAACTTATTTTGTAACATGAGGAATATTGTTTTGTTTTCTGCTTTCTCCAATGGAATTGAGAACCTTCCCAATAGATACAATTCAACTACTCGAGATGAACTGGTTTCCCATTATAATGATGGACTACAGAGCCTTTTAGGTGTTGTTGCTCCTCTGAAGACTCCGACTGTTCCTTTAATCAACTCTACCCTCAGTATACTCCTGAATTATGCCAACTTCAAGCCAAAGGCTGTTATCTGGAATGTCTCTATGCAAAAACTGGTCTTGTTGTTCATAGGAATATGTATGATGAACAAATATTATGAAGATGCTCTCTCTATGGCCAAAACAAAGTACTATGCATACTGAATTAAGTCTGGCAAAGGAAACACTATTTCTATTTCTACTATTAAAAAAAAAATCCTCAGGCCACCTGATACTCTTCCACCTTGTTTGTGTTACTCAATGTAACACTCATGACCTTTTTAGCACTAAAATTGAAAAATATTCAACAGCTTTTGCCTACTTCTTGAAATATAGTACACAACTCACTTTGGCATTTTATGAGTCCCTTGTTCTTCTCTTTCATTGGAAGCACAGGTGTTACCTGTAGGGTATTTCTGCCTGTCGCACCTCTGCTGGTGCCAGTGGGCCAGCCACAGGGTCATCAGCTGGAAGCCACCCTTCACAGATGTTTTGCCCCTTTGATCCCAGAACCCAGGTGGTGGGGCAGCAATAGGGACATCCCCCTACTGCTCCCTGTGGCTGGCCCTAAGATCCTTGGTTCCCCCACTTTGGGTCTCTTCTTCTGAGCTAGAAGCTCCCTTTCTCTGCCTCCTCAGCCAGTTCCCTGAGGGCCGCCTTCTGCTTGGACCTGGTGACTCCAAGGGTCTTCAGTAGCTGCTTTGTGGGGTTTTCAACAAAGCCTCTGCATCCGACTTAGACAGTGTAGGTACATGCCTTCCACCCTACTTCTGTACAAGTTGCGGCAAACTCACTGTACTTCTTTTTTCTTTTGAAGGCTGCCTCCATCATTTCTTCCCACGGTACTCTGAGTTCTGCCAAGATTATCGTCTTAGCAGAGGTGGACCACAGAATGATTTCTGGCTGTAGGGAAGTAATGACTATTTCAGGAGGGAACTTGAGCTGCTGGTCGAGGTCAACCTTCATCTGCCAATCGCATCCAGATTTCAAGATGGACCACTCCCTCTGGCTGATGTTTCCTGCTTCCGCTCCTTGTTTAATGAAACCTGTCCACAGTTTGGAGGATGACGGGCTGGCTCTGTTGGATTTGACAGAGAACACCTCTGCCAGTTTCCAGAGTACTTGGTCGTGGTGTCATCCGTATCAGCCCTGGGTCAGAGCTGTTTTGCAGCCAATGAGGATGTGCTGCAAGCTTGGATTTTGTGTATCACAAAGGCTGCAGCAGGTTTCTCAGCCATACCAGAGGTGCAAATTCTGGGGGCTTGGGATGGTGTCATAGGTGGACCTGATGAGGAAGCTCAGTCATGCTTAAGGGATTTTCCACATGTTGGTCCACTTTACAACTCTGTTGGTAGCTGCCTCCCAGTTTGTCCACCTTCCTTGCTGATGTTGGCTCATAGCTCTGATCCTTAGCTCTTCATCCTCTATTCTGGTCACTTCTGAGACCACTAGCTCTTTCCTCTCTTTTTTCATGGCTTTGGACCACACCTTGGGGGCTGGTCCCCACCCCAGCCCTGCCTTGCCCTGCTGTAACCACCCAACTATTTTCCGGTGTTATAGTTGGCTGATAGCCTGGTCCACTTCTTGTTCAGACCTCCATTTGCGCTCTGTTTGCACTGATGCCTTGGCTTGTTGCACAACTGGATTGAGTGAGTCTCTCAGCTCAAACATGAGCCTCACCTTTTCCAGCTTGTAGCCCAGATTGAGTGACTTCAGTGGTAACTGGAGGAGTGTGTTCTTTCCAAACAGAGCAGCACTGAAGAAGCAGTAAGGTAGACCTAGCCACTTGCAGATCTAGTTGTTTGCTTTCAGGTACATCCTCTGTACTGTTGTTGCAGAGATCTCACTCAACTTCAGCAGCCACATCAGGCGATGGTAAAGGGTGAATTGATAGCAGCAGGTATTGAATTTTCCTAGCAAGTGGCTTTGGTCTATGTTCACCAGGCCTTCTGAGAGCTGTGACATGATGGAATGAGCCATGTGTTTGTCTGAGAGCTCAGCAGTGTATAGCCTCCCAAGGCTTTGCACTGGCTGCTCTGCCAACAGTGGGATCTTCTCTTCATTGACAGAGATGATGTCATTCCTGGATCCTTTCCGAATGGACAGGCTTCAAGACTTAGCTGGTTTGATTTTCATCCTTGCCCAGCTGAGGAGCTCCTCCAATCTCATCAACAGTCGAGTTGTACAAGCGGCCGTTTGTAGGAGCGTTGTAACATCATCCATGTAGCTTCTCATGGCTGGAAGATGCTGTCCCATTTCGGCTCTAATTCCTTATGCAATCTGTCTTGCACCAATGAGGATGACTTCAAAGGCAGCTGTAAACAGGATGGGTGAGATTGAACAACCCATCGCTATGCCTTTCTTGAGCTGCTGCCAATCAGTTGTTATTTCCTGGGTTGTGAAGAAAGTGTAGAAGTTGAAGTAGTCAGAAACTATATCTTGGATGCAGGGAGGCATGTAGAAACAATTGAGTGCGTAGGTGATGAGCTGCTGTGGGACAGATCCATATGCATTTGCCAGGTCCAGCCAGACTACATGGAGGTCAAGCTTCTTGCATTTGCCTGTTTGAATTTGCTCCCAGGTCATGGCAGAGTGTTAGGTGCTATGGCTCTTCTGGCCACTAGAGTTCGCTGTGGGACACTTGTCTTCTTGCTTTGTTTTGATTATGTGTTT
>JAODVO010000023.1:19449813-19460152 GCA_025400055.1 Notarius lentiginosus
CTCTCACCCATAGTCAGCTGGGATAGGCTCCAGCTTGCCTGCGACCCTGTAGAACAGGATAAGCAGCTACAGATAATTGGTGGATGGATCTGGAACACCCAGAAAATGTGTCTTTCTTTGCAAAATACCTAGTAGAGTTACCAAGAGTGCTGCTGTTTTATAACCAGGCCTGTGGTTTAAATAGAAACTATTAGAGAAAATCCCGACTATTGGCATTGGGCCATGAGCAAAAGTTGGTTGTGTTCACCATTGACATGGAGAACTCAACGTCTGGTTTACCTGAAAACAAGCTGAAATGTAGAAATTGAGTGGTTAGGAAAGGATTATTGCTCACACCTTTTTAAACACCTTAAGTTACATTATGCTAGAATTGGCTAGCATATCCAATATGCTGATTACATGTCATAGGATTTTAAGGAGACTTGAGATAAACCATGGGATATGGGCCTTTTACTATATAGGAACCATCTGAAACTGTCAAGTCATTGCAAAATAGTCTGTGGAGATGTGTAGGTAACCCTGAAGCTTAAACACTGTGGAGTTCACAGCATATTTTTAAAGACTTAACAGTTAACCACCATGACAAAGAGCTAATACAGTATGTCTCTCTCTAGGTATTTTTTCAAATCATAGGTGTCATTGCTGTGGCTACTTCGGTTATCCCATGGATTCTGATTCCTGTGCTGCCCCTCCTTATAGTCTTCCTCTTTTTACGACGGTACTTCCTACAAACGTCACGTGATATCAAGCGACTTGAGGCGACTAGTGAGCATCTTTAATTGGTTGTTTGGGGTCTTTCATCTGAATATTTGAGATTTATCTGCAAAAAAAAAAAAAAGAAATGTTTATTAAACCTTTTTCCCTGTAGCTCGAAGCCCTGTATTTTCTCACTTATCATCTTCACTGCAAGGCCTAAGTATTATTCGTGCATGCAAGGCTCAGGAAAGATTCCAGCAAACTTTTGATTCCCATCAAGACCTGCATTCAGGTACTACAATAACTGCATTAACAAAGTGCTTAACCGACAGTCAAACAAACATCTTAATTCTCAATGTTTGTATGCAGAAGCCTATTTCTTATTCCTGGCCACTTCACGCTGGTTTGCTGTGCGTCTGGATGGAATGTGTTCTGTGTTTGTCACCATTACTGCCTTTGGATGCCTTCTGCTGAAAAACAGTGAGCCATCATCTCTATATGGAATCTACACTATGCACAGTTGCCCACTGCATTTACCAGACTACTTAAAAGCCTTTGAATACTTTTCACTATCTTTAAATATTCAGACAGCACTATAGTATAGATGAATTCTAAAATGTTTGATGGGGGGAGAAAAAGCATTTTAATGTGTAAACTTTCATAATATCAACACTACAGCTGTATCTGTCAGGTTTGGAGGCAGGTGCTGTTGGCTTAGCCTTGTCCTATGCTGTTACCCTGATGGGCATGTTCCAGTGGGGTGTCAGACAGAGTGCTGAAGTTGAGAATCTGGTTAGACCTTTTTATCCATATTGTATGATCTTAAGGAAGAGATTTAAAGAAAATATTTTACTTGTTGGGCTGATACATAACCTGTTTAGCTGATGTGTGTGTGCAAGCATAGATGACCTCGGTAGAAAGAGTAGTGGAATACACAGAGCTGGAGAATGAAGCAGCATGGGAAACACAGAAGCCTCCTCCAGAATGGCCAAGCCAGGGATTGATTACATTTGACCAGGTCAACTTCTCCTACAGTTCCAATGGACCTCTGGTACTGAAAAATGTAACAGCAATGTTCAGACCCAAAGAGAAGGTAAGTCAAACCACACCTTCCAGTTGTTATGCATCCATTGTATGTTTTGTACTGTAAATGTATTGGCATGTAACAAATGTCATGTTGCAGTTGATCAGTGTCCTCAATATATAACTGAGGTTCCTTCTGTTACATTGGTAAGGTTGGCATCGTCGGTAGGACAGGTGCAGGAAAGAGTTCTCTGATCTCTGCACTGTTCCGTCTAGCAGAGCCACAAGGAAAGATCTACGTGGATGGTGTGTTAATTTCTGATATTGGCCTCCATGACCTTCGCCAGAAGATATCCATTATCCCGCAGGATCCAGTGTTATTCACTGAAACCTTGAGAAAGAACCTTGACCCCTTCAAAGAGCACTCAGACAAGGATCTATGGAATGCTTTAGAGGAGGTACATATCCAGACAGGTCTATACATATTTGGATGTTGACAAAGTTATGATTTCAGCAGTCTACCACATTTGTGTTGGAATATAAATTAAATAATGAATGAGCTCAAAATGAAGACTTTGAGTTTTAATCTTAATCTGAGGGTTACATTTGAATTGGGTGAGCAGTACAGGTTTTGCAGCACTTTTTATAAAGGATCACCTTTTTAAGGGAACAAAAGTAATTGTCCAAAGTAACAGTCACAAATTGTCATATGTCCTACTTGCTTGCAAATCCTTTTGCAGTCAGTGACTGCCTGAAGTCTGGAACCCACAGACATCACCAGATGCTGCTTTTTTTTTTTAAACCTGATGGTGCTCTGCCATTCCTTTACTGCAGCAGTCTTCAGCTCTGGTCTTTTCTTGGGGCATTTTGCCTTTAGTTTTACCTTCAGCAAGTGAAATGTATGCAATCTTAAATTCAGGTTAGGTGACTGAGGAGGCAGAACATTTCACTTCTCTCCCTTTATATAAAAAAGGAGAAAAAAGGTCTTGGGTTGCTTTTGAACTATGTTTTGGGTCATTGTCCATCTGCACTGTGAAGTGCTGTTCAGTGAGTTTTGAAACATTTGGCTGAATCTGAGCAGAAAATATAACTATACACTTCAGAATTCATCCTGCTGTATTTGTCAGCAGTTACATTCAATTCAGTTCATTTATTTTTATTTGTATAGTCCTTTTAACAATGGACATTTGTCACAAAGCAGGTTTACACAAATATATAAATTCTGAATGTAGAGAGAGAAAGTAAGCAGAGGGAGGGGAAAGATGGAGAGAACAGATTATGTATGTTCTTTCAGGTAATGGTTAAAAAAAATCAACACTATTTGCAAAGTGCAAGCAGGGACTATAGCAAAACAACCTATGACAACTAACTCTAAGGGAACCATACCAAACAGACACAAGGATGCGCTGGGTCATAGAGCGACTGGCCACACCACCAACAACAAACCTGAGTGAATGCATGAGTGTGGAGTGCTGACAGCTTCCAAACATCCCAGTTTACCAAAATACATTATGCCTGGGAACCCTTCAAATCTGTACCTTTTACCTAAGAATATTCATTCATTCATTCATTCACACACACTGCCTAAAAGTGAATGAGGAAAATATCTGCAAGGGCACAAAATCAACCTGAGCTAATAATAATAATAATAATAATAATAATAATATGAATCATCGAAGTGTTGTGTATTTCACATTGCTGCATTGTCTTGTGACAGTGATGCCAATAATGAGATGCACATTACAGTTACAAATAGATATTTATTCCTTTCTTTGGCACTGCATGCCATGCACCATGACATTTATTATGGTGTGACTGCATTGTATCTTCAAAAGTATGTAACAAAAGGCTTCAGTTTGCTAGGGAACATAAAGATTAGACTCTGGAGCAATGGAAAAAGATTGTGGTCTGATGTGTTCAGATTTACTCTATTCCAGAGCGATGGGTGCATCAGGGTAAGAAGCAAGGACGCGCATGAAGCAATGCACCCATCATTCATAGTGACTACTGTACAAGCCTCTTGAGGCAGTGTAATGATCTAGGGTTTCTTCAGTTGGTCAGATCTAGCTCAGCAATGTTAGGTGGCAATAAAATGAAGTCAGCTGGCTACCTGAATGTACTGAATGACCAGATTATCTCATCAATGGATTTTTTTCTTCCCTGATGACACGGACATAAAATTAGGGCTAAAATTGTGAAAGAGTGGTTCAGGGAGTATGTGGAATCATTTTCACACATGAATTTGCCACTGGCCTGACCCATTGAAAGTTTTTGGGATGTGCTAGAGAAGATTTTACAAAGTGGTTTGAGACTCTTGTCATCAATACTCTAAACAATTCTCGATGAAAAATGAATGCAACTCTGGATGGAAATAAATGTTACATTACATAAGGTTGTTGAAACAATGCCATGGGGAGAATGCATTATGTAATCAAAGCTAAATATGGTCCAACCAAGTTTTTGTGTGTGTGTGTGTGTGTGAGAATTTTGTTTGGCTGGACAGTGTATAATAAACGTACTCAGCAATTTGATTAAAACAGTCTATTCTTTTGTGCTCTCAACTTATGTATGTATTTACATGTGTAAACTTTCAGGTCCAGCTAAAATCTCTGGTGGAGGAGTTGCCTGGAAAACTGGAGACCATTCTGGCTGAGTCTGGATCTAACTTCAGTGTTGGCCAGCGGCAGCTTGTGTGTCTTGCCAGGGCCATCCTGAGGAAGAACCGAATCCTTATTATTGATGAAGCTACAGCTAATGTAGACCCTAGGTGAGAGACATTATAGGGTGTGGCAGCAATTTATTTTATTTGTGTTTACTGTATATAAAAATATTCATACAAAATATTATTGCTGTATTCAGCTATTGCAAGTGGTTATTTCAACAAAAATGGATTATGGTAATTATCATGTAAATGCGGTAGATGAATGTAAGTGCAGGAAGATTTTATTAAAAGCATGTTGGCAAACAGATCCAAAATGAAATGCAAAATTGTGGTCACAATAACAAGCAGTGGTCAGGCGAGGCAAAAACAAAACACAATCAGGAAAACAGAAGCAGAGTCAGAAACCAGAATATCAATATCAGAAAGGCTTGGTAACGTGAGACACAAGGTATGTATACTTCCCCAAGTCTGTGTGTTTAGAGTCCTTGTAAGTGCACACTGTGATTGCACTGTAATCTGGAACAGGTGCATGGTAATTGGCTCTAATGAGCTGGAGTGTGGTCCTGCGCACGAGTTGCAGTCTGCAGTGCATGCTCCGAGTGGCCTATGGACATGACAGAACCCCCCCAAAGAGTGCCCTCTGGGAGTGGGGGAGGCTTTGGTTCAGGCTTGGCTTGGTACTGGGCCGTGGCTGTGGATAGAGGCTTGAATTCATAAAATGCATGGGTTATGTCAAGAATGTGGACTCTGGCATGGACGTGGAGAAGGATTTATATTCTGGCATGGATTCAGACATGGACATAGGCTTGAGCATGGTCATGGGCTCAGGCATAGGCAAGGATTCAGGCTCTGACATGGACTCAGAGACAGGCATAGGCTTCATTTGAGTGATGGTGTTCTCCCTGAAGCCTGGCAGTGGAACAAAAAGCTTGTCCTCCCTTAAACCAGGTGGCAGAGCAAAGATCTCATCCTCCCTGAACCAGAAGTGTAGGCCGCCCTGTCAGCCTCTGGAGTGAGCTGTAGTGCAAGCTCTGGAGCAGAGGCTGCCCTGTTGGCCTCTAAAGCAAGCTCTGGAGTGGAGGCTGCCATATCAGCCTCTGCTGCAAGCTCTGGAGCAAAGGCCACCCTGTCCACCTCTGGAGTGGAGGCTGCCATGTCGGCCTCTGGTGCAAGCGCTGGAGTGAAGGCTGCCCTGTTCACCTCTGGAGCAAGCTTTGGTGTGAGCCTCTGGTGCAAGCTCTGGAGTGAAGGCTGCCCTGTTGGCCTTTGGAGAGGAGACCACCCTGCCAGCCTCTGGTGTGAGCACTGGAGTGATGGCCATCCCATTGGCCTCTCGTGCAAACTCTGGACTGAGGGCCACCCAGTCAGCTTCTGGTGCGAACTCTAGAGCAAGGTCTGGAGTGGAGGCCTCCCAGTCTGCCACTGTTTCAGCCTCAGGATGGAGCACTGGAGCATAGGCCTCTGTTGCTGCATTGGCCTCAGGTGCAAGCTCTGGAGCAGAGGCCTCCCTGTCTGCCACTGCATCAAGCTCTGGGGTACCGTCCCGCAAAAAAAATAAAAATTTCTGGGGGAGCCTCCTTCCTTCGAGCTTGGTAGAGGAATTTAAGCAAGTTACTTGGTAACTTAAGGTGATAACTAACTTAAACAGGTGCTCAATGGGAAGCAGGCACTCAGTCCACCGGCATGCTGATCCAGTGAGCCAATCGATTATGTATCTGAACTATAAGTTCTCAGCAGGCTTGGGCTCCACCAGGTCTTCATAGAATAGCCTGCACTGAAATAAAAATCAATTGGGTGGATTGTCTACTTCATTGGAGTCAGAATGTCCAACCCTAGCAGCTGGAGGAACCTTACCAATCCTGCTTTAGCCACTGTGACTCTAGCATGGCGTTACACAGCCTGCTCTCTTCCACTACGTCCACATTTGGTTGGCGAAGTATCCTGTCATGTAAATGCAGTAGATGTAAGTGCAGGAAGATTTTATTAAAAGCACACTGGCAAACAGATCCAAAACACAATGCAAAATCATGGTCACAATAACAAGCAGCAGTCAAGCGAGGCACAGACAGGATATCCAGAGCAGAGACAAAATACAATCAGGAAAACAGAAATTGAGTTGGAAATCAGAATATCAAAACTGAATATCAGAAAGGCTTGGTAACGTGAGACGTAAGGTACAGCGCATATACTTCAAATCTGTGCATTTAGAGAGTCCTTAAGTGTGTGCTGTGAATGCGCTCTAATCTGGAACAGGTGCATGGCAATTAGTTCTAATGAGCTAGAGTGCAGCATATGGAGAGTTGTGCACATGGACATGACAGTAATTAAGTATGGAAGACATAATATTGATACCAATTATGTCACAGGGCACTTTTTCTGATATTGTGGATATCAAAATATTAAAGCAATGCAATAAATATTTTTTTTAAATTGCAAAATGGAAAGAGCTTTGTGATAAGATTTTGCACTTAATCCTTAAAACCTTTTTTTTTTTTTTTTACAAATAAAGTATTTTAAATATTAAAAAAAAAAAACAATACATGTATTATGTGTTTATTGATGATAAACCAATGTTATAATTTTTATATGCAACATTATATTGCTGGCAGCTTGTGAGCAAACATAGATGCATGGTGATACATATTATAAATTGTAGAAATAGCTTCAAGAATCATTATCCCCCACTGGCCAAAAGGCCTGAAGGGGGATTGTGTCAGGGCGATTTCCGTCTGTCCCTCCGTCCCGGGAAGGGTGCTCACCTTCTGAGATCAACTTCTCTCACAATTTTTAGAGGAATTTCATAAAACTTGGCAGGATTCTTTGTTACATGTTGGTAGTATGCATATTGTAATTTCATTAAATTTGGTCACATTTTACCAGTTACAGCCCTTGATTTAACAAAATTATATTTTGACAACCTTCAAACAGTTGTTTCAAAGTAATTGAGAGAGTGGTGGAGAAAATAGTTCATGAGTTGATGGCCATTGATGAGATGCAGTTTGGTTTTGTACCTGGCAGAGGGACAACTGATGCAATTTTCATTCTATGGCAGCTACAGGAGAGATACCTCACCGAATAAAAACTTGTTTTTTGCCTTTTGTAGATCTAGAAAAAGCTTTTGACCATGTTCTTCATGATGTGCTATGGTGGGCGATGCGACATCTTGGTCTACCAGAGTGGCTAGTCAGTACAGTTCAGGCCATGTACACCAATGCTTCAAGTAGAGTCCGAGTCAACAACTCCTTCAGTGACAGCTTCAAGGTTCAAGTAGATGTTCATCAAGGCTCAGTGTTGAGTCCTCTACTCTATCATCGTGCTGGAGGCTTTGTCACGTGAATTATGCACTGGATGTCCATGGGAGCTGTTGTATGCTGACGACTTAGTTATCTCATCTGACTCGCTGGAAGAACTCCTGGAGAAGCTGTGTAGGTGGAAGTTTAGATTGGAGTCAAAAGTTCTTCGTGTAAACATGAGCAAGACTAAGATCATGATGTCTGGCCCCAACTTGGATTCGCTGAGAGACTCAGGCAAGCATCCATGCGCTGTGTGTAGGAAGGGTGTTGGTAGTAATTCCATCTACTGCAGTGGGTGTTCACACTGGGTTCATAAGAAATGCAGTAATGTACGTGGCAGGCTGATCTCTGGCCCATTGTTCAGGTGCAGCAGATGCCTAGGAACAGCTCGCCCCATCGATGGCAGGCCATGCGACCATGTTGGTGAACACCGTCTGGGTGTGGTGGATTCCTTTTGCTATCTAGGAGATACCATCTGTGCTGGTGCTGGCTGTGAGGCTGCCACGGTCACTAGGGTGAGAGCCGCCTGGGGCAAATTCAGGCTGCTGCTGCCTATACTGTCTTGCAAAAGCTTGTCATTTCAAACACAGGGCAGGGTGTTTGGTGACTGTGTTGGGGTGCCATGCTGTACGCCAGTGAGTGCTGGGCCCCTGGGAAGATCGACATGGCAAGGCAAGGCTGGAGAGAAACGAGTGGGTGATGCTAAGGTGGATTTGTGGTGTCAAACCTGATGATGTTACTAGCATGAGTGACTTGCGTGCAAGGCTCAAGATGGTTGACCTCGTGACTGCTATCAGATGTAAGCGGCTGCAGTGGTTTGGACATGTAGAAAGGGCTGAGAGCTGTATTAATACCATAAGGAACATCCAGGTTGATAGGCAGAAAAGAAGGGGTAGGCCACGCAAAACATGGTGCGAAGTGGTCACAAACGACCTAAAGGTGACCAACCTCACTGCAAATGACACAAGGGACCGAACAGCATGGGAAATGAGGGTGAAAGCCTATCATGTGACGTCACACCTGCCGGCTGGTGGAAACTGACATTAATGGAGAGTGGGTGAGTGAGTGAGTGAGTGAGTGTGTGTGTGTGTGTGTGTGTGTGTGTGTGTGTGTGTGTGTGTGTGTATCAGCCCTGCATAGTCAGCTGGGATAGGCTCCAGCTTGCCTGCGACTCTGCACAGGATAAGCGGTTACGGATAATGGATGGATGGATGTTACTATATGATGGACATGATGTAGGCTATTGTCTGGTAGTGACTCTGGTATAGAAACTCCCTAAGGTAATTTATCAACCATAAAAAGTCACAGAAGTTTCTTTTCTTTGAAAGTTACTGGCCTTAAACAGGCAACCATATGTGCTGAAGTAAACGGAGCTGAAGTGTAGCAATGCACAGACTGACAAATAGAGAAACTTGTCTGTGCAATTAGTCATGTAGACACACACACACACACACTTCTATATTTCTGGGGACTCACTAGCATAATGCATTCCCTAGTCCTTTACCCTAACCGTAACCATCACAACTAAATGCCTAACCCCAGCCCTTACTCTAACCCCAACCTAAACCTAATTCTACACCGAACCCGAAAACTAAGTCTTAACTCTCAAACAGCCCTTTGAAGAAGTGACATCTAGCCAAAATGTCCTCATTTCCCTAAAATATCCTAACTCTGTGAGTAAAAAATGGTCCTCAATATGTAGCAGGTACCCCCCCACACACACTCCCCAGCATTCACAGAGAGACTACTGACAGACACCAACATCTGTTTGGAAAAATGTCTTTTAGACTGTTTGTCTGTTCTATGAATAATGGGTGCAAAGTCTTTCTTTCACAGCTCTTTATTATTAATATGTTATTATTAATACAGTAAACACTTGCTGGACAAACAACACCACCAAATCAACACCAAAACACTAAATCGAATCAAATATTTTGGCCATTACCAAAACTCTGTATCTGGTCAGATAGCTCAGTTAGAAAATGCTGTTGTGTCATCATTTCTACTAATATCATCGATTAGCAGCTTTTAGTGATAGCACACATTAGAAGTGTGTGTGTGTGTGGGGGGGGGGATTATTTAGAACTTAATAAAATGACTGTGTTACAGGTCTATATATCATAGATGGACAGATCCTCCGTTATGGATTCATACTGGAATGTGTATTCTAGTGATCCATAAACTAAAAATCGTGAACACTGTGGTCCACCTTGGTGAATTCCACTTGATAAAATAAATCAAACCACCCACTGTGGAATCAAACCACTATGTGGGGAATGTTACCCATTTCATTTTTAGCTCATCACCACCACATGGGTTGTCACATAAGACAGGCTCACTCTGTGTCACAGACCATTCCAGTTCCCAGATACTGTCTTGCCTACTTAGGTGGAAAATCAGCAACCTTAAACAAATGTGCTGTCTTTTATTAACGTAATTATCTGAATGGAAAGCCTGAACTTAATCCTGCATAAATTATCAAATTGTTTGAAAATTTGAGATGTGTGGGCGGCACGGTGGTGTAGTGGTTAGCGCTGTCGCCTCACAGCAAGAAGGTCCGGGAAGGGAGAGAAAAGAAAAAAAAAAAAGCGTGGGTTTCCTCCGGGTGCTCCGGTTTCCCCCACAGTCCAAAGACATGCAGGTTAGGTTAACTGGTGACTCTAAA
>JAODVO010000023.1:19523335-19535263 GCA_025400055.1 Notarius lentiginosus
GTGACCTCGGCCTTAAATACTGACCTCGGCCCAGAGGGCCTCTCTCAGTACTTTCAAGACCTCAGTCACGGTATTTCACAATACGGACCTCCCAGCTGGTAAATAACATATATATATTCTATCCACATTCACTGGATATGAGCAATCGTGCGCTCTGATTGGCAACTCTACTACTAAGATATCAGCTCATATACCATTAGTAGAGAGAAACAAAATGGCAGAACGTGTTGCTGAAGCAACCGAGGATGAAATAAAAACATGACTCGAAAACAAAACCCAAAAAAATACGGAAAAAAAAGCAACAAAATATGAAATGAAAGCATTTCTTGGTAAAAACTGATATATTTTTTTTTATTTTTCAATAATAATAATTATTATTATCGCATTTTTCACAAATTGCTCCTGTCATTTCGTCGGTTTGTTTACATTCTAAGCGGAAATTATTTTGTCTGACGTTTTGTATAAAGTTTTTATTTATTGAATTTGCAAAAAATAAAAATGTTCTGTCTCTCAAAATCCAGTGAATGTGGATAGAATAAAACAGTTATTCCACTCAGTCTTGTCATACATGAGCTGATAGCCGACGAGACGCTACTATCAGCTCATGCATGACTTGATTTTGTGAAATAACTTTTAAACATAGCCCTAAATTGATTAAATGAGGCTGAGTATGAGTAAAAGTAAATGGATTGCAAAGATTGGTGTCAAATCTCTATCGTGTAAGAGGAATAAAACACATCTGGATGTGTTTCTATCAGAAAATAATCAACAAAGTTGACAAATCAGCTGCACGATAACGTTCTGGGTATTTTTCTTCAGACCATCGGTGGCGCTATTGCACAGATTTACACAAAAAGCTTAAGACATTTGTTAACAGCAAATGGTCTGATGTGGAGACCAAAGATGAAATCTTAAATATTGATTTCTTTTTATCTTTAATAGATGGGAGGTTTAGCCTTGCTAGCCCCCTTTAAGCAACTGGCCCTAGCCTTGAGCTATACAGTCGAGATAAAATATTTATACACAAAATATAAATATTTAATATAACTATTCTCACGAGTTAGACTTCACTAGTGTTGTTTTTTTTTAATAAACTTGGGCAAGAACAGCCTACATTCACAGAAAGGAGATATCTGAGATCGCAAATAGCCAACCATATTTAATCCCTTTTACTGGGTGAAAGAAGTGTATAGATAGAGGAGTTCTGACAGCCAATCAGATTACAAGCTTAATGATTCCGAAGTTTGTGGTAAGTTGTCCCGTCAGTTTGGGAAATTACATCTCCCTGTCAGTAGACAGCTCATTCCTCTGAATGAAGTTAAGCTAGTACTTCCAGGACACTGGTTATTTATCGTGTCATCGCGAAGTCTTGCCAATTTTTCAGTCTGAGACTCGTATACTGTCATTGTTATTCGTGTGTTTTCAGCCTTGACTTTTGGGATTTGCTTTAGTTTGATTCTGCCTTGCTATCATTATGACATCTTCTTCTTCCTTGTTCAGCACTGTTGCCAGGTCGGGGTCCGTGTGGACGCTATTGATCCACATGTCATATTAATTGGAGCATAGTTTTACACCAGATGCTCTGTCTGTCTGTCTGTCTGTCTGTTCACCTATGCAAATCGACATGGCTGGATGTACATACTCCATACTTTGCATATGGATTGGTGGCACGACACCTCAGAGGGGCCCAAGACAATATTTTTGATTTTCCAAAACATTGGATTAGTGCTAATCCAACATACTGTTCATTTCTCATAGGCTACATGTTCATGCTAATACGCTATGCTAATCCAAGACACTATAATTTCCCATAGGCTACATGCTCATGCTAACAAACTGTGCGCAGCCTCAGTGGAGAATCCCCTCCCCCACTTGCCTGAGAGTTTCGATTGTACGAGATCTTCGCAATCTTCGCTCCTTGCTGGAGACTTCAGCTACGGCTGAGTCTGCATCACTGAGGAGACGCGGGGAGCGATTCATGATTTCCACTCAACCCAATTCCAAACAGCTCTATGACCAAACCCTAGGACCAACACAGCCCCTGTGAAGAGCACCATTCAGAAGAAATCAGGTTCACGGGCAATCACTAGTTCACACCTATGGGCGGGTAATTTAGAGTAGCCAGTTAGTCTAACCTGCATGTCTTTGGACTGTGGGGGAAATTGGAGCACCCAGAGGAAACCCATGTAGACGTGGGAAGAACATGCAAACTCCACATACTGTAGAAAGGCCCCCGTCAGCCACTGGGCTCGAACCCAGAACCTTCTTGCTGTGAGACGATAGTGCTAACCACTACACCACTGTGCCGCCCCATCATTATGATATCAAGGTTTTGATTATGTTCTGGATTTGCTAATAAACTTCCTGCACATGGAATCTGAATCGTCTCCAGATTGCGCTCTCTTCTCAATTATCTCTCAGCCACCATGTGAACACTTTGGGGATGAACAGGGAGGAGAAAACTATGAAGAAATCTGGTAGAAAAATTCGAAGCATTTTAGCACTTCCATTAACTCAACGTGACTGTTATCCATGGGGATGGAGCCTCAGTAGTGCTGGTGCTTAGTATGCGAGCGCCAGCTTCAGATTTCCATGAGTGCAGTGATCCTGACAGTTTCAGCTTGTTCCCAGAAAGACAGCACATTCTTTGTGCTGTGTTTGAAGAAATGCAGAGACCCGCCGCCCGAGCAGTCTTTTATAAAAAAAAAAAAAAGGCCTGATGAAATTTGGTGCTGTTGTGCGTATCCAATAATAGTAATTTAATTTCCAAAATGTTCTTGACAGAAAAAAAAAAAACACTGGAGGCACAAATCAATAAAGGAGGGTGATAACGCCGGCGCTACGGATGCACAGAAGCTTCTGGAGTTACGGTTTAATTGTGCAGGTTTGCTTCTGAGGTCTCCGCTCAGCGATTATTTCCCACGGATCGAGGGCTGTGCCAAGTGTTTCTTAATGAACATGTTTATTTTGCTTGGTCGCGAACTCTTCCCAGGCTACCACGACGCAAGCGCACACACACACACACACACACACAATCAGTGATGATGATAAGCTCATAAAACATTAATAGAATGACATTTCCAGAGACAAACAAATGGCCTGTGTCGCACTGCGCTTCTCACACACAGGTTGGGACCATGCACGTAGACTGCTATTAATTTTGCGTTTTGATTAATTATCGGTAAATATCATGTCAGCATTCACAAAAGGACTTCTTAAGTTGCACGAGTCTGGAGCAGAGAGCAAAACGAAGAAGTTTCCAGACAGCTGTTCAAGTAAATGATGCGCTGCACATCTGCATTGTTATTTTTCCCCCAGGAACGATCTTAAGCCTTAAAGGTATACTATTAAGCAAATGTGTCATACGGCTAATGAAAGGATCACATAAGCACTACCGTTCCTTCGCAAATAGCAGCGTTAGCATTTCTTGGTAAAATAAAAAGGCTTTTTTTTAATAATATGGTATAATACAGAGGCTTATACTTGTATTAACACTGCCTCCTTCTTCTTCTTCTTCTTCTTCTTCTTCTTCTTCTTCTTCTTCACCTCTGGAATAAGCTTAACAAGTCATATTTTGTGCCAGAATATTCAACAGTAATGTTATTCAACCCTATTTTTTTCTTTTTCATCCACTTCATATGGGCTTACATGCAAAAAGATAATAAGAAAGAAAAGGGAAACGTGGCTGTGAATTTCAACACGAGTCTGATTCCTCTTCTCTCCTCCATTATCATAATCTTCAAAGATGCTTGTCTTGCTCGTTTCGCTCATGACCCCGGCAAGCAGGTTGTCTAGCGTTTCCGATATGACTACAAATAAGAGAGGCGTCATTAGGGCTCTCGAAGGAACGCGAGGACTGCAGACTTCTCCGACAGTAAGGCAGAACGGCGGTTCCTTTTAATGTGTTTGATCTCATTCCAAGTAATAAGCTGCCGTGTAGGGCACTTTTCTGCTTGCCTGCATCAGCAACAGATGCAACGTGCTAGCTCAGCCAAGCCTTTCAGATCCAAATAAGCAAACAGTGTTGTTGTTTTTTTTTAAACAAAACCTATATGATGTACGTTTTTTTAACATGACCAAACCATTTTCAGTAAGGCATGGGAATAATTTCAGTAGGGCGGCACGGTGGTGTAGTGGTTAGCACTGTTGCCTCACAGCAAGAAGGTCCTGGGTTCGAGCCCAGTGGCTGACAGGGGCCTTTCTGTGTGGAGTTTGCATGTTCTTCCAGTCTGTGTGGGTTTCCTCTGGGTGCTTCGGTTTCCCCCACAGTCCAAAGACATGCAGGTTAGGCTAAATGGTGGCTCTAAATTGACCATAGGTGTGAAGGAGAGTGTGAATGGTTGTTTGTCTCTATGTGTCAGCCCTGCAATGACACAGAGACAAACAACCAGGTGTTGATGTCTAGGGTGTACCCTGCCTCTCACCTATAATCAGCTGGGATAGGTTCCAGCTTGCCTGCGACCCTGCATAGGATAAGCGGTTACAGATAATGGATGGGTAGATGGATAGTGTTACTAAAGCTGCCAGACTCGACCCATGTGCTTTCTGCATTCACTGACTCAGGAGTAGAAGGAAACTTCATACAAACCGCACGATTGTTGAGAAATACCACTTGACCACCCACAAACTTGAGACCAAATCACTCTAAAGGCCATCGACGGGGGTCCCATAGGAGAAGGTTTGGTCTCTATGCACATGACTCCCCTTGAGATTCAAGTAGGAGCTATTCACACTGAGCTTATCACTCCTACTGCACACCACAACATAAAATTAGGCTATCCTTGACTCCAACTCCACGATCTTCTGATATCATGGCAACAATGGGACATTCTTCAGTAGTCTCCTTCCTGTTTAGAGAATTGTTTAAAACTTCCCCAACTAACACTTTCGTCCACCTCTGTAGAGAGCCCCCAGCCTGACTCCCTCGACAACGTTCCCGCCCGTTACCTTGACTTAAGGGAGGTTTTCATCGGCCCATGTATTGACCATGAATTGGCCATTTGTTGTCCAAGCCTGGAATATGGGCTGTACAAATGATGAAATTATCCAATGCAGAGGACCTGTGAGGCACGTCACAAATCTATTAATAACAGAACTGAGGAGTCCTTTGTTAATGATGTTACAGCTTCCTCATCGTCACAAAAACAGGATTTGCTTCTTGACCAGTGTTTACCTCACAGAAGACGAGCCACATGATTGGGTAGATTCCATTAGAGTAGTAGAAGACATCTTAGCTGACAAGGATGACAATTCTTTTGGCCAAGCATCAGAAAACTGCTAATTATTGAACCACCCCCCAACCAACCAATGGAAGGGGCTGCATCTGTGAACAACTTAATTGCTAATGGAAATTCCAGGTTTTCAGTATAGAAAAATGAAATACCATTCCATTTACCCAACAGAAGGAGACCAGAGCCGGCATTCAGATCTGCAGCCCAATCCAAGCTCACCCAATCATAGAGTTCTCTACAGCTTTAGAGAGGCCAAGAAGCTTGGATACAAAAGGATCGTCCCTGAGGAATAACACACATTGCATAATTAAGATGCCCAAACATAGAAACAATTTCCTTTTTTGAAATTACTATTACCTCCTGCACTTCTTGGGCGGCAGAGCATCCGGAGTTGGGACTGCACGGAGGTATTGGCAGCATTTTCGTTTTTAGCAGCTTCCCTAGGAGCAGAGGAGCTGAAAAGATCTGCAGCTGGGGGCTCGATGCGGATGCCCCCTGCCACAATGCAAACAGTTCCTCGAAGGAAGCATCGCGCTTCCAGTCAGAGCCATTTATTATCAAAATTTCCAGGAGTCTGGCGCAGGCCATTCATTAATCCTGGGAGCAGAAGACTTCTACTTGCCAAATGAGCGCTCCAGTGAATGGAAATGTTTCTTTCTTACAAAATGGCTTGCAGAGGAAGCAGCAAAGGTAGGCAGGTTAAAGCAGTTTAAATAGGCACTCTATTAGAGATATGCCAATAAAATGTGCAGAAGGGAAATCAGCTAAGCTGACAGCTGATGTGGGCTGGCTTGAGATCAGCTGCAGTCAGCTGATGTAACTGGGATTGAAGACTGAGCTTGACTTCATGGCCTGCCAGAACTACACTATGCTCGATTTAGTTTTATTCATAGGCCCAGATCACAGAGGCTACTCCATTCTGTCGTCTTCTCATCTGGGCTTGGCCTCGCACACCATGTTCTCTCAGCTCTTACTGCAGTCCATCATTTATTCCTCTATTTGCTTATATACACAGGCAAACAAATAGCTGTTTAAAAATGTTGCAGGACATTTGGCTTTGTTTGCTAATGTAAACAATCGCACTTTCAACATAGCAGTGCATGTTAGCCTAGAGCTGCTACATGCTACAAGGTTAATACTGTAAGTAAACTATTTTGCTTTTCTGAAGTAAATTATCAGCTTGAATCACCACAAACAAAATATCTACCGAAAAATAGGCTTTAAGTAATCCACAGGGGAACTCATAAGTTGCAGTATTGAAAAATTTACAGCACGTTTGGACTGAAGCATTTATCCATGCCACAGCCATCTTTTAAAAAATAAAATATAAAAATGAATGCTTCAGAAAATGTGTCAAGGACCTAACTTTCCTCTAGGGACATAAGACTCTTCTCATTCATTCTCTATGGAGAGAAAAAAAAAACTGGTGATTAAAATGACAATCAAAAAATAAAATAGTGGACCTATCAGTTAGCTGTATACAGGCACACTACTCAGGCAGAAGATGGAGGAGTTAAAATTGGCTTGGCATCAATAACAGTGGGAGAAGAAACAGCCAGAAATTTGAGGTAATAATAAAAATCGGAGCACAATGTAGGATTGCTTCAAAATCACATAATAAGGAGAAGCTAATGGATAAAAGTATAATGATTTGTAAGCCATATAATATCTTGAAAATCTATGCTCAAAACTCAGTCACAGAAATTTTTAACAAATGCTCAATTATAACCAAATGTTAAGAATTCTGGTCTCTGAATCATTACAACTAATCCATGGCCATCTCCTACAAGAAGTAATCCAACTATGGGAGGGGGGCACATTTCTCAGACTCCCTGGGAAAGCCTATGCTGGAGAGGAGAGTCCAGTCGATAGTTGAACCTCAGATTCAGGAGAAACAATGCAGTTTTCATTCTGGTCATGGAACACTGGCCCAGCTCTTTACCCTTGCAAGGGTACTGGAGGGTGCATGGGAGTTTGGCCAACCAGTCTACATGTGTTTTGTGGACCTGGAGAAGGCTTACGGCCATGTCCCTTGGGGTGCCATGTGGGGGGTGCTTCAGGAGTATGGGGTTCAGGGCCCACTGCTGCGAGCCATTTGGACCCTGTATGACCGGAGCACGAGTTTGGTTCGCATTGCCAGCAGTAAGTCGGACTTGTTCCCGGTGCATGTGGGACCCTGCCAGGGCTGCCCTTTGTCACCAGTTCTGTTCATAACTTTTATGGACAGAATTTCTAGGCACAGCCAAGGGGTGAAAGGTGTCCGGTTTGGTGGCATCAGGATTGCATCTCTGCTTTTTGTGGATGATGTAGTCCTGTTGGCTTCATCAAACTGTGACCTACAGCATACGTTGGGACGGTTTGCAGCCGAGTGTGAAGTGGCTGGAATGAGGATCAGCACTTCCAAATACATGGCCTGGCACTCAGCTGGAAATGGGTGGAATGCCTACTTCGGGTCAAGGGGAGCTGCTACCTCAAGTGGAGGAGTTTAAATATCTTGGGGTCTTGTTCATGAGTAAGGGGAGGGGGGAGCAGGATTTGGACAGATGGATCAGGGCAGCATCAGCAATGATGTGGACACTAAACCGGTCTGTTGTAGTGAAGAGAGTGCGGAGCCAAAAAGAAAAGCTCTCAATTTACTGGTCCATCTATGTTCCCACCCTCATCTATGGTCATGAGCTGTGGGTAGTGACCGAAAGAATGAGATTGCAGATACAAGTGGTCGAAATGAGTTTTCTCCGCAGGGTGGCTAGGCTCTCCCTTAGAGGCAGGATGAGAAGCTTGGTCATTCGGGAGAGACTCCGAGTAGAACCACTGCTCCTCCACATTGAAAGGAATCAGTTGAGATGGTTCAGGCACCTTGTTAGGATGCCCCCTGGATGCCTCCCAGGGGAGGTTCTCTGGGCATGCCCTACTGGGAGGAGATCACGGAGCAGACCCAGGACACACTGGAGAGATTACATCTCTCGGCTGGCCTGGGAACACCTCAGTATTCCCCCAGAAGAGCTGGTGGAGGTGGCGAGGGAGAGGGAAGTCTGGGCTACTCTGCTTAGGCTGCCACCCCCACGACCCGGACCCAGATAAGCGGCAGAAAATGGATGGATGGATATGCTCATTTTGAATTTGAGGTCAGCAATACATTTCAGAAGAGTTGGGATGGGGCAACAAAAGACTGAAAAAAAGTTGTGTCATTGCTAAAAAACTAATTTGGTTAATTGGCAACAAGTCAGTAACATGATTGGGTATAAAATAGCATCCCAGAGAGGCTGAGTCTCCCAAAAGTAAAGGTGGGGAGGAGTTCACTGCTCTGTGAAAGACTGCGTGGGCAAACAATGCAACAATTTCAAAATAACGTTCCTCAATGCAAAATTGCAAAGGATTTGGGGATCACATCATCTATGATATATAATATTAAAAGATTAAGAGAATCCAGAGAAATCCCTGTATGCAAGAGACAAGGCTGAAAACTGACATTGGATGCTTGTGATCTTCAGGCCCTCAGGCATCAAAAGCAGACATGTCTGTAGTGGAAATAACCAAATGGGCTCAGGAACAATTCAGAAAAACAACAGCTCATTACTCCATCCACAAATGCAAGTTAAAACCATACTTAAAACAATATCCAGAAACACTGCCACCTTCTCTGGGCCAAAGCTCTTTTACAGTGGACTGGAGCAAAGTGGAAAATTGTCCCAAGATCTGATGAATCAAAAGTAGAAATTCTTTTTAGAAATTATGGACACCATATCCTCCAGGCTAAAGAGGGGAGGGACCATCTAGCTTGTTATCAGTGCACAGTTCAAAAGTCAGCGTATGAGGGTGCATTAGTGCACATGACATGGGTAGCTTGTACATCTGAGAAAGTATCATTAATGCTGAATGATATATACACGTTTAAGAGCAATATGTTGCCATCCAGACAAAATCTTTTTCAGGGAAGACCTTCTTTCAGCAAGACAATGCCAAACCACTTTCTGCACATATTAAAACTGCATAGCTCTGTCGTAAAAGGCTCTGGGTGCTAAACTGGCCTGTCTGCAGTCCAGACCTGTCTCCCATTTAAAACATTTGGCACATTATGAAGTGCAAAATATGACAAAGGAGACCCCAAACTGTCGAGCAACTGAAATTGTACAGTATATCAGGCAAAAAGGGGACAACATTTCTCTTTCAAAACTATAGCAACTAATCTCAGTTCCCAAACGTTTACAGAGTGTTCTTAAAAGTACAGGTGATGCTTTATGTTATGGCTGCCCATGGATATTCAACGATGACAAGGTCCTCCTCTTTGTTGTCTTCTTTACCTTCCCAGGTCTTGCTGCTGTTGGGGTCGTCACTGTCTTTTGCCGTCTTTCGTGCGCCCGCTCATGTGAGAAGCCCGATTCTGGACTGGCAGATTCTGACAATAGGCAACAGTACCAGGTGCGGGAGCAGAGAGAAGGAATTGCCAAAGGTGTTGCTGAGCCCATTTCTCCTCCCTCAGCCTGGTCTGTTCTTCCTTGAAGTGGTGGACTCCCTGGGACACAGTCCCCTTCAGTTCACGTGGTCCTCTGCAAGGATCTTAAGGTCGGCAGTTGGGCTGTTGCAGGACCACAGGGACCACTTCAGAAAGTCCTTCCAATGCTTCTTGGGTCTTCCATGGGAGCGGGTCCCTTCTGTGAGATCTCCATCAAGGACCATCTGGGGCATTCGGTTAGGGGCCATTCGGATGACATGTCCGGTCCATCAGAGGACACAATGGAGGGTCATGGACTCCCTGCTTGTGGAGTTAGCCTTGCTGAAGATCTGTGTGTGGGGGATCCTGTCCTCCCAAGTCACTCTGAGGATGTGTTGGAAGCAATGCATATGGAAGGCTTCAAGGGACTTGATTTGCTTCGTGTACAAATGTCCAGGCTTCAAATCCGTAGAGAACGATTGAGATGCATACTGCATGATAGACCACAACCTTTGTGTGAATGCAAAGGTTGTGGTTCGTGAAGACGTGCTTACGGAGGCGGCCAAATGCTGAAGAAGCGTGCCTGATACGGGAGGTGGTGATCTCTTCATTCAGTGAGACAATGCTACCGAGGTATGCGAAAGAGCTTGTGTTCTCCAGTACTGCACTGTCGATTGTGATGGCCACTGGGGGGACTCATTGTGGAAAAGTGAAAACTGCAGGGTCAGAGTTTGAGACATTGATAGTTAGTCCCATCCGTGTATAGACCATATGAAGGGATGTAACAGTCCTTTGAAGGCCCACAGGACAGAGGGATACACCAGCAGTCTCGTCAGCATGTTAGAGTTTGACGATTGTCATAGTGGACGTCTTTGTCCGGGCTGAGAGATGCTGAAGGTTGAAGAGGTAACAGATTCACACGCAGTCATGCGTGTCGAGTGTATTTCTAGAGAGGAGAGTAACGCCGACAAGGTAGATATTGAAGAGCACTGGAGCGATAATGCAGCCTTGTTTCACACGGACCGTGATTTCTAATGCAGAGAATGCTTCCCCACCAACAAGGACCTTTACAGTCATTCCATCATAGAACTAATGGAGAATGGTGAGGAATTTTGGAGGGCAACCAAACTTGCTTAGAAGGTTCCAGAGCATCTTACGGGTCATGGTATCGAACGCTTTGCACAGGTCAATGAAGGCAAACATGACATCCTTTTGATGTTCCCTTGCCTTTTCCAAAAACTGATGGATGACGAAGATCATATCAAGGGTGCTGTGCTCAGAGCGGAATCCAGTCTGCGACTCCAGAAGTACTCTATTGGTAACATGACGGATGAGACGGTGGAGCGTAACTTGGGTGAGTATCTTTCCAGCAACATCCAACAGGGCGATGCCTCGACTATTGCCACAGTTGGAGCGGTCCCCCTTTTTCTTGTAGACAGTGACAATAGTGGAGCATTTCCATGGGTCAGGGATGGTGCCCTGCTTCCAGCAAAGTGAGAAGTCGTCAGTGAGTTTTACGAGAAGGTATGGTCCACCACACTTGTACACTTCACCAGGTATCATGTCTCCACCAGGAGCTTTCTTGTTTTTCAGGGAATGGACAGCATAGCAGACTTCATCGAGGGTGGGACATTCATCCAGCTCAGGAACTTGAGGGAGTGTTGAGAGTTCTTCGAGAGCTGTAGGATCTGATGGGTTGGCTCTGTTCAACAGTTCCTGAAAATGCTCCGCCCATTGATCTAGAATATCCTGTTTGTCCTTTAGAAGAGTGCTACCATCTGCGGATCAGACAGGAGCCACCGTACATCAAGTGGGGCCATAGATGCCTTTGATGGCATTGTAGAATTCGTAGATGGTGTTGTCGGTGAAACGTTGGATTTCTTGAGCTTTGTTGATCCATCATCTGTTCTGGATCTCATGAAGCCTACATTGGTGTAGTTGACCTTGTCTTCTTCCAGTCTTGCAGGAGGACCTTTGACACCAGGTTCGCCAAGGAAGCTTGGTGTGTAGCATTCTTGGCCTCCAGCAAGGGACGAATTTCATCTGCAGCTTTGTCGAACCAATCTGGGTCCTTCCTCTTGGAGTACCCAAGGACTTCCTTGAATGAGCTTTGGAGAACTTCAAGGATTGAATTCCACAGTTCTGCCACGTGAAGGTTGGTTTCAGAGTCTGTATCCGCAATAGGGGGGGGAAGATCGTCAAGCCTTTTGTGAAGGTTGTCGCATAGAGCTTGTCTGGTGTCAATGTTCCCAAGTGAGTCAAGGT
>JAODVO010000023.1:20191910-20206089 GCA_025400055.1 Notarius lentiginosus
CAGAAAGGCCCTCGCCGGCCACAGGACTCGAACCCGGACCTTCTTGCTGTGAGGCGACAGCGCTAACCACTACACCATTGTGCTGCCCCTGTTCTCAATGTAACTCAAAAATTAGTGAACAGATTTGGAATGAAATTTGGTGGAAAGGTGGGACACGGGCCAAGGAACAATTGATTAGATTTTGACGCAAATCTGGATGTGTGTGGATCCAGATATGTACGTGGATCCAGGATTTTTTTTTTTTTTTGGTCTGTTCTGAATGTAACTCAAAAATTAGTGAACAAATTTGGAGGGAAGGTGGGTCATGGGCCAAGGAACAATTGATTAGATTTTGAATCAAATCCAAATATGTGGCTTGGTAGAGGTATACACTGTACCAAGTACCCTTCTAGTCTTGTTCTTTGTAATATCTCTATACACATTTAATTACAGGTTAAATATGACAGGATAAGATGAAACTATACAGATATATGGATTTTTTTTTTCCATTTTTGAAAAGGGAACCAATTAAACCCATATGAAAAAAGAACTACAGTAATACTATGAGTTCTATAGTAAGGTATAATACATCTACGATGTTCCATAGAAACAATATAATATTCGTCCCATCTTTGGTATTTCTGCAGTACAGTCTTATACATTGTCCTATATTTCTGTAAGATTTCTATAGGAGGACTATAGAGTATTTGTAGTATTACTGACTGACAGGATATTTTTGTGTAGTAATTCGATATTACTGTAATATTACTAAAGGTTTTTTTTTTTCTTTGTAAGGGAAAGGAGGAACTATATTTATGCACCATAGGATTGGTCTGAGGAATCACTCAAGCCAGTCATTTGGATTTGTTGCTTGAACTTAATTGAAAAACTCTTAATTAAAATGTCTCTCATAAAAATGAGCAGTCCTTTGTCACTTTGTTGCTTGAATAGTATGAATGTAGGGTTAGGAGTTTTTAACAAGACGAATCTTTTGAGGTCTAAAGTTATAGACTGATTGTTGGTGTATTATTGCAAGCCCACTTTGTTGGACTTCTTGGAGAAGTTTAAAGAAAGACCCACTGTTCTTTTTTTAATGTTTTGTTTTTTTTAATCTTGCCATTATGGCTCCTTCGCAAATAAGTGTATCGTAAAGATGCATTGATATAGCAAGCATCTCCAAGCAACATATGCTTTCCATGAGAAACTTGGGAAGCATGGTACAATGAATATGTTATAAAGTACATATTGTTCCTGGAACATTTAAGAACACGACTCAGTGGAATCTTGGAACACAATAATTTATAGGTTTTTTTTGTTGTTACACTTTATACTTTTGTCATTTTTATTGAGCTGCTTAGTGTGGTTTCTCTGGCAGTTTTGCCTTTTTTGTCGCCATTTCTGTTCTACTCAGAATCGAGAGAGATTTTCCGACTGAGAGTGAGGGCTGAAGTCTGTCATCGTTAAATAAGTTATGGAAAAGTATGATTCTGAACATTCTCACGCACTTTTACATAAAGAGAGTGAGTGTGACGATCCTGATCCTAAAAATGACGACAGCTTTTCAATGCAGTGACTCATTCAATCCTGTTTAACAAAAATGACTGGATGAATACGAAATGTTGACACACTTAATATGATGTGATGACTTCTGAAAAAAAAATAGAGAATCCATACGATATAACTGCTTGGAGAAAAAGAGGCCTAGTTAGGTCAAATTAGACTGGATGAGGGATGTAGGGGGGATGGAGAAACTACTTCCAAGCATGCACTTCGTTTGGAATGAGATGGACGTGCTCCATCCATCCATCCTAAACGTGGGCTTTCTAAAGATTTTATCAGACCCTGAGGTTCAGGAGCTTTTGGGTTTGGAAAATGTAGTAGCCGTGTGGTCAGGATTTGGTCCTTGGTGTGGTTGGAGCTTTAATTTTTCCTAAATTTATTATTATTATTATTATTTTTGTTATTCAAGTTAAGCAGTGATTTAGCGCTTGGTTCTGGAGCTACAAAAGTGGATATTACAAGGATTGTGGTGATTCTCAATGGAAAATAATCGTTCTTGTTTGGAATACTGGTCTATTTGGATTGAATTTACGTTACTTTACACTGTTCGGTCTTATAAGGTTATTCGGTGTCACGTTGTATCAGATAAAGGCAATAAAATTAGCTCAAAAAGAGTTTATGATAGATTGTGTTAAAATGTGTGTCATTTAATGAAGAATTCCTGCTATAGGGGACATTTTAGATGCTCGGCATAGCAGCATTCACATTCCAAGATTTTGGTCCACTCCAAGAACTGGTTTGTCAGCCATCTTGGATCACAAAGTTGCTAAATCGAAGTACGCTTGGGTCGTTCCCCTGTTTCACGATAACGTGCCGTCTAGTTTTGAAGCATTTCCTTAGATCTTAGTCGTTCACATGCTTCTCTCCAGTTCAGAATTCATGCTGCTGCCATCTCGAGTCACTTCATCAATAAAAACGAACGATCCAGTTTCACTGGCAGCGCTACATCTCCGTGTTCCGCAGATGAAGTGGTTTGCTTTGGATCATGAACGGTTCCTTCTTTTCCATCCATACTTTCCTCTTTCCATCACTCTAGTAGTGGTTAATCTTAATCTCAGCTGTCTGTAAGACTTTGTCCAAGAACTCGGACAGATCTTAGATGCGACACACCGCATGAGCCCTACCCTCGGGCAGTTTACTGGATCTTGTGCATAGATTCCCAAAAATGAGGAATAAGTTCCAAAACATATGTCAACATCATGTTGTGAAGGTTATTTCATACTTTGGGTATTCTGGGTAATGACAGTGAAAATTAGTGTTTAAGAGTTATATGTACCAGTCTTTATAGACTCTATCTAGACACAAATACATTAGTCTAGCTAGAAAAAAAGTACACAATATACAGTACTGTGCAAAAGTCAATATATGCTCATATATTATCACATTAAATCAATACAAATTTGGTTGAATTGAACAAAATGGCTTCAACAGCTTCAAGAATAGCACTTGATCCATCCATCCATTATCTTATCCAACAGGGTTGGAGGCAAGCTGGAGCCTATCCCAGCTGACTATGAGTGAGAGGCGGGGTATACCCTGAACAAGTCGCCAGGTCATCACAGGGCTAACACAGACAACCATTCACACTCACAGTCAATTTAGAGTCACCAGTTAACCTAACCTGCATGCCTTTGGACTGTGGGGGAAACCGGAGCACACAGAGGAAACCCACGCAGACACGGGGAGAACATGCAAACTCTGCACAGAAAGGCCCTCGTCGGCCACAAGGCTCGAACCCAGACCTTCTTGCTGTGAAGCGACAGTGCTAACCACTGCACCACCATGCCGCCCGCTATAATTTTATTTTGGTGCATTTTTCACTTTCCCCTTCTGCCACATTTTCATTTTTTTCCAAAGAATGCTTGTTTTCCCATCTAAAGACATCAAACAGAGGCCATCAGTTTTGGATTTGAAAGGGCTGAAAGGGCTCTGGTTATAGGAGACTCTATAGGAGACAGCACATGAAATTAGCTAGGCCTTTAGGGGCACCAGCAGCTTTAGTACACCAGGAGCCAGGTTACCAGACATAGCAGGTATTCTTTAGGTCTAAGATTCATGTTATTCAGCAGGTTATGTGGTTGCTGAACTGCCGGATATCCAGGTGGTGTAATGAAAACAATGTTGACTTTATACATAGATAATTGGAGTAATTTTGAGGGCAAGGCTGGCCTGTTAAGGTAAGACGGTATCAATCCTGCTTGGGGTGGTTCTTCTCTCATTTCTTACAGCATAGCCTATAGTCTTAGAACAGGCCTAATTAATCAGTGACAATCCAGAACCAAGGCCACTTAGCAGACAAACAGGCTAAACCAACCATCTACTAGATGCACAGAGCTGTCACTCAAGTTCCAGTATATTGAGACTGTGTCTGTTCCCCGAGCTCTAAAAAATGCAGAAATACTCAAAATTTGTTCTTCTTTAATGAACATAAAATTAGATTCTACTGAATGTACAGCCAGCACCTTTGATCTAAATCTAGGACTATTAAATATTAGATATCTTACATCTAAAGCACTCATTGTAAATGAAATTATTACTGATTAGGATTTTAATGTACTGTGTTGAACAGAAATATGGATCAAACTAAAGGAGTATATAGCATTAAATGAAACTAGTCCTCCTGGATACACTTATATACACCAGCCTCATCTAACTAGCAGAGATTATGATGATAGCGGGGCTTGCTGAGTGATGAACAAGCTTTTTATCTGTAGCCTATTAACTAAAATGGGGCAGTCAAGCAGTAACGTTAGTCCAACACAGTCGCAGAGATGGTTTCACATGAAGGCAGCAACAGCCACCATCAAATGGTATGGTTGGAGTCTTGTTATTGGACTCGACTCAGATCAGTCGTGGACTCAACTCGGACTCGACTTCAAATTTTCTTTAATGACTTGGACTTGACTCGTACTTGAACACTGGGGACTCGATACTGGACTCGGACTTGAGGTGTAGTGACTTGACTACAACACTAACTCCAATTAGCATGGAAGGGGAGCCTCCTAAACTATAGGGGCTTTTCACTGATATCACAGATTTTCGTTTATTGTGCAGTATCTGCCATATTACCGGGCAAACAAAGAAACATGGCCAAAATAATTAATAATGAAAACTGAGATGACTACAGTCAGTACAATCACTATGACCTGATTAAAAATCTAGATTATACCAGCAGATCATGTTACAGTGAAAAGCTGAAACATGCAGGCATCAGAGATCCATATAATTTACCCACAAATGTATTTATTCCACTTAAAAAGGAGTAAAGTGCAAACCAGCTACCATTTGGAATTTGGGATCCTGCGACATCCTGAACTATTTAGCATTTGGGACTTCTAAATACACTGGAGAGATGCTAAAAACATACAAATGTACAGATGCCTACCAATAATTTGAGGCAGGTTTCGTGCATGCCGGAATATTATGGGAAATTACTGAAAAAGAAAAATACCTTATTATGGAAAAGGTAAGCTCAAATGTAACTTCTAATAATAATAAATAAGCCAGTGCTTAGATCTAGCATATTTTATGGTGTTCAGCTGAATCTACATTATCAGTATATAACAAACATGCAGCTAGTCTAGCCAAGCATTAGGTCTAATGAAGTATATTGCATCCAAAGCCCACATCCAGATATACATTTTAACATTCATACATTTGCCATTTGGCATGCTTTTTGTAGAACAGTAGAGCTGATATGTATGACATGCTTGTGTATGGACTAATAGACTGTACTGAGTAGTGTTAGGTCATGCAACCTGTTAAAAGCTTTACTATCTAGACCAAAGTTCTGTCCATGTTACACCAACTTATGGACTTGTTGAATGTTAACTTGAGTATGCCTAAGCTAGATCTAGATCTATGTGATTTTTATAAGTGAATGGCCTTGAGCTAGAAAAAGTGTGAGGAGAAATAACAGGTACATGTAGCTTTTGTATTAACCAGATACAAAAATCGAGTGTAGTGTAGTTATGACAGGCCAAAAAGTCAAGCTCAGCCCTCAATCCCAGCTACATCAACTGACTGCATCTGATCTCAAGCCAGCCCACATCAGCTGTCAGCCCAGCTGATTCCCTTCTATGTATTCTACGGGCAAATCTCTCATAGAGCACCTTATTTAAGCTGCTTTAACCTGCCTACCTTTGCTGTTTGCTGTGGCTCTCCCTGCTTTAGCCTTTCCATGTATGCACATAGAAGGGCAGGGAGGTCCCAGAACAGAGCCACCTGCCAAATACAACTTGTTGCAAATATTGCAATGTAAATAATGTTCCTTGATGGAGGTGGTTCTGACAGAATTATCCACACACATGGGAATGCTTTGTTGTAACCCAATCTTCCCAGTTAACTGCAGCTCCCCATTTTTCTTGTCTTTCTAGATTTGCAAGGAAGCGGTGAAAAATTAAACCAGGCTTATCTCCATGTCTGTTATTACATCCAAAAGCAATACAGGTCTCTGGCATTGTTCTTTTAGATGTAACTTTTACAAGTTTATCTGGAGATGTTTATTGAATTGGGCTTACAATCACTTGCGTATACTTGTACTAGTCGTTTTCAAACATAAAGCTTGCCCAACAACATGGCCGCTAATTGAAATATATGTTTGGCATACTTGAAACTGGAACAGGTTGTTCTGTTTGCTACTTATTTTGGTTAATTAAATCCTTGAGATTCATCTTCGTTTGCACATTCTGCTCTCTGCTTTATGAAGATTATGTTGACCAGTAATATATTTCTATATTTCTTCTCTCATAAGATTATGATCCTAGTGGGTGATATAATGGTACAGTACATCATGTCTCACTCTCTCTCTTTTTTTTTAATAAAATAGTGTAGTCTAAACCAGTGATGTAATGCTTCATCACCCATTTATGTTACCCTGTCATACATAGATAAACTAGCTTCATCAATCACATCATCATCATCCAATCACATAGCTACAACACACTCTTGAATGTGAATATACTGTATACTCATGTTTGTCCTACAATAAACTGAGAAACATCTCTGACCAGCTGGGTTTGTATCAGTGACTGTTTGCTCCCAGATCGATCCGTGAAGCAGAATCTCCCAGATATCTGTGAGGCAGAATCTATTAGGCAGCAGAGGTCTACATTCCTAGATCATACATTGTTAATTCAACCTCGTTCAGTTCAGACAGATCAAAACCTAACAGTTTTCTGTGGGCTTGTCTGGGATCTCCATGTGGAAGGTAAGAGAAAATGTTTTCATTAAGCACATTGGGTTCTCTTCTTACATCTGGAGATCTGAAATCTGGTTATCCCAATCACACACATATGTGCATCATATAAATGTCAGAATGCTGGCATTTACAGATACAATTTCAGGGGAGAGCAGGTACAGTGCAAACTGCAAATGGAACCAAATCACAGAGCAGAAATCATGGTCAGGAAATGGGCAGAGGTTGATCGATCAGCAAACAGAGTAGTACAGGGCAGACATGAAGATGAGGTTGGGAATGAACACAAACAGTGGTCTTAAACAGGAAGTTAGTCAGAACACAAACAGCTTAGTAAAGTCAGGTATGAGACACAGAATGATACTTTGCACTGAGTGATTGTTTGAATGGGGTTTAAGTAGGTGAGATAATTGACAGGTGAATATGTGACAGGTGATATAATTAGTATTCTGGTGATGAGGGATGCTGTGATTCATGGGGAGTGTAGTCCAGAGCAGCTATGTTTGGAGGCTGCTCCAAACTCAGGCTTTCAGCATTGTTACTGACAGAACTCCCCCCACAAGGAGCTCCCTCTGGGAGCAACCCCCTTCTTTGGTTGACTTCTCTTTCTTGGTGTAGGCTTGTCGGGGTGCAGGCTGTGGAATTCTTGCACGAGAAAGGGGTCTAAGATGTCCCCAGAACTGACCCAATTATGTTCCTCAGGGCTGTAACCCTCCCAGTTGACCAAGTACTCGAGTTGTCCCTGTCTGCGACGGGAATTGAGGATCTTGTTGACCTCATAGGTGGGCTTGCCACCAGTGTCTGGGGAGGGGGTTTCTTGGGTGGGTGTGTCAGAGGCTAGGGGATCTTGGATAGCAGGTTTGAGGCAGGTGACATGAAATGTGGGAGCCATCTTACTGTGAAGAGTTAGCGCAAGCCTGTATGAGACCTCATTGATCTTATGTAGCATTTTGAATGGGCCTATGGATCTGGCTTGTAGTGTTCTGCAGGAGTTAGGTTCCCTGAGGTCCTTTGTAGAGACCCATACTCAATCACCTGGGGCATACTCTGGGGTGGCATTTTGGTGCTTGTCAGTGTAGTGCTTGTACTTGGTGTTGACGCTCTGTAGTCTTTTATGAACCTCCTCCCATAACTGCTGACTCCTCTGGAACCAGGAGTTGAGGGCTGGAATCTGCATAGGGGTATTATCCCACAGGAAAAGCGGAGTATCCGAGTATGCACTGGAACAGGGTTAGCTGAGTGGCTGAATGTTTGAGAGAGTTTTGTACATACTCAGCCCATGGAAGAAATCATGCCCAATCCTTCTGATTCTGCATGGAAAATATGCAGGGGAAGCAACCCACCTCCTGGTTTGCTCATTCAATTTGGCTGTTGGACTGCGGTTGATACCCAGAAGTGAGGCAAACAGACACTCCCAGTCTGTCCATGAACCATGACCATAGTCTTGAAATGAACTGGGGACATCAGTCATTGACTGTCCTCAGGGATACCATAGTAGCGGAAGATATGTGTAAATAAGAGTTCAATGGTTTTGAAGGCAGTGGGAAGACCTGGTGGTGGGATGAGTTTGAGTGATTTCAAAAACCTATCAACGATGACCAGAATGACTGTGTTGCCTTGTGACTGGGGTAGATCGGTGATAAAGTCAATAGCAATGTGTAATCAGGGTCCCTGAGGTACTGGGAAAGGATATAGCTTACCAGTAGGGGGTGCTCTGGGAACCTTGGCCTGGGCACAGATGGAGCATGAGGAAACAAAATGTTTGATGTCCAATATCATGTTTTCCCACGAGTACTTGTTCTGGAAAAGTTGGTAATTGCAATGGCTGCTGGGGTGTCCAGTGGCAGGAGAGGAGTGCACCCAGGTGATGAGTTTGCCTCTGAGTTTGGGTGGAACATGCAAAAGTCCGGGTGGATAGTTTTCAGGAGGGCTTATGGGTTGTGCCTGTCTGATCTCCCTGTCGATGTCCCAGATTATGGCTTGCAGGAAACATTCAGGTGGAAGGATCATGGTGGGTTCAGAAAAGTGTGGTGAGGATATGTTGACACAGGAGAGCATCAGCCTTGGTGTTTCTGAAACCAGGATGATATGAGATAGTGAACTGGAACATGTTGAAGAATAGAGCCCATCTGACCTGATGGGGTTCAAATGCTTAGCAGTTTTTAAGTATTTCAGGTTCTTGTGGTCGGTCAGGATCATGAATGGATGCACTGCACCCTCCAACCAGTGTCTTCATTCTTTCAGGACCAGCTTGACAGCCAAGAGCTCTTGATTACCAATGTCATAATTCCTCTCTGCAGGCATGAGCTTCTTAGAGGAGAACATGACTGGGTGAAGCTTGGGTCTTTCTCCAAAGCACTGAGGCAAAACCCCTCCCACTCCTGTTTCAGATGCATCCACCTTCACAATGAAGGGTTTAGAAGGATCTGGATGCTGTAGTATGGGAGCTGTGGTAAATGCTGACTTGAGCTAGTTGAAGGCCTGATTGGCTGCAGGGTTCCAGTGGAGGCAACAGGATCCATTCTTCAGGAGTGAGAGGAGAGGGGCTGTGATGGTGCTGAACCCACAGATGAACTGACAATAGAAATTTGTGAACCTGAGGAAGCATTGCAACTCCTTGACAGAAGTGGGAGTTGGCCATGATGTCACAGCTTTAACTTTGGCCTGGTCCATGCCTCCCCTGAGCTGATAATGTAACCTAGGAACAAGATCTGGCTGACATGGCATACACAATTTTCTGTCTTTACATATAGGTGGGTCTGGAGCAGGCGAGAGAGCACTGACCTGACATGCTTGTGGTAGCTGTTTTCATTTGGGGAGTAGATTAGGATGTCATCGATATATGTGATAATGAACCTCCCCAACATGTCCCTGAGCACATTGTTTATGAGACACTGGAAGACACTTGGGGCACAAGAAAGGCCACATGGCATGACCAGGTACTCGAAGTGGCCTGTGGTGGTGCAAAATGTGATCTTCCATTCGTCACTCTCATGAATCCTGACCAGGTTGCAGGCACTACAAAGGTCTAGTTTCGAAAAATTCTTGGCTGATCTGAGCTGTTCTAGGGCTGAAGGCACCAGCAGGAGTGGATAAGGGTATTTCATGACAATCTGATTCAGGCCCCGATAGTCTATGTACAGCCGGAGACCCCCTCCCTTCTTTTCAGCAAAAAAGAACACTGCTGAGGCTGGAGACATTGAGGGTCTAATGTACCCCTGCTGTAAGGCTTCTTGTATGTACTTCTCTATAGCAGCTTGTTTGATTAAAGACAAGGGGTAAATGTGGTTACGATGAGGAGTTGTACCAGGGAGGACATCAATAGCACAGTCATAGGAACGGTGAGGAGGCAGACTACAGGCTTTCTCTTTACTGAAAACTTCCCCTAGGTCGAGGTAACAGGAGGGAACGTTGTTGAGGGAGCCAAGCTGGGGGCTCTCTACAGAGGTGGATAAGAGCATTAGTTGGAGAAATTTCAAACCATTCTGTAAACAGGAAGGAGACCACTGAAGAATGTCCCATTATTTCCATGATATAAGAAGATCGTGGATTTGGAGCCAAGGATATCTTAATATTATATTGTGGTGTGCAGTTTGAGTGATAAGTAGGGTTATGTGTTCAGTGTGAATGGCTCCTATTTGGATCTCGAGGGGAGTCATGCACACAGAGACCAAACCTTCTCCTATAGGACCCCCGTCAATGGCCTTTAACGTGATTGGTCTCAGAAGTTCGTGGGTGGTCAGGTGGTACTTCTGGACAATCGCGCTGTTTATGAAGTTTCCTTCTGCTCCTGAGTTAATGAATGCAGAAAGCATATGGGTCAAATATGGCAGCTTTAATAACACAGGCACTTGAAAAGAGTGTGAGTTGTGAGTAGTGTCTGAACTCACCGGGTTAGGTGGGCTGGTAGCTTTGATGGACTGGCTGTCCCATGGGGGTCGAATGGGGCATTTAGAGATCTGATGGCCAACATCACCACAGTACAAGCAGAGGCCCTCACATCTTCTTCTCTCCCTTTCTGATCACTGTAGTTGTGTATGTGAGACCTCCATAGGGGTGACAGGGCTCATGTTGGGAGACGGAGCAGGAGATAACTGTAGCGAGGGTCGCTTACAAATGAGATGATCCAGTCAGATGGCCAGGTCAATAAGAGAGTCCAGAGAGATAGATGTTCATCATGGGAGGCCAGCTCGCTGAGCACTTCTGGAAGCAAATCCTGGTGAAATGTGGCTTTCAGTGCTAGCTCATTCCAGCCACTGCTGGTGGCTAGGATGTGGAAGTCCAGTGCATACTCCACAACACTCCTCTCTCCCTGTCAGATCATTAATAAACTCTTTCTGACCTCTATTCCCTTGGGCTGGTGGTCAGAAACTCTTGTGAAGAGCTCCAGAAAATGGTCGTAAGGCATGGTGTGTTCGCCCCATGCATCCACACTGCACGTGCCCACTAGAGAGCTTTACCTGTAAGAAGGCTGATGAACTGAGAAATCTTGTGTTCATCAGTCACCCCCATGAGTGACAAAAAGTACAGTGAACACTGAAGGAAGAATCCCTTGCAGTTGGAAACCCCTCCAGAAATCTTCTCTGGCAGAGGAATGCTTTGGAATGCACCAGCAGGTGACAAGGGGCATGTGAGGATGGCCTGCAACACTACAGCAATGAGTTGCGACATCCTGATGTTGAGATTGCTGATCATCTGCTGGTGCTCTCCTAACAAATGCCCCTGCGCGTTGATCACAGTCTGCTTTGCCTCCTCTGCTGCATCCATAGATAGCAAAGTATCCTGTTAGAATACAAGCACTTATGGATGCAATTGCAGGGGAGAGTGGGTGCAGCACAAACTGCAAATGGAGCCAAATCATACAGCAGAAGTCATGGTCAGAAAATGGGCAGAGGTCGATTGATCAGCAAACAGAGTAGTACAGGGCAGACGTGAAGATGAGGTTGGGAATGAACATAAAAAGTGGTCTTAAGCAGGAAGTCAGTCAGAAAATAAATGACTTAATAAAGTCAGGTACGGTACACAGAATGATACTTTGCACTGAGTGATTGTTTGAACGGGGTTTAATTAGGCAAGGTAATTGGCAAGTGAATATGTGACAAGTGATATAATTAGTATTCTGGTTATGAGGGGCACTGTGATTCATGGGGAATGTAGTCTGCAGTGGCCATGTTTGGAGGCTGCTCCGAACTCAGACTTTCAGTGTTGTTACTGACAATAAATAATCCTATGGTGTTTCCTAGGGCTGTTTGGATGGTAGTTTTCACTTATCCCAATTGCTTACATATGTTGGTCATACAAATAGTCCTATGGTGTTTCCGAGGGCCGATTGGATGGTAGTTTTTGGTTATCCCAGTCACACACATACATGCATCATATGTATGTCCTGTGGTGTTTCCTAGGGCTGACTGGAAGAGACTGTGATTTGATCTGTTTGATTTGATCTGTCTGATTTTGATTTGTTTTTGTCCAAGTTATCCTTATCTCCAAGTGTTTCTGGGAAGAAGAAGGTCATTGACTCTTACCCACTCATGTATATTCTAAAGCTACCATATACTGTGTGGATGTGGTCTCAATGGTGTTCTCAGAGACAGGTTGAGAGGTTTATATACTCTAAGCAGACAATTATTTCCCAAGACTATAATTTGTTGAAATTTTACCTCACTCCGACTAGGAAATTCTCCTCCTGCGTGAATTTCCTGTGTGAAACACTGTCTACTGTGTGTGTTGTTTTGTATGTGTCAAAATGGGTGTAAATAGTCTAAGACTGAAGATAGGACTCAAAATAATTTCTTGTATGATAAGGGCTTTGGCTATTTTGTGCAACCTTTCGTTGATAATTTGACCAGATGGACAGAGGCTCAACCACAATGGAAACCTTATCCTCGAGATGGTACTTATGATGAGGACCATTTGTTAAGCACTGGCTTAATGGTATATGATAACCTAGGAGATGCTGGCTAGGATTTTGACTACATGAAGTATAGTTTGAATGCTTGGCACAATCAGAAACATAATTGGGACAGTGCCCACACTCTCAGAAAAAAGGCTGCTAAAATTAATAGAAAAAAGATGCGAAATGGACCGAATCCGCATTGATGGTGTGCCTGTCTGTCCCTGTATCATCTGTAAATGCCTGTGGAAAGGTTTCAATTCTACTGTGTTATGAATCTATGAACCGTGCTCAGCCCACCGTGTCTCCACAGACTAACACACATGCAGAAGCAGTGAGTGCTCTCACTGCAGTCTGTATTAACCTTGCCTCTGACCCGACTCTCCCTACTTAAAAGAATGCAAATATTGTACCTCTCTGCTCCAGGCAAGCTGCAACATATTACTCTTGAAATAAACGTAATGCTTACTAGAAATGTTGCAAACCAATACAGCCACATGATACATGACCTAACCCAGCCTTGCCTTTTGTAGTTATGGGAGAGGATGACCACAATTCACCTCCCCATCTATCTGACATTAATGTTATTATCCAAGCACTTCCTAGCCCTAAAGATGTACATGCCTTTTGTGAGTCATTGCGCACTCACACTTGTTATGCTCAGTTCACTGGTCCTGATTATCACTGTATTCTCATGTGTGTTTTGGGGCCAGAGGTCACTGATACTGTGTTACAGGAGGAGGTGAGGGCTTTAAGTGATGACTATGACCTGCCTCTTGAAGCTACACAGGGGTCAGAAGATGATTGGGAGTATTATTTTGCATGATTTGATGTAAAACACATTAAGAATATGTTTGAACAGTTAACCAGGTTTCTGAAGAATGAATTCCAATCTCCTTCTGATCTCTTTCATGTAACAGGCATTAAACAAGACCAGAATAAATCCTACACTGCCATTTTTTTTTACACATTTTAAAACTGCATGGAATGAGCATGCAGGGCTGCCCTCTGATCCTGTGGACAGTAGGCATTTCACTATGCTTTTCATAACAATTTTTTTTCAATAATCTGCTTCCTGAAAATGCTTGTGTTTTGAGAATTTCTACCGCAGGTGGCCTAAATTAGTGTTTCTCAACCACTGGGCTGCAGCCCATTAGTGGGCCAAATTTTTTTCCATTAATTTTTTTCAAGTTTGAAGCCAAATGCTAAACAGTTCAGGATGTCATAGTGTCCCAAATCCAATAGCTGGTTTGACATACACCTTTCAAGTGGAATAAATACATTTGTGGGTAAATTAAGAACAAGTTTTTATTATTATCATGTTCCTCCTTTGCATTTAACCACCCCCCCGCGCGTGCACACACACACACACACACACACACACACACAGAATAAGTAAATATATTTGTGGGGTAAATTGTTATGGCTCTGGGATGCCTGCTGGAAGAGAACAGGGAGGATTGAGAATTGAGCGGCTGTGGTTTAGATTAGATTAGATTAGATTAGATTAGATTAGATTAGATTAGATTAGATTAGATTAGATTAGATTA
>JAODVO010000023.1:20472204-20483247 GCA_025400055.1 Notarius lentiginosus
TCATCCATTCATCTGTAAATTACAACTGAATTGCACAGTAATACATCAACGATTCCACTAACAATACAGATATGGATAATTGAATAACTCCCTCAATCACACAAAAGATGAAATTGATAAAATACAAAAATTGAGAACTACTTAAGCTTAGAACAAGAATGTTGGGGTGCACATCTGCTATACTAGAGAAAAAAAAAATACTGATGCATAAGGGTTGAAAAGGAAAAACATGGGTGAAAAAAGGAAATGGATGTCAGACCTGGTACTAGACAAACGATGGACGAACCGGAGTGACCCCTCTAATCCATCTTTTCAAAAACGAACCCTGTTTTAGTCTCGTAGCAAAAGTAATTCTTTCCATCTTAATGTTATAAACGATGTCAAACCACTCGTCCACTGTAGGTTTTTCTAGTTTTAGCCGCGTCCTTGTTATAGCTTTTCTAGAAACGGCACTTAGAATCTGAAATAAGTATTTGTCATTAGAGGAGACATTTTCTGATGGCAAAACTCCTAAATATCCGTAATGTCTGTCTGAAATACTTTTCGCAAAATGTTGTAGACCTCCTGCCAAAAAGGCAACAAAATTGAGCAAGACCAAAATACGTGAAAAATGATTTGCCTCGAGGCATCCACACCGTCTCCAACATATAGCCGAATTGGAATAGTGTCTTTTTTTTTTTTTGAGCTGGAGTGATAAAAAAAAAAAATCTAATAAGGGTTTTCCAACAAAACTCTCTCTCTCTAGTGTTGAATTTGACGTTTTCCATTGTATCTCACATAAATATTCCCAATCTTCTTCGCTTAAAACTAGATTTCCTTCCCTCTCCCATTTCTGTTTTACATGCAATGAGCTACCCTTCATTTGTTGTAAACCCCTATAGAGTCTTGAGATGGTTTTTTGGCCTGGGCCTGAAACATATGCATCCATAAATACTTTCAGTAGAATGTTATCCCATTGCTCTTGTTTAATCTCTCTCCTTATTTGTTCAACATGGTGACGAACCTGTAAGAATCTAAAGAAGTCATCCTTATTTAGACCAAATTGTCTCTTTAGGTTTTGAAAACTGTTCACTGACCCCTTACACAAAAAAGTACAATATGCTGTTAGTCCATAAGTTTTCCAGGCCTTGAATCTTGCATCCAAATTTTTAGGCATGAAATCTGGATCAAATGCACACCATCTCAGTACTCTTATCGCCTCTTTCAAATTCTTTTTAGTTATTACCCTATTCCACAGCTTAAGTGTTAAACCAATCCAGGGGTTTCCCAGATCAGTTAACTTATTCATCAAGCCCTTATCCCCTAATGCCGCTTGAATTGGGAACTCTGCTGTTATGGCCCCCTCCAACTCCTTCCATCTAGCCCTATATTCTGGATTGCACCAACACACTAACGGTCTCAACTGAGCTGCAATGTAATCTTTTAAACATGGGAGCCCCCCCTCCCCCCTTATTTTTTGCTAACTGTAAATTCTGATATTTGATTCTTGGTCAACGCCCCTGCCAAATGTACCTGGAGATGAGTTTATCCCACTCCTGGAACTGTTGATCAGGTATATCTAGTGGAAGGGATTGAAATAGATACAATAACCTCGGCAGAATAACCATTTTAACAGATTCAATACGAGAACCAAAATTAAGAAATGGTATTAAATCCCATCTCCTAATGTCCTCTCTAATTTTGTTGTTCAGGGGGAGAACATTCAGTGAGAGCAGTTTTGACAAATCTGCTGGTATATTCACCCCCAGATACCTCATGGACTCAGCATCCCAACTCAAATCATATCTTTTCTTCACATTTTCTGAGGGACTGTAATTGAAACTGAGAATTTGTGTTTTTGAAACATTTAACTTATATCCAGAGAAAGATCCATATTGATCCAAAAGTGAAAACAAATGTACTAGAGATTGTTCTGGACTGGATAACTGTATCAGTATGTCATCCGCGAACAAGGAAATCTTTTGTTCTCCTCCCTTCATATGTATTCCTTTAATGTTCTTATTTTGTATAATCCATTGACTCAGGGGTTCAATAAAAATCGCAAATAAAAGGGGGCTAAGATAAGCCCCTTTCCAACAGGCCCAATATTGATGGCCCTGGTGCTCTCAGGTTGCTGAAGTGCTTGCATGGGCACCTGGAGGGTTTGTGCTGTCTCACTTTTCATAATATCTTGTGCAGCTCCAGAATCTGTTAAAGCAGACAGAACATGGACCAACTATGAGAGCCTTATCTGTCCATTAAGCTTAATTGATTTTGATGAGTATGGCTTAAATGGACTCACTGGGAGAGTGCTGGCATTGTTTGGGACCCTCTCTTCCAAGGTGTGACCCCTTTGGCCTTCCATACAGAGTGTTTGGCTTCCCTACAGCAGTACTCCTCCTAATGCCCTCGCTTTTGCTCTGAGTGAGCCCTTCTGGTGCAAGAGATCTCCATGGGCTTGGAGACCTCTGTGTCAGGTGGGTGAAACATGGGACTTTGCAGAGACGGTCAGCTTTGGAGCAAGTTGTTGAGTTGGATGGACATGTCAATAAGATCATCCAACAAGGCTTGTTTGTCTCAGCAGGCTAGTTTGATGAGAACACTTTGTCAGGTACCCAGTAGGAGGCAGATGTAAGTGCAGAAGTATATTTATTATTACAGTGAAAACACACACAGGCAAACAATCCCAAATTGACAGGCAAACTAATAAACGTAAAGACAAACAAAAGGTCGGGTGAGGCACAAACAGGATATCACAGGCAAAGAACAAAACATAAACTAGGAACAGGATCCAAGAGATGACTCGAGTTCTGGACTGGAATTGGATTCTGGACTGGACTCAGACTCGAGTTCTGGACTGGACTTGAGCTCTGGGCAGGAAGCACACTCAGACTCTGGACTTGACTTAGACCCTGGACTTGGCTCGGATCCAGGACTGGAAGTGGGCTCGAGCTCTGGGCTGGACTCGAGCTCTGGCAATGACTTGAGCTCTGGACTGGACTCAGGCTTGAGCTCTGGAGATGACTTGGGCTCCAGGCTGGACTTGGGCTTTGTAGATGACTTGAGCTTTGGACTGGACTCGGATCCAGGAGATGACTCAAGTTCTGGAATGGAATTGGATTCTGGACTGGACTTGAGCTCAGGGCAAAAAGCAAGCTCAGATTCTGGACTAGACTCAGACCCTGGACTCTGAATTGGACTCTGGACTGGACTCTAGTTTGAACTCTGGACTTGACTTGGACTCTGGACTGTAAGAGGACTCAAGCTCAGGACTTGACCTTGTGCTGGAAGTGTGCTTGAGCTCTAGACTTGACTTGGACTCTGAACTGGACTCAGGCATGGGCTTGAGCTCTGTCAGTGCATTGCTACGGTCCTGGTCAGGACCCAGCGGTGGGATGACGTCTTCATGGCCGGGTGGTGGCAGGACGACAATGATGTCTTCATAGCCAGCTGAGGCAGAGGTCACTCCATTGTCCTTTGACACTGGTTCTGGAACAGGTTCAGGCACTGGCTTTGACTCTGGCATTGGCACTGGAGCCGGCGCTGGCTCCAACTCAGGCACTGGCTTTGATGCTGGAGCTGATACAGGCACTGGCTCCAACTTTGGCACTGGCAGTGGAGCTGACTCTGGCACTGGCACTGGTTCTGGAGTAGACACTGGTGCAGGCTCTGACACTGGCTCTGGCATTGGAGCAGACACTGGCACAGATGCTGGCACTAGCATTGGCTCAGACTTGGGTTTGGGCACTGGCTCTTGCTTGGGCTCTGGTTCTGGCTTTGGTGTTGGCAGTGACTCTGGCTGGTACTCTGGTTCAGATGCTGGCTCTGATGCAGGCTGAGGAGCTGGTTCAGGTTCTAGCTCAAGTGCTGGCTCTGGCTCAGGTTCAGGTGCTGACTCTGACTGTGGAACAAGCTGTGTGACTGGCTCTGGAACAACAGCCTCTAGGAGGGGCTCTGGAGCAGCGGCCTTCTCTGATGTCACTGCAAAGGCCACTGGAGGGCGCTCTGGAGCAACGGCTTCCTCCGCTGCCGCTGCATCAGCCTCAGGCGTAATAGCCCCCTCCCAAAAAATGTCATGGGGGCCCTCTTTTTCTAAATGTTCATAGACGATTTGGAGTATGGCTAAGAAAGTCTGTGAGTTCTGCAGGCACAGGTGTTCTACTATGATGAGGTACTCCACCCATTGGTGAGCTTGTTTAGCTATCCAAGTGAGCATGCAGCTCATCCAGATCAGTTCTGGTGGCTTGAGTTCTTTGAGGTCCTCATAGAACAGATTGCATTGCAGGCTGAATCCCCTAGGGTGATATATTAGAATAGAATAGAATAGAATACCTTTATTGTCACTATACCCATGTACAATGAGATTAAAAGCAACTCCAATAACAGTGCAAACAACTTGTAGAAAAGAAGATGGGGGGAACAGTGCCGGGATGTCCATTCCAAAATGCTGCCAGAAATAAGAAGTTAGAGGCTGAGATAAGGGAACCCAATAGATGCGTGGAATGGCAAATTGTATAACTTCCACTACATCCATTGCTGGTGAAGTATTCTCTCAGGTATGTGGTAGGAGGTGGATCTAAGTGCAGAAGTATATTTATTATTACAGTGAAAACATACACAGGCAAGCAATCCCAAAAAAGCAGGCAAACTCATAAACGTAAAGATAAGCGAAAGGTCGGGTGAGGCACAAACAGGATATCACAGGCAAAGTGCAAAACATAAACTAGAAATAGGCACAGAGATCAGGAAACCAGGAAATCAGATATGGGTAATCTAAGGCTCGGTAATACATACTGACATCATGTAATACTACGCACTAGGCATGCGTCTAAGTCCTTATATTGGTGCACATATTGCTCCTCAATCATATGCATTTGCGCATCGTTAACGGCGCATGTGCGGGAGATCGCTTGATACATGAGCAGTCTGGAATGCACCAGAGAGTTCTTCAGGTGCGCATGTAAAGTGCACCTGACTGACGCACTTGGGTCAAGTCCTTAATGAAAAATCATTTTGAGAGCTGGCTTATTCCATCCGCTTTCAGCTGCGTACATGCGGCTCATACTCCACAACACATCTCTTCCCCTGCTTGGCAATGAGCAACTGTTTGCCAACAAAGCAAAGTATTTTATGTTTTAGATTCTTGAAAGCTCTTTTTCTAAATTTGTTGCACACTCTTGGCATTCCCTTAACCAGGTTCATGAGGTAGTCACCTGGAATGGTGTTCCAACAATCTGCTGCTTTTCTTTCACTCTGCAGTCAAATTCATTCCAAAGCAACTCAATTGGGTTTAGGTCACATATTTGTGGAGGCCAGGTTATCTGATGCAGCACTCCTTCACTCTCCTTCTTGGTTAAATAGCCCTGTAGTACGTCCCTGAGGGTGGTTGGAACAATGAAGCATAGACAGGCAGGTAATGATGCTAAACACGGTCTCTTTTATTTTTAGATTATTTTTTAAGTGAAAAGTTATGTTTCTCTTACACACACATACACACACACACACACACACACATAGATAATTTTAAACAGTGCCTCTGCCACACTGCATGAGGAAATATTACGCAGCGGGACTGTTTCCGGGTATCACGTAGCATAGTCCACTAAGGCTAAAATAAAGTGAAAACAAAGTCACCAGCAAAGCACCTCCACACCATTGCACCTCCTTCATGCTTCATGGTGGGAACCACACATGCAGATACCATCCATTCTCTTTTTCTTCATCTCACAAATACAAGGTGGTTGGAACCAAAAAACTCAAATTTGGACTCATCAGATGAAAGTACAGATTTCCACATTTTCACTGATCTAATGTCCATTTTTTGTGTTTTTTGACCCAAGCAATTCTCTTTCTTTTATTGGCCTCCCTCAGTAGTGGTTATTTGCAATTCCTTCTCAAGATGTTCATGTCTTAAAATACTGATGGATTGTCAATCCTCTGTATTTAGTTAAGCAGTTCTTGACATAATATGGATTGCTGCAGTTGTCAAATAAGGCTATTTACTGTATACCAAACTACTTTGATACAAAACAGCACTATATATATATATATATTCCCTTTGATATGTACTAGACTGAAGGGACTGACCGCAATTGTTGCTAATCTCTTCCTCCACGTACTAACCGTCTCTCTCTCTCTCTCTCTCTCTCTCTCTCTCTCTCTCTCTCTCTCTCACACACACACACAGAGGCCACTTTATTAGGAACACCCACACACCTGTTGTTTTATGCAGTTATCTAATCAGCCAATCCCTTGACAGCAGCACAATGCATTAAATCATGCAGATACAAATCAACAGCTTCAGTTAATGTTAAGTTCAAACATGAGAATTGGAAAAATTGTGATTTCTGTGTCTTTCACTGTGGCATGGTGTTGGTGCCAGATGAACTGGTTTGAGTATTTCAGAAACTGCTGATCTCCTTGGGTTTTCACACATAACAATCTCTAGAGTTTACACAGAATGGTGCAAAAAACAAATGGAGAGCAAAGCCAGAGAAGGTGAGTGGCAAAGTGATTATACTCGTGTGTAATTAATGTGTGGTGTGTGTTTTCCCAGTGATGGGGAGCAGATAAAAGGGTGGAGAGGAGAGAAGAAGGAGAGAGCTTCCCTGCATGCCGTGTTTGTGTGTATGTGTGTGTATCTGGATAAAACATTATTTGAATCATTAAAAGCTGAAAAGCTTAATAAAAGGTGCCATAGTACTGAAGCTTCCTGTCCCAGTGCTTCAGTGTCCCACCACTCCCAACAAGACTACAACAGTGGTGCCAAAACCCAGGAATGCTGAAGCAAACCACCATCATGGAGTCCTTCCCATTCAAGTAGCTCTTCCATGCCTTTGCCGTCGCCCAGCAGAACCAGCAACAGGCACTGATTGCGAGGTGCAATGAGCAGGAGCAGTGCTTCAAGGCCCTGCTGCAGTGCCAACAGGAGGAGCACTAGGTACTCCTGCCTCTCATTACACCTACAGGTGTGCTAGCCACAGAGTCAGTGGGCTTCCCCCACATCACCTTTGTGAAAATGGTGCTGCAAGACGACCCTGAGACTTTTATAGGAGTCTTCAAGCAAGCCATGGAGGTGTGGGGATGATCGGATGAGCAATGAATGGCTCGCCTACGGCTGCTCCTCACCGGTGAGCCACAGCTCGCAGCCCAGCAACTGCCCACTAACAACATGCTGGACTACACAGACCTGAAGCATGCTATCCTGCCACACCCCAAGCAACACCCTGAGCAATACTGTCAGTGCTTCCATGTGCTGACACTGGAGGAAGTCGGCCAGCCATTTGCCTATGGCCAGCAGCTGCAGGACATCTGCTGGTGGTGGTTGGGGGCAGAAGATCGTGACATCAAAGGGGTCATTGATGCAGTGGCACTGGAGCAGTTCATTGCTTGGCTGCCAAGGGGGAGTGCGGAGTGGGGCCACTGACCTGCATTGCTGGATCAAGTAATTGAGCTGGTGGAGGACCATCTGGCAGTTGTTCCAGTGGCAGGTGAACTTTCTACCTCGTCTCTCTATGCAGTTATCTAATCAGCCAATCCCTTGACAGCAGCACAATGCATTAAATCATGCAGATACAAATCATGCTCTCTCTCTCTCTCTCCTCCTGCCCCCTTCTCCCATTCCATCCTCCCTTCCTGTCCCCTCCTGGTATAGGGGAGCTAATTCCCCTGCAACCAGCTCCCTGAACCCATGGTTCCCCTTCCCCTTCTTCCCCTTATGCTTCTGCGTTTTCCCCTCAGGTGAGTGATCCTTGCCCCAGCGGTGCAGAGGTGAGGCCTGGACTGGTGTGCTGGCATTGTAGAGAACCTGGGCACTTCCAGGACCAGTGCCATGCAATGGAGGTGGGGGCAGTGGTCCAGATCCCTGATATGCCAGAAACCGCCCCCAGTTGAGCTGGAACATACAGCATACCGGTGAGTATCCAAGGGGGTACACATCATGCTTTGGTGGATTCAGGCTGCAATCAAACTTTGACTCACCAAAGCTTGGTTCAAGGCAAGGAATTAGGTACAGCATGTTTGATGTGTGCATCGGTATGTTTACAAATACTCACAGGTACCAGTACGAATCCAATTTCAGGGAACAAATTTTAGTGTCAACAGGATGTTTATCCCATGCCTCACCCATCCATTAATTCTGGGGATGGATAGGCCAGGAATTTAGAGCTTAATAGAGTGAATGGTGGTGGCTGGGTCCTGCCATAGTGCATCATGAAGGGATCATGTGATGTTGTTGGGGGAAGCCATCCCAGAGACATCTATATCAGCACTGCATCATAGACATGGAAAACAGGGAGCATGCTGGCCCTCCCTGTTCTCTTGGGGATCCCCTAATGGATCTGGAGCAGGCACAAGATGAATCTCTGTGGCACACATTTGACCAAGTGAGAGTAATCGATGGTCAGAACTTCCAGCCGAATGTTGCACTCTCCCACTCATACTTTTTGATAATTAAAGATAGGCTGTATCAAGTGATGCAGGACACTCAAACTGGAGAGTGAGTACCATAATTATTAATTCCCAAAAGCCACAAGGAACTCCTTTTCCATGTGGCTCATTATAACCCAATGGCTGGTCATCTGAGGCAAGACCAAACATGAACCTTTCCCATGGCCCAGTTCTACTGGCCAGGGATTCATGGGGATGTCCACAGGTGGTGTGCAGCATGCCGTGAGTGCCAACTGGTAAATCCAGCAGCCACTCAGAAAGCACCATTGTGCCCTCTTCTCCTAATCGAGATCCCCTTCAAAAGAATTGGGATGGATCTGGTTGGGCCATCAGATCAGACTGCACAAGGGCATCGCTTTATTGTAGTCCTTGTGGACTATACAACACAATACCCAGAAGCAGTGCCGCTGTATAACATTTCCACATGCAGTGTTGCAGAGGCACTGTTTAAAATTACCTCCTGAATGATCAGGGCACTGCATTTATGTCACACGCATTTCACAAACTCTGAGTTACTGGGGGTTAAATCAATCCACATAAGTGTTTATGATCCACAAACAGACAGCTTGGCTGAGTGAGTTAACCAAACCATAAAGAACTCAATGCATAAGGTTGTGTGTAAGGACACTCAAAATTGGGATAAATGGCTCAAAACCCTGTTGTTTGCAGTATGAGAGGTCCTGCAAACTTGTATATGGGTGTGAGCTTTGGGGCATTGTAGACGTCATCAGGGAAAATTGGGAGGAAGAGCCTTCTATGAGTAAAAATGAAATTCAATATGTTCTCAACCTGCTCACAAAACTCCACACAGTCAGCCACCTAACCCAGAAGAATTTGTGGCAGGTGCAAGAACATCAGTCCTGGCTGTACAACTGGTGGGTGTGCCTTAGAGAATTCATACTGGGAGATAAAGTTCTTGTATTATCACCCACATCAAGCTCTAAATTACTCGCTAAGTAGCAAGGGCCCTTTGAAGTCACACGGCGGGTTGGGGACATCAACTATGAGGTGAAGTGAATGGATAGAGGCAGGGCACAGCAAATATACCACCCCAATCTGCTCAAACTATGAAATGAGGGGGTCCCTGTGGTGTTGGCAACAGTAGTTCTGGAGAGAGAGGAGTTGGGACCAGAGGTAAAACCAAAATCTGTCAAACGATCCACCCTGGTCCCCTGTAGAGAACACCTTTCACCAGTCCAAGTCACAGAGGTTGCCAGATTGCAGACATAGTTTTCTGATGTGTTCTTGCCTTTTCCCAGTTGCACTCATCTCATAGAACTCCACATTGAGATGCCCCCAGGGGTGGTGGTGCACAGCCACCCCTACTGTTTAAGTCAAGTCAAGTTTATTTCTATAGCGTTTTTAACAATAGACATTGTCGCAAAGCAGCTTTACAGAATTTGAATGACTTTAAAGGTCATAGGCAACGGTCGGAGGTGAAATGTAGAATATCAACTTTATTGTCTAGAAGAATGACCCAACAAGTGAATTAAATCTTCCTGGTGTCTAATTTGCACCCTAAAATTGAATAAAATGCTTAAAATATACTGTTTTGCCCAATTTCCGAAGGTTTGTTTACATTTCACTTATGCGCACTTTCACTGCCAGGGGGCCGTCGTCGTGACGTCGTTTAAGCCAAACAGGCCGGGAGCGGCTCTGTGTTTACTTGCGAGCCGAGCACACGGTTAGGAGTTTCATTTATTTAACCACTTTCTAAATATCCTTCTTTTTTTTTGCTGGAGAGAAACATACAGGGCTAACTTTCAACAATTCAATAACAACATATACCAGGACATTTAATGGGGTTATCCACTGATGCGCACAGGGGCACACACATAATCCCTATAATAGAACGTGGTTTCGTTTATATTGCTAGTGTAATTTATTGCTAATATTAATACAAGCATTATACTACTTATAGCCTACTCTAAACATGCACACGATCATGTTAGTCAATAGCATATTAGCAGGTAGCCATTGCAAATCAACTTCAACTTAGTGGCCACTTTATTAGGAACACTTGTGTAAAACCATGCACAGATATATACATTGAGCATGTTAGCAGGCTAACAGTTAGTATGTTAGCTGTGACTAATCAACTTAATGGCCACATTATTAGGAACACGCGTGTCTGTATAAACACGCACATACATTTAGCATGCAAATGGCATGTGAACCGTTGGCATGTTAGCATGCCTGCAGGTATCATTTTGGAGGTGACAAATTAACTTCATCTTAGTGGCTGCTGAAATAGGAACACTTGCGTTCGGACATACACACGCACAAACACACACACACACACACACACACACACACACACACACACACACACACACACACACAGACATTACACATGTTAGTCAATAGCATGCTGGCAGGTAGCCATGACAAACTATATCCCTTTTGTCTCATTTACACTGATTGTACAGGATCCCTCAGGATTCTTTACTTGAAAAATTGCAAGCAAAGATAAAAATGTTTACTTCCAATCTTCTCCTTTTTGCTTGAGCATCGCTGGTCCGTTTCTTCTTTGACTGCTTGCTTTTGTGCTTGAATTTTGTTGGAATGGCGTCAGGTTTGAGCCTTCTCTGTCCAACACTAACACCTAAACTCTCC
>JAODVO010000023.1:20611903-20622051 GCA_025400055.1 Notarius lentiginosus
GGGGGGGGGGGGGGGAATAAGGGTAGGGGAAAAACCGTCGGCTTTACTTGCGCAGGTCATTCAGGAATATTAACAGCTGCCCAAGTGTATTTGGTGGCCAGTTTTAACAAATAATGAAGAAAAAGTTCTGTGAGAGAAAGATAAATAATAAACACTAATAATCTACTTTATTGTATGACCTGTACGGACCCCCGCGCGCGCACTCTTAAACCATTGGGAAAAGTCATGTGACTGGGCAGATGGGGATTTTTGAATCCAGTCTGAGAAAAGCCATATGTGGCCCCGGACTGGTTTCCCTGGCTTCCGCTGTTTTCATTTCCAGGTGCAAGTGCTGCATCCATTGTTCCGGGGAGAAAACGACGTTTTAAGTCGTCATCAGATGAAGATTGAACTGACTCGGCTGCTGACTCTTGTTTTCAAATCAAACTTCTTTTGTTGAGACTTAATGTGCTTGTCTCCATGAGCTGACCAGAGTTTGAACTGACTTTTACTGTTATCTTAAAATCATTTTCATTTCAAGAGAACAGTAAAGTCAGTTGTATTTTATAGAATTCAAACTTGTGCAGAAGTGATTGAGCATATAAATGGTTTGCTGTCAATCAAATAAAAATTGATTGGATAGTTTTTCACACACTGTTCATTGTTTTCCACTGTGTATGTTGGTTAAAAAAGTCGTATGATAAAATGCTTATTGACGGAGTTAGGCCAGGCTAGATGGGAAAATATTTGGCTCTCCGTCATTTGTACGGACATCACTGCACTTGGTCCATACGGCATGACCTCAAACCAAATATTTTCCTGTCCGACCCACCTACTCAGTCATTAAGTACATGGTATCATATCGCTAAAAGGAGCTCTTTTGTGCTGGATTGATTGGCCAAATAGCTGACCATAATGACAATTATGTAGACACTTAATCAGCATGCATGTTGGGTGTTGTCAACATTTATCATGACAACCTGGAGTGCTAGAGTCCAGTCGGCGCATTCAGCCTTGTTTAATCGTACCTATTTCTCGTCCATTTAACTGATGTATTAAAAAGACTATAATGGTCCATGGACATTAGGTCATTCTATTTTTGTGGTGTTAACAGAATATAGGCCATTTTTCTCTTTTTGTGCTTCTTTTCCCCCTTTGTAAGTTGAAAAATTAATCCTCGGTGTTTTTCTGAAGCTTCTGGTTGCTGCTGATTGCATGTATGATTGACAGAGCAGCTTGAGCGACCTCTGTGAAGCAGATTTCAATCTGCACAAGCAAAGCAAATTCCAGTGCGATCTGAAATCATACGTTTGTGCTGATGGGCAACGTTGGCCCTTTCTGTGGGCTACCACCATAAGTACATTTCAGACCTGTGGAGAAACGCTGCTTGTTTTCTCACTCTGTTTCTACTGCCACATGTTGATTGTGCAACCAAATAATACACCTGTTAAGTGTGACTGTTTGCATTTCACTTGTAGCATGCTCCATTATTAAGGGATATGATGGTTGTTTGAGCCAGGGTAGTAGGTGGGTTTGTTCATGCAACCGGACAATGCATATTAATTTTGCATTTATTGTATTTGTTAAACTTCGGAACATTTTATCGAACAACTTTCTTAATGCTATTGAAGTGACCATTGATAGTACGTGTCATTTTATTGAACTAGTGTTTGAGAGATTTGCGGACCTTTTTTATTTTTTTATTTTTTTTTTGGACACGTCATAGCTTGCTTTCTGTTCGCATACGGCGCAACAATTTTCTCCTCATTGTTAGCGGTTTGTGTTTTTTGTCGTAGTGTGTTGTAGTAATTTTAGCATTGCTTTTATTTTTGGTATTTGGATATGGAATGTATACATAACATGAAATTGTCTCAATGGAAAATCTCATATAGACTAGTCTTATACAATTGAATGAATTTAGACAGACTCGGCCTTGATGCAATCTTTTTCACTAGCTTTCTATCAGCAATGAAAATATGAACAGCAAGAAAACGCTGTATTTAAAAAATTAAAAAATGCATATTAACAAAACCCCAGTCTGCATGACTAAATTCTTGTTAAACAGATTCTCACTTCCACAGCTGGTCTTGAATTGTGGTAAATAAGAATACCGGTGCAAATGCATCCATCAAAAAAAAAATTAAGTCTGGAAAATTTCTTAATGTTAATCTGTACTGTTTTTAGTATTGTAACTTTTTAGTAACTTGGTCATTATAAGCAAAGGCTTAGCCTTAAGTGTATTTTCTGTGAATTTATGTAATGAATTAGCTCTCTTCTCAACAGTATTGACATGGATAAGAGTGACCTAGTGCAGAAGGCTAAGCTGGCCGAACAGGCTGAACGCTATGACGACATGGCTTCCTCTATGAAGGCAGTCACTGAAGGTGGAGGTGAGCTGTCCAATGAGGAACGTAATCTCCTGTCCGTGGCCTACAAGAATGTGGTGGGCGCTCGCCGCTCCTCTTGGCGTGTCATCTCCAGCATTGAGCAGAAGACGGAGGCCAACGAGAAGAAGCAGCAGATGGCGCGTGAATACCGTGAGAGAATTGAGCATGAGCTGGAGGAAATCTGCCATGATGTGCTGGTGAGGAATGCTAAATTGGTTATGAATGGGTGTGTGCGCCCATTTAGATCAGGCATGTGCCAACATGGTTCATGTCGCAATAACTGGTCATTTATCTGTTTGTGATGTCCCCTGTTTAGCAGGACATGTAATGACCAATTATGGATCACCTCTTTACAGCATGCAGTGAGGAAAAATACAGTCATGGGAAAAGTAAAAGTACACCCTTTAGTTGTTTTTATCAGGGCACCAAAAGTCAGGTAACCGATTTCGGTGTGGGGTTTTAATTTTTTTTTTTTTTAATTTGTAAACCAACATACAGAAACCAACAGGGGAAAAATACACCCTTCCTACTTCCTGAGTCATTAATAATAAAAGGTAGGCAGATGTTATTCATGAAATGCACATGGTTATTTAATTAAGATGTGGAAAAAAAAAAAAGCAGAACTTGTAGCAGTTCTGGTGTTCTGCAGCACTTGGGTATGGATCTACAAGAAGAAAAGATATCAGCTATGGCCTCAGAGAAGCAATGGTTGCTGCTCCATTAATTTGGGATATATAATGTTCATCAGGCTGGAAAAGTTTAAAGTTTGGACTCCTCCAGTCCAGTCAGACAGACTTGTACAACTGGAGGAAATCATATATAATTGGCCATGGGGTCACAACGGAACCCAGGGTAACTTCTAAGCAACTAAAGGCGTCTTATGTTGGCTAACGTTCATGAGTCCATTAGGAGGACAATGAACAACAATGGTGTGCATGGCAGGGCTGCAAGGAGAAAGCTGCCACTCTTTAAAAAGAACACTGCTGCCTATCCAAAGTTTTCTAGAGATCATGTGGACAAGCCAGAAGGCTGTTGGAAGATGTTTTGTGGACTGATGAGATCAACATAGAATTTTTTTGTTTGTTTGTTTAAATGAGAAGCTAGAAGTTTTGAGAAAGGAAAACGCTGCATTCCAAAAAAATGTCCTTTATCCCATCTGTGAAATTTGGTGGTAGTATCATGGTTTGAGCCTGTTTTTTTGCATCTGGGCTAGAAAAGTGTGTTATCATTGATGGCACAATGAATTCTGAATTATACCAGCGTATTCTCAAGGAAAATATCAGGACATCTGTCCGTGAACTGAATTTTCAGAGAAATTGGGTCATGTAACAAGGCGGTTGCCACAAAGCATGCAAGTCCTTCTGCTAAAGAATGGTTGTAGAAGAATAAAGTTAATGTTTTACAATGGCCAAGTCAGTGTACCTTAATCCAGTAGAACTTTTGTAGAAGGACCTGAAGCAGCTCATGTGAGGAAACCTACCAAATTGTGCAGAGCAGCTTCAACTCTAGCAGAGGAATGGGCTAAAATTCCTTTTAGCCTATGTCCAGGACTCGAGTAACCGGAAACATTTGTTGTGTAGTGGGGAAAAACTTGCATCTGGTGTTAGATGCTTATGACCATCAAATGACGTTTTATATGTAAAGTTTTTTCACATGCATCAACTGTGTCCCAGTGCTTTAATCTTTGTCCATGTGTTCTAATTGTTGCATTAAAAAGGGCTGTGATTGGCTGTCTTTGAAGGCCAATAGGCAGTGTCTCCAATTTCAATGCCTTTGTTCTGACATGTTTCTTTTTTCTATTTTGTTCACCCAGGGTCTTCTTGAGAAGTACCTCATACCCAATGCTAGCCAGGCAGAGAGCAAAGTGTTCTACCTGAAAATGAAGGGAGACTACTACAGATACTTATCTGAGGTGGCATCTGGCGATGCAAAAAAATGTGAGCCAATTTCCTATTGGTTTGTAATGATGGTGCAGGAGAAAGTAGAAAGTCTGTCAAATGGGGAAGTAAAATACAGATGTCCTATTCAGTGAATTCTGGATTCGTCACCATTTGAGGTGTAATAAATGCCTCACAAAGCTTAGTATTCTCCTCTCACTCAGGTGATTTGCTATGTTAATATTAACAACCATGTTCCAATGACGAGCTATGTTGATGTGATTCCATAGGCTACAAAGACTAGTGGTGATGGCTTCATACAACCTGGTTTTCAAAAAAGTTGGGATGTGGTGTAAAATGTAAATAAAGATAATGTGGTGATAGGCAAATCATGGAAACAGTTTCACTGAAAATAATAAAACATCAAATGTTGAAACAAATTTAACTGTTTGAAAAATGTATGCTTGTTTTGAAATTGATGCCGGCAACATGTTTCAAAAAAGTTGGGACAGGGGCATGTTTACCACCGTGTTGCATTGCCTCTACTTTTAACAATATTTAAATGTTTGGGAGCTAAGGAAACCAATTGCTGTAGTTTTGAAAATGAAATATCTTGTTCTTACCTGATTGTAGGATTTCAGCTGCTCAACATTTTGGGGTCTCCTTTGTCATTTTTCATTTCATAATATGCCAAATGTTTTCCATGAGTGATGGGTCTGGACTGCAGGCAGGCCAGTTTAGCACTCTGACACTCTTATTTCAGAAAGACAATGCCAAACTGCATGGCTCTGTAGTAAGTCAGACCTTCCTTGATGGCCGTTGTCTGCCTTGCTCCAAAACCTGCATATATTGTTCAGCATTAATGGTGCCTTCCCAGATGTGCAAGCTAGCTATGCCATATGTACTAATGCATTCCCATACTATCAGGGATGCTGGCTTTTGAACTGTATGCTCATGAGCCACGTGGTCCCTCTTCTATTTCGCCTGCTGGACACGGTGTTCATGATTTCCAAAAAGAATTTCGATTTCAGACCACAGTCCAATCTTAGTAGTTCACCTCAGGTCATTGTAAATGAGTTCAGACCCAGAGAAGGCGGGGGTGTTTCTGGACATTGTTTGTAAATGGTTTCTTCTTTGCATGATAGAATTTTAACTTGCATTTGTGGATGCAGCAATGAACTGTATTCCGATAGTGGTTTTCAGAATTGTTCCTAAACCCGTGCAGCAATTTCCACTACAGAATTGTGGCTGGTTTTAGTGCAGTGCCTCCTGAGTACCTGAAGATCACAGGCATCCAATGTTGGTTTTCAACCTTGTCCCTTGTGTACAGAGATTTTTTCCAGATTCACTGAATCTTTTATGTGCCCTAGATGTGATCCATATCCTTTGCAGTTTTGCACTGAGAAATGTTCTTCACTGTTTGACTACAGTCTTTCACAGAGTGGTGAACCCCTTGAATTGATGGTCCACCACCAGGGGGTGTGGGGTTTTATTTTTAATTTAATTTTTTTTTGTTTTGAGCACCTGGTCCCAACTTTCATGAAACATGTTGCTGGGATTAAATTAAAAATGAGCATATTAAAAAATAATTTATTTTAACATTTGATATGTTTTTTGTACTCTCTTCAGTGATGGGGTTCTCCATGATTTTGCAAGTCACTGCATTCTGTGTACAGTTTACATGGCATCCCAACATTTTTGGAAACAGGGTTATAGGAAAATAAGATTGGGTGCTACGTGTGCGCGCCCACCCCCCCAAAAAAAATCTCCGACAATAGGCAGTAGTATCCAGAAACACCTTGACTAAAATCAACTGATTATATTTTTGCTGCAGGTCACAAAGTCCATAAGTATTTGGACAGCAATACACTTCATAATTTTACCTCTGTGCACCACCAAGAAGTGGCTGAAATGTAGACTTTCTGCTTCAATTAGTCTTTAACACATTGTATTAACTTTAGGAATTACAGCTTTTTTTTTAACGTAGTTCCATTTTCATAGGCTCAGAAGTTGGACAAACTAGTATAGTTATACTATAAAGTATAAGGATTATTTTTAATGCTTGGAGGCAGATTCTTTGCAGTCAGTGACTGCCTGAAGTCTGGAACCCATGAACATTGCCAAATGCTGAGCTTAATCCCTTGAGATACTTTGCCAGGTCTTCACTACAGTTGCCTTCTGTTGCTGCTTGTGTGTGGGTCATTCTGCCTTCGATTTTGTCTTCAGTAAGTGAAAAGCATGCTCAATTTTTTGACTCAGCCATTTAAGAACAATCAATTTCTTTGCTTTATGGTGGGTATACACAGATTTTTGGGCATCCCAGATGAAAGATGACCAACATGAAAAATGTGGTGATGTCTTTGGTTGTGGCTCCAAAATGGTGGTCCTGCATTGCACTGTGAGAGGTTCAAAGATGCCCGTTGCGGTATTGCAACCAAAGATAGCCTCAAACAAAATTATGACTGTCAAATTTAGGATGACCATCTCAGTGTGACTGCTGCTGCAAGTCTGCTAATCAACCAATAAGAATGCAGCAAGAAATTATCAAACCAGCAAAGGCTTGATTATTACTTAGCTTCATTGTTTACCGCTATAGCAGCCTCAGGTGGATGGCTTACAATAAACCTATACAGTTACTGAAGTCTCAGTCTGTAGGTGCCATTAAAAAGCTCTTGGGTTGCTTTCATGCTTTGTTCTGGGTCATTATCTGTCTGTACTTTGAAGCACCGTCCTATAACTCTTGCAGAAGTTGACTGAATCTGAGAAGAAAGTATAGCTCTATATACTACAGAATTCATCCTGTGGCTTCTATTAGCAGTCCCATCAATAAACACCAGTGACCCCAGTTCCATTGGCAATCGTACGTGCTTGTGCTCTCTGACAGATGTATGCTTTGTCCAAATCTTGTTCCAGAACCTGGCAGGCTTTTTAAGATCTCTCAAAATCTGATCTGGCCTTTGTTTGAGAGTTATTGGTGGTTTGCATCTTTTCAGTAAACACAATATTCCCGAAGGTGTCTTTTGATTGTAGACTTTGACAGTGATTGTGCAGCCTCCTTGAGTGTTCTTGACTTGGCTAGAAGTTCTGAAGGGTTTTTTCTTCACCAAGGAAAGAATTGTGATGATGGACTTGAGTTGTCTTCTGTGATCTTTCAGGCCTTTTGGTCTTGCTGAGCTTGCTATGATTCCTTCATAAGAATACACCAGATTGACTTGGTCACTCCTAAAGAGTCTGCCATTTCCTTGAGTGGTCCATTTTGTTTTTCCAACTGATGATGACCTTTACTTGTATCAGCATCTCTTTGGATTGCATGTTGAATTTCCATGAACAGCTGCCCAATGCGAATTCAACATTTGGAATTGACTTGTGTGGTTGGTTATTTATTAAATCTCCTTAATTCCTCATGAAATAACAAGGAAACGGGCCGTAACTGGACATGAAACTGCTCGCCAATTGTCCAGTTACTTTTGAGCCTCTGAAAATGGTGGGACTGTAAAATTGCTGTAATTCCAAACTGTCAATGCAATATTTTTGTTAAAACCATTGAATTAAGGTTGAAAGTCTGCATTTTAATCACATTTGCTTCATTTCTTGGGTTAGGTACCGAAAGCTGGTGCCAGTGGCACCGGTTCCTATAGGATCTGTATATGCCAGACCGGATTGCAATGCAGAATTCCGTTGCCTCATTTTGGTGGCACTTAAATGCACTGCGGTAAAGTTGGTTTTATATTGAACATTTGCTGCACATTTGAGATTCTCTCTTCTATATCTCAAAAAAAAATGCACAAAAATGTTTTCTTACTCTGGAGTGGAAAGAAAACCAAGTACAGTTCAATATTTGTGTATTTTCTCCCGTTAAAACCTGCTCACGCTAATCTGGCATGTAGGTAATTGGTGCTTCATGGTAATGGTGTGTAAAATTGTGCATGACATGGGCAACTAGTCTTCTGCCATAGTCTGTAGACATGTAATGGTATCTTTTGCGTTTACTTTTTTCCATTAAGCAATGGTTTGTCTAATTTATTGGAGCAAAGTTAGACACTGATTCATGTAGACAAAACTTGGTCTTGTTACCATACTTTGTAATTTCAGCTGACCACCCAACTGACGCATTATATTTTTCAATTAAAAGAAATATGCAACTTTTTGACATGGGAAAAGTTTAGGGCTTTTTTTTTTAAGCCATGGTAAATTTAAAAAATGATTGTTTAATGGTTTCTGAAACCTTTTTGCTTGTTGAAATTTTACCATGGATTTTCACTTATGTAATTATTTTTGTTGCACAGTAACGGTGGACAACTCTCAGAAGGCTTACCAGGATGCATTTGATATCAGCAAGAAAGAGATGCAGCCTACGCACCCCATCAGGCTGGGGCTCGCTCTGAACTTTTCTGTGTTTTATTATGAAATCCTAAACACCCCGGAGCAGGCCTGCAGTTTGGCAAAGACGGTGAGTGGGGTGGGGAATCAAAGTAAAATATTTAAGACAAAAATAAAATGTAATGATGAGGCTGTGGAGTTTCCGAACCGTATATTTTGCCAACTAAACCCCAAGCCTTGCATTGCTTTTTGCTTGTAGGCTTTTGATGAAGCGATCGCTGAGCTCGACACTTTGAATGAGGACTCTTACAAAGACAGCACCCTGATAATGCAGCTACTAAGGGACAACCTTACTGTAAGTAAAAATTCTGTCTATTACCCCCTTGCTTATTCACTCACTTGCTCGCTTTCTCACTTGTGCTTTTAAGAGCCCACCACTGCAGACACTCTGCCTTCACTGGATCTTATGAGAGAACTGAGGTTGTGCATCACACTGTAGCTTATCAAAATTAGTTATGCCCATAAATATCTGGACATTGAAAATAATTCAGGAATGACCTCAGAGTACAGATTTTAAACTTATTTCCATACAAATCAGCTGAATGTGGTCAGAAATACAGCACCTTGTATGGTCTCCCCTTTTCAAGGGACTAAAAGTAATTAGACAAGTAACTGTTCAGCTGTTTCATGACCAGATGGGTGTTATTCCCTCATCATTTTACTTACCAAGTAAGCAGGGGGAAAAAAAACCCTTCAAATGTGGCATTTGGAATCTGTTCGCCAATATAAAGTTCAAAGAGCTGTCGCTGCTAGTGAAGCAAGCCACCATTAGACTGAAAAATAAAAACACATCAGAGATATCAAATGTGTTTTATTGTCTGTGGCCAAATCAATATTTGGTACATTCTTAAAGCGAGAAAGAGAACTCTGTCAGCTCAGGAACACCAAAAAGCCTGACTGACCTTGGCAGATGACAGAATTTTTTCCCTGGTGAAGAAAAACCCCATTCGCAACAGTTGGCTGGATCAAGAACATCCTCCAGAAGGTAGAAATATCTAGGTCAAATCATCAGTCAAGAGAAGACTTTGTTTACCACAAGCTGATCCCTTTAATAAAGGGGACCTCATAAAATGTTCTGTACTTTTTACACTGTTCACCTGACTTGGATTTAAATGCCCTTAAATTAAAGTTGAAAGTGTGTTCGTTATTTTTCAACTCCAGTATACTGTGGTAGACCGCAAAAATATCAATGTCCTAAGAGTCAGTGACCTTGACTTGTATAATTGAAAGCTTGCATCTCAGTAGTTACATCCAGCAGATATCACTACTTTGAGTTGATGCGAAGGAGAGAACTGCTTTACACATACAGTGCCTTGAAAAAGTATTCATACCCCTTGAACTTTTTCACATTTTTCCACCTTACAACCACGAACTAAAGTTTTTTATTGAGATTTTATGTGATAGACCAACACAGAGTAGCACATAATTGTGAAGTGAAACAAAAATGATCAAAATTTTAAACAAATAAAAATCTGAAAAATGTGGTGTGCATTAGTATTCAGCCCCCTGTACTCTGATACCTCTA
>JAODVO010000023.1:21341799-21356538 GCA_025400055.1 Notarius lentiginosus
CGGACGAAGTGAGGCAAGAGTCACCATGGAACATGATGTTTGCGGATGATATTGTGATATGTGGTGAAAGTAGAAAGTTGCATTGGAACGAAGAGGAATGAAGGTGAGCAATAGCAAAACAGAGGATTGGCAAACTGATAACAGTAAGTTGTTGACACTAGAGAAGGGGCAAAAGAGTATAAAAAGGGGAATACAGCTCTCAGTAGTTCAGTCACTCTCAAGACCAATTCATTTATTGCATGATTTGCTGGATTGTCAATAAATCAATTATTTCTGCTATCAGGTTGTACTATGTTGGAATTTTTTATTTTTTTGGTGATCACATAAATTGGCAAGCCAGCCAAGAAGTTAGAGTGATCCAAATGAACCATCCACCTTCATGGATTGAGTTCAACTAGACCATGGGCTCAGGTATAGCAAAGGTAAGCAGGAACTTGTATCACTGATTTCTGCATTAGTGTGGAAAAGGAGGACTTGGGTAGTGGCCCACCGTTGAGGCCCAATAATCTCTGAATAATTAGTAAGCAAATTATTTTTACCTATTTACATGGTGGCAGAAAGAATGTTTTGCATGTATGGTTAGTGTAACTCTGCTTATAGTAAAACAATATTGTAGTATGCACAGAATCACATTTTTGAAGGGTAAATAAAATTTCTAGGTGGTTAAAATTCCTAGGTGGGTGAAAAAGAGAAAAGTTTCTAGGTTATAGTGTGAAGGGCTGGTGTGAGCATGTACTAAGATAGGTCAGGTAGGAATGGAGAAAAAGTTCCTTGTTCATTAGGAACCAAGGAGTTCATTGGTTTTAGGAACTACATATTGTCCACAGAAGAGTAAGAGTATCGCACCAGGATCATATTATAAAGAAACATTCCCCAAAAAATGTCATGACCTCTCAGAGAAAGGGACCTTTTACTGCATGCTGGAGACTGTAGTGCTGTAATGCCTAACACCCTCCTCTGACCCGAGACTGTGTCCTCAAATATTTTAGGAGCAACAGAGGCTCATAGGTTTATGCATGAGATAATGTCTCAGAACCTATGCACATTTCTCACCCATTAAATGCTCTCTCTGGTGCATAATTTAGTTGCAATCTGTAACACATTTGAATGTTGATCTATTATATTATATTGTTGATCTCAACACTGATATAGCTGGTCCAATTACTAGGCCTCTCCATTCTTTTCAGTATGATGAAACATTAAAATTGATGTTTTAATACAGCTTTGCATCTTTTTTTTTTGGTGGTGAGGGGTGGGGGTGTCACTCAGGCACTTACATTCTGTTGCTGAGATATCATGAGTCTTCCGCTGTTTCAAAGTCGTGATTTTTTCAAGCACTTCAGTTTGACGTGATAGATCTTCCAGAATATACTGTTGCATGCATTCCAAATTAGACACCCTCAGTGCCTGTAAGATAATACAATATGACTATTGGATAATAGTTCAACACCAATTGAAAGCAGCTTATTATTATATATGCTCACTATCTTGCTTTATCTATTTTACATTTTATTTTTATATTAAGTGCTGACAGTTAATTGTGAACAAATTAACATATCCATGAAATACTTTATTGAGCTCATGAAATAGCAGAATGTGCATGGGATGTAAGCTATTTAAGTATGTTTTTAGTTTGCTATTTTTTAATTAATAAATTGGTGACTATGTTTTTTTTAATTATTCTGAGTGCTCTTGAAAACAAAACAAAAAGCCCACCATGTAAAGGAAAAGTTCACAAAACATTCATCTTAATCTGCTACTCCTATAGCTCACTTTAAGTAATACATTTTCATAAATGTATTAATTACAAAAATTTGGTCTTCATGACAAGCAATGTCTCCAAATAAAATTCTACCTTCCTTGCACAAATGAAAACAAATTTATTTGTCATATTTATTTAATATTGGCCTCAAATAGCCTTTAATTGTTTTAAAGTCTAAACATAAATTTTCATGTGGCACATTGTGGTAACATCAAACTGGCTGACAGTAGCTCTAGACTGCTCTATACTTTAGCCAATTCACTCAGAATACAGCCCACTGAATGCTGCAAAGAGGGTACATGGAGGTGAGAGTGGTTTCGCGGGAACCTGCAGCAGGAGTGTGGAGGAATAAGCAAAGTAATGTGGTACACTTGCTGCTGATCTGGAAATGCTTATTTTACACATTGCTTTCCGTCTGTCTGTCAAAGGGTTGAGGTGTGTGTGACAGAAAGGAGCTGAATCAAGCCACTGGAAAGCTGTTAAGTTTCTGTTGCCATTTTTTATCATTAAATTTGCTTTACCTTTTAATACTGTATAGGGCATGGATGAAAATAAAGAGCTCACTCTTCACTTCACCTCGAGTTGTCTGGGTTCTTGAGTTGTGTTCTGCCACAGTGTAATTATTGAAAGTTTGTATGAAAATGTGTGCTGCATGTACAAATGTATGCAAGAAGGACATATGCATTCAGGTAGGATATAATGTACAATATTAATGATGATAATAAAGGTAGTCCAACAGCTTTAATGTCAAAATGTCATTAAACATACATGGCACTATTCTGTAATGACAGCAACTGAATCAAATATTAACAGATTGTCAGCAATAGGATAAGATATTGCAGATATTGGTTTAATGTATATTTTTATGGAAAGACAGGCATATTATGCTTTCTTACGCTCAGTAGTGCAAGACAGATTTTGAGGTGGATCTCCAAGGCTTGATCTAGAGTGTACTCCCCAGTGCTGAGTGAACTTCTGTTCCCAGTGTCTGCTCTTTTTGCCATGTGCCATGTATGTTGCTGTTCTGACAACAGTACTGTATCTTCTGACATCTGCTCTTGGGTTGTCACGATGTTCCCTTTAAACCTAAAATAAACCAAATCTGAAACAATCAGTGTGGTATAACTACTGCAACAGCAACATTTACAAAGGACTCTGTTGATAAAATATGCAGTTTTATATTTCAAAATATCCAGAATATACTCTGAAACATTCTGCCTTGGTTGTATATTAAGATATAGTGTAGCAAAATGGTAACTTCTACTAATACATACATAAACATGCATTCTGTTAGTAAAAGTGCCAATAATATAAACTATTGGCAAGTGCCACATGGAATAATTTTAATGTTTATACCTTGATATTCCCCCACATTTTCATCCAAAATCCATGACTTCTATGGCTTAATACCAAATTTCCAATATTTATTTATTTTTTCTTTTTTTGGAAAGGAAGATGATTATGTGATGAATGATACATTCTCAGAAAATAAAGTACAATATTGCACCTTTAAGGGTATAACAGCTAGTCACTGGGGCAGTACCCACTAAAGTACTTATTTGTATCCTTTGGATACTGCTTGGGAACATATGTACCCTTTCGTCCCTAAAAAGGTACACATAGTTACCATAAGGACCAATAATGTGCCCTAGGGTGTACATTGTACCTTGGAGGACAGAAATTGACTCCTACTGTACCCCTATTTCTGATAGTGTAGTTCTGAGGAATGATGGTTATGAGATGCTTTGAATTCATTTATTTGACAACTGTCCTGCATATTTTGTCCTCTCAACTTTAACTTTTGTTTTCTAAAGTATGATAAAACTAAGACTAATTAATAAACTTTCCCAGTTTTCAAAATTAAATATGTATACCCTTACCATCCAGTTTAATAGGTACACCTGCACAGCTATACAGTTATTCAATCAGCCAATCATGTGGCGGCAGCACAAGGCATAAACTCATATAAATACAGATAAGGAACCTCAGTTATTTTCACATCAAACATCAGAATTAGGGGAAAATGTGATCTCTGTTACTTTAACAGTGGCATGGTTGTTGGTGCCAGATGGGCTGATTTGAGTATTTTAGAAACTGCTGATCTCCTGGAATCCCCACCCCTCCCAAACAACAAAGTGTTTTAGCTTGCAGACTCTCCACACACAGGATGTTTTTTTTAAATAAAACCATTTTATTACTACTGCCACAGGATTGACTGATTGTAAGCCTGCAGTTTTACTCTATTGCATAACTTAGAATACCCAGATACCTTAGTTTGCATTTGTTGAATAGTTGCAAACATTCTGAACACTGTGTACTTTAGAAAAATTAACAGCACCTCTATCATACTTCAACAGTGGGAGTCTTTGTAGCATGTTTTTTTGACAATAACAAACACATTTACTAAATCCATACTATAATCACTATGATTTTGTTTTTTAAATTGAATAACACATTTACCTTGTAGTCCTTGTATGCCTTCCAGGTTATGGATATGTCCATGATTTTTTATCAATTACAAATGCCATCTTCTACATTAAGTGACCAATCAACTCAATTATATCATTGGTAAACAAGTTCTAGCCTACCTAGTGTCCATGAGCCTGCTACTACTCATGTATGAGTTGTTGTCTTCTGTGTTGAAGTCAATAGAAAGAAAGTCAAAACTGCCCAGCACTTCCTCTTCCTCTACATCTAGTGCCTCACTAGAGGAGGTATGAAGAATGTAGATGTCCCTCTGTGAATCAAGGTAGAGCAAATGGGTAATCAATCATTAAACATCTGTTTCAGATTTTGTAGTAAATGTAACAGTAAACATGGTAGAGATCACTACCTTTAAGACTTGGTCAAGCTGTAGTATTTGTAGATTCAGACGCTTTAACTCTGCCTTTGCAAAACTCATCTCCTGCAAGGTAGCAGCAACCTGTGCTTGCACTAGGCCAACCTTCATAGCCACTGCTTTTCTTTGGAAATTCCCTACACCCATTTTTAGAACCTTTGGTATTTCCTCAATCCTTTCTTCTACTGAGACCTTCTCTACGACAAGATCATTGGTAGCTACTTTGGACTTCACTGGTTCCACTACTTGGTTGGTAGCCACCACACCAATTTGTTGAAGAATGTCAGGAGTTCTGTAAGACTGAGAATGAAATATTGCATCTCGCTTGCTGTCCCCTGGACTAGGAGAGCTGATTTCAGGCTCTGAAAGCCATGCACCACTTTCATCACCCTGAAGATTGAAAGAAAATTGAAGATTAGATTATGTAGTGTTTAGAAGATTGTGTGTTATTCTAATCTAGTTTTACATTGATTCTACCTCTCCAAGAGGTGTCTTTAAAAGGTCAGCATCCACTGACAAATAGTCCATGGAAAGGTCAGGGAAAATTGGAGGATAACTGGCCCTTTCATAGACCAGTGGAGAGAGTGCCTGGGCAGAGTCAGACAGGTAGCTAATCAGAGACACACCCCTGGATTCACGTGAGCTAGTAGAGAAAGAGCCATCTGCTTCTTGAAACTGACGCAGCATAGACTGTGTCAAAGAAAGGATGCATAACATTATTTTCAAGTTTTCATGTACTATACATGTTGTGTCTGTGTGTAGATGTTTCTTAAAAACTCACTAAAACATATTTCTCTGTGAAAGTGGGAGTGTTAGGAGGTGTCCAGCTGCTCACCAGTCTTTTCCTGCTGTGGGTTGACTGTCGACTAGAAGATGACATGAGATTCTTCACCATACCACTGTCAAAAGGACTGCATATGAAGTGAAAGTATGTAAGAGATTGAATTACAACACCATAGTGGTGTAGTAAAAAAAACCTGTAGGAATCTTCTTAAATTTATTAAGAATAAATTTATTAGATCATATGTTTAAAATCTTTATTTTTCTGTAAAGCTGCTTTGCAACAATGTCTATTGTTAAAAGCGCTATACAAATAAATTGGCACTGAATTTAGTCAAGTCACTGTTCTAATGACTATAAATCTAAACACTCTCGATGCAAACCAAGCTCAGAACAACATACTAGCTTGTAGCTTGCAGTCTTAGGCAAGTGACCATTAAGATTTGAAACAGGAAGTCAAATATCAACTGATGGCTTGAAATTAAGATGTGAATAAGCTGCTATGAGTTGTTAAACTGGTTAAATGTTGTTGTAATCCATAGGTCAAGACAGTATAGCCATGGATTTCCTCTGTATTGCTGCAGTTGATAGCATGTAATGCAGGAAGCGAGGTCGTAATGAGAAACCAGAAGAAAAAAAACATCCTCCATCTGGCCTGCAAAAATATTGTGGTACATGTCTTGTTTGCAATGCATGTGTACAAGTGCCTTTATCAGTATACAGTGTATCAAGCACACACAAATGTCTTTTTTATTTTATAAATATTCACAGATAAAGTTTTACAAAGGAAATACTACTCACTTCCAGACCACTTCCAGTTGGAGTTTGATGGTTCCTAGTTCTGTAATGTCAACAACCATCATTTGTGGATGTGCAGTGTAGAAGTCTGTGCATTTACATGTCACCATTCCAACTAAGATGGAGCTCAGACCCTTCACCTCTGTTACCTAAAGGACACGTGATATTGTATGATGCATCTGTTACTTTGTAATTATATTCTGTAGTCACAAACAGGTGTTAAATATTCAAGTCTGGGATGTGTTCACATATTTTGGTTACTGAAAAGAAATTGGTCTGAATCCAGAGAGGTAGTGACAGTAGTTCTACTTCATGGTGCTGGAAGAAGGAGATAAGCCCTTCATGTTCACCCGTAGGCTCTGTGACACTTGCAAGCACTGGCTAAGATCTGACCCAAAGCAGCCAGAGAAGGTCGTTGAAATGAAGCAACTAAGACTAAAACTAGCAGTGAAAAAATAATGTTGTTAACTGAAATAAAAGTAAAAACAGTTAAATAAAAACTAGTACAATGAGTAATGCAACATGAACTAAAATGAAATAGAATTGCAGGTAAAATCAGTTTTATTTTCATGTCTTTTCCCCCACACAAGATAGTAAGGGCATGTGTCCACATAGCATTTTTTTCTGGTATAAAAGCATTGGCAAGGCACAGGGGAGCCCTTCTTCCCATGTTTCATTAAAAAAGCACTGCCACACTGTGCGCCAGTTTTGTTTCTATGACAGCAATATTTTGAAACACGTCACCACTCTAACCACTGCATGATTGTTTCCCTGAAAAGGAATGGTTTGAAGAGCTTTTTCTCTAGGTGGCTGCCTGCGATGCCATACAGCAGATGCTGGCACTCACAGAAAATGCAATCACCTTCCACAAGCAAGTTCAAAACATATTTTGGGCTAATAACAGTATTTTGGCATTCAGGTGTGCTGATTTTCATACGATACAGATAAAGGGCTATCTATATAGCATGATATGTTTTTACATTGTAGCCATAATGATATATATATGGAAGGAAGGGGGAAGAATATATTTATTTAAAGGGTTAGAGGATACTGGATGGGTGAGAAAATTGAGCTCGGTTAAGTACATATACAACATTTTCATAGCATGCCAAATTCAAAATAGCTTGTAACAGTGAGGCAAGAGGACACAGGAGTTTTTGGTTCAAAAGGTAGAGTTTTATTTACCCAAAAGTATTTAAAAAAAGTTTACAAACACCAAAATTAATAACTAGGCCTATAAAAAAGGTCCACAAAATATGGTACAGTCCAATGAGTAGGCGCCAAGGTTTATGTCTCCTCAGCCCTCAGCAATGCCTTTTGCCCAACCAGGAAGGGACTGCCCCCAACACTCAAGGTAACTCAAAGAAACATGATTAGTGGCAAACAGTTTTTGCAACCCTACAGTGTAAATGTGTGCACTCCATAAAAACAATGAAAGGTTAAAGCAAATAAACTGTAAATCAAGCAAACTGTGTGGCCTCAATTGCTTGAGTATGATTGTATAGACGACTGTAGATTATAGACTATGCAGCAAACTAACAAGGTAGAATGTAGGATATTGACCTGTGTGGCTATGGCTATCACACACTCTCCCTCTTCAGGACTCTCACTGACATAGCGAGAAAGATAATCAGCTGTTAGGTTCTCTTTGCCTGGGATATGTTGCATGCTAAAGCATAATGGTTGGAGCACAAGGTAGAAGAAGCAGACTTTGTCACATGCACACTGAAGCACAGTGAAATTCATCCTCTGCATTTAACCCATCTGAAGCAGTGAACACATACATACATGCATGCGCGCACGCACGCATGCACACACACACACACAAACACACACACACACACATACTCAGAGCAGTTGGGGGTTAGGTGCCTTGCTCAAGGGCACTTCAGCCCTAGGCCACCCTATGTTAACCTAACTGCATGTTTTTGAACTGTGGGGGAAACCAGAGCACCCAGAGGAAACCCATGCAGACATGAGGAGAACATGCAAACTCCACACAGAAAGGCCACTGTTGGCAGCTGGGCTTAAACCCAGAACCTTCTTGCTTTGAGGTGACAGTGCTAACCACTACAACACTGTGCCGCCTGTTCTTCCATTGGTGTCCTTCATCTTCTCCAACCATTGCAGCGCTTTATGGTCAATCTCCAGTGTGAATTCTCTGCTCAGGAGGGAGTAACAGAAAGAGTCAAGGGCCCACTTAATAGCCAGTGCCTTCTTTTCTACCATCGAATAACATACCTTCCTGGGAAACAGTTTTCTGCTGATGTAAGTAACAAGATGGTGATCATCAGGTGGCCCCTGAAGAACCACAGCCCACAAGCCCCTGTCAGAAGCATCAGTTTGCACAATGAAGAGATCAAAGTTTGGACTATATAATACTGGTTGCTTACTCAATGACTACCAGATATCATAGAAAGCTGCCATGGCCTCCTCTGTCCACTGGACCTGATTGCGACTCCAGGATCCATTCAAGTCTGTCAGCAGAGCCACCCTGATGAAGAACTACAGAATGAAGCAGTGATAAAAGTCTGCCATACCCAAAAAGCAATGGAATTGTTTCATTTGTTTGTGGCAAAGGACATGATTCAATAGCCTGGACCATACTGACCTGTGGCCATATAATCCCATTGCCAAGGATATGGCCCATGTACTCAGTCTCAGATGTGTCAGACACACTTCACAGGATTTACAGTCAGCCCAATAGAGTGGAGATGGTCCAAGACGATGTGCAGATGTTCCAGGTGCTTATCCTATCACTGTAAAGGACAATATCACCAAGATAAGCCACTAAAAACCCAGAGAAATTGTGGAGTATATGGTCCATGAGCCTCTGGAAACTGGCTGTGGCCCCATGAAGCCCAAATGGTGGAATGGTGAAGTGGAATAGGCCTCATGGGGAGTCCAAAAGGCGTCAACTCTCTGGACCGCTCAGTGGGTCCTGCCAGTAACATTTACAGAGATCAATTGTAGTCAAGGATTTCACCTTTCCTGGTCGTTCAAGCAAGTCTTTGATCCTTGGTGTAGGATAGGAGTCAAACTGAGAAACTGAATTCAGGTACCTGAAATCAATACAGAATCTTATGCTGCTATCCTTTTTTGGTACAAGCACTACTGGGTTAAACCATTCATTTTTTGAAGGCTCTATGATACCCTGGGACAATATCAGATCCACCTGCTCCTTCAGTGAAGTCAGCAAGTGCTCAGAGATCCTGTAACTAAGTCGTCCCACAGAAGCACCTTCTTTAAGGACAATATCATGTTCAACAAGCTCAGTCCTCCCAAGATTTTCCTGGAATAACTTCAACACTACAGATTGACCTCACCTGGAGCTGTTTGTCTTTGGAGAAGTGGCTGAGGTCAAAGTCCACCAGAGCACCAGCAGGGGGTAAGTATTGCTCATTCACTTCCTCCTCTTCCAGTACACTTCTGACAAGCATAACTTCTGTTTTTCTTTCAGATTGCTGCACAAAGTCCTTCAGGAGGTTTACATGCAGTACCCTAGTGGAGCATGACTGACTTGGGGTTGGTATCCGGTATGTAGTTGGCCCAAGTTTCTTCTGAACCTCAAAAGTACTCGATTTGGCCTCCTCATCATCTGGAGTCAAGGATCATGTTTATCTGGTAGATTGGGTCTCCGTCAAGGTTGAGTGCAGAGTGTTCCTGGTCTGGTGAGTTGTGGGCAAGGGGCCCTGGGATAGCAGGTTTGAGGTGTGAAATGTGGAATGTAGGGGATATTTGACAGTGAGGTGGGAGTTCAAGATGGTATGACACGTCGTTGATTTGGCAAGACCTTGAAGGGCCCGATGTAGCATGGCTGGAGCTTCTTGCAGGCATTCACTTCTCTCAAGTTCTTTGTGGCTACCCACAAGCTGTCACTGGGGAGGAAGTCGGGAGTCTCACTTCTATGTTTATCTGCATACTCCTTGTACTTGGCACTGACTGCTTCCAGATGCTGGTGGACCTCCTCCCAGATGGTTTGACTTCATCAAAACCAGTCATTGACAGCCTGTACTTGGCTGGGTGTGTCATCCCAGGGAAACAAGGGCAGCTGGTAGCTGAGTATGCACTGCAATGGTGTTAGCTGGGTGGCTGAGTGTTTGAGCAAGTTTTGTGCATACTCAGCCCAAGGTAGGAAGAGTGCCCAGTCCCCCTGTTTGTGCATGCAATATATTCTCAGGAAGCAGCCAATCTCATGATTTGCTCTCTCCACTTGGCCATTAGACTGGGGGTGGTAGCTGGACTTGAGACTTACTGATACTCCCAACCTTTCCATGAAACTTGCCCAGAATTGTGAGATGAATTGGGGACCCCAGTCACTGACTATATCTTCAGGGATACCGTAGTATCAGAAAACCTGTTGAAATAACAGCTCGGTGGTCTGAGAAGCTGTGGGGATGCTAGATAAAGGGATGAGTTTCAGAGCTTTTGAGCATTGATCAATAGTTACCATTATGGTGGTATTCCCTTGAGAGGGTGATAAAGTCAGTCGCCAGATGTGACCAGGGTCTTTGCAGAATTGGTAGAGGGCATAACTTGCTGGCAGGGGGGGTTCTTGGGACCTTTGCTTGGGCGCATTCAGAGCATAAGGTGATCAACTGACTGATTTCGGACAACGTGTTTTCCCACCAGTACTTGTTTCTTAACATTTGGTGAGTATGTTGGCTGTTGGGATGTCCAGTGGTGGGAGATGAGTGAGCCCAGGTGATGAGTTGACTGCATAGGTGCTCGGGCACATAGAGAAGACCAGGTGGGAGATGAATGGGGTGGGTTTGGGGCTGAGACTTGCTTATTTCTTTGTCCAGTTCCCAGGTGATGGATTGCATGAAACAGTGCAATGGGATGATGGGCTGACAGCTAGAGTCTTGTTGAGAAGGACTGAAAGTTCTGGATAATGCATCTGCCTTGGTGTTTTTGGAACCTGGATGTAAAGAAATTGAGAAATTGAATTGGGTGAAGAATAATGCCCACCTGGCCTGCCTGGGGTTTAGCCTCTTGGCCTTTCAGAGATACTTGAGGTTCTTGTGGTCCGTGAGGATGACAAAGGGGTGCGTGGCTCCGTCTAATCAATGCTGCCATTCTTCAAGGGCTAATTTAATAGCAAGGAGCTCTCTGTTCCCCACATCATAATTCCTTTCTGCTGAAGTTAATTTAGGGTGTAGCTTCAGTTTCTCCCCAAAGCATTGTGACAGGAAGGATAGCCCCTACCCTGGTGTCTACTTCCACGATGAAAGTCTTAGTGGGGTCAGGGTGTTGGAGTATGGGGGCCAAGGTGAATGTAAGCTTAAGTCAACCAAAGGCTTCCTTGGCCACAGAGTTCCACTGTAGGTGCTTGGGGCTCTTCTTCAACAGTATGGTTAGTGGAGCTGCTAGAGAGTTGAAACCTTGAATGAACCGGCGATAAAAGTTCACGAAGCCTAGGAATTGTTGGAGCTCCTTTACAGACTTAGGTGTAGGCCAAGACATGACAGCTGCTACCTTGGAGGACACTCCTTTGGCACTAATGATATAGCCAAGGAAGGAAATCTTGTGTAGATGAAACTCACACTTATCAGCCTTTACATAGAGGTTGTTCTCTAACAGTCACTTGAGAATGGTTCTGATATGTTCCTGGTGACTCTAGACATCTGAAGAGTAAATCAGGATATCGTCGATATAGGCAATGGCATATTTGCCCAGCATGTCCGGTAGCATGTTGTTGTTGAAGCACTGGAACATGCTGGGTGCTGAAAAAAGGCCATACAGCATGACTCGGTACTCGAAGTGCCCTGCGGTTGTGCTGAAGGCCATCATCCATTCCAAGGCCTTAGTCCACCTCCTCATTTCTCAACAAAAATAAACCAGCTGATGCAGGTGACTTGGAAGGCCAGATGTATCCCTGTTTGAGAGCCTCCTGAATATATTCCTCCATGGCCAACTGTTCCTTTTGGGACAAGGGATAAATACGACCATGTGGAGGAGACATACCTGGCAGTAAGTCGATCGAGCAATCGTACGGCCTGTGAGGAGGTAACCCGTAGGCCTTCCCCTTACTGAAGGCTTCTGCAAGGTCTAAGTCACAATCCAGAATATTGTCTATGGAGTCTGACTGGGGGCTCTCTATGGAGGTAGAAGCTACTCTGATCTGAGGGAGAGAGCAGCAGTTCTGTAAGCATGTGGGTGACCATTGAAGAATTTCCTTGTTTTGCCATGAAATCAATGGCTCATATAGCTGCAGCCAGGGATAGCCAAGGATGAGGTCATGATTGATGGTGGTGGTTACATAGAGTGATATGAATTATTTGGGTAAAGCCCCCATTTGAATCTGTACTGGTTGTGTGTGAGTGGCGACCAGTCCATCGCCTATGGGTCCTCCATCGATGGTCTTGATACGGAGTGCGCTGTGCAGGGGGGGATGGCAGGCAGGTCGAGGTTCTGCATGATGACACTACTGATAAAGCTCCCCTCTGCCCTAGAATCAACAAAAGCAGATAAGACATGAGTGGAGGACCCTACCCTGAGGACTGGGGTAGGACTGGGATGGTAAAGGATTTAGAACAGAATTCTCTCACTGGACTTGTGGAGCTCACAGGCCTCTCTGTTGGGGTCTCTCGGGCTGGTCGTACAGGATATTCCTGGATGCTATGCTCAGGGCTCCCCACAGTAGAAACACAACCCCTCCTTGTGCTGCTTAGCACGTTCAGCGCAGGTTAGATGGGTGCATGAGACCTCAATGGGTGAGCCATCCTCCATAGACTGGGCAGATTTGGTGTTAAAGTGGATAGATGGTCAGCGTTTTAACAATTGGTCGAGTCAAATAGCAAAATCAATGAGGGAGTCCAGAGTGAGGTTCTCATCTCTACAAGCCAGATCACTAATGATCTCTGGACGTAGGCCTTGGCGAAAGACCGCTTTCAGCACTGGATCGTTCCACCCACTGGCATCTGCTAGTGTCCTGAATTCCAAGGCATATCGTCACTGTCAGTTCAAAACCTGCTATGTGACAATTTAGGTCAATTCTCAAGGATGAATTTTTTTCAGAGTTTTATTCAGTTTTTTATGTCTCCTGTAAAAAAAGAAAAATGTCACATAGCAGGTTTTGACCTGACAGTGACGATATTCAGCAACACTTCTGGAGCTTTGGGAACTGGCGAGAAGACTCTCTCCAACCTCTATCTTTTCTGGTTCATGATCAAACACCCTTTTAAACATGGTGAGGAATCGTTCATAGGACTTGGTTTGCTCATGCCCCTTATTCAGCAAAGTACTTTGCCAGAGAGAAAATATATAAATTTTGCGATCTTGTGCTCCTCCGATAAATGTGGCATGGTGGAAAAATACATAGAACACTGCAGTAAAAAAACAAAACAAAAAAACAAACACTTCATGCGATGACGTCTCCAGCAAACTTCTCTGGAGTGGGGAGTTGAAGCGATGGGCTAGGAGGAGGCTCGGAGCATGCTAGGAGGGCCTGCGATATCACAGATGTGAGCTGCGTCATCCGAGTGTTGAGGTTGGCGAGCATCTGTTGATGTTCTCCTAGCAAATGTCCTTGCGTGTTTAAAGCAGTCTGTTTAGGACTACATCCATTACGGTGAAGTATCCTGTGAGAGTGCAGGCACTTACTGATGTATGCACTGAGGAAGCAGATCAGCAGACTGTCAACAAAGCCAAAACGTGTGACTGAAATCAGTACTGGTAAACTAGCGAGGGTCAGGTGATCGGCAAACAACGTGACATGGAAAAGACAGAGTGAAAACAGAGAGAAAATAGCAAAAGGTCAGGAAATGCTAGACAGTGTCAGAAAAGGTACAAGGCTCGGTATGTACTGAAATGGCAAGACGATACTTCGACTGGAGTGGTATGAATGAGCGGCTTAAATAGCAGAAGCGGTAATTAAGGAAATGTGTGACAGCTGTAGTTCAGTAGGCTGGGGACAGAGGGCGCTGTGTGTCATGTGAGTTGTAGTCTTGAGTGTTTGTAGTCTGCTCCTTCACACCAAGATTACTGACAATATGAACACATGGGAAAAAAAAGTCATTACCATGGGGAAAAAAAAAAATCGAAGATCTTTCATGAAAAATAAGGCATGCATCAGGTAATGTATATTTAAAAACACCATTAATACCATTAGTGTGTACACACATGGTAAAGCACTGCAAGTTTAAACAAACAAACAAAAAAAATACGTTGAGCAACGGCTACAATCAAGAAGAAGAAACCTTTGTCACATGCACACGACACCTTAACGATCTTTTGGCTGTTGCAAAAGTAGAAAAGACTTTCAATACACAAATTGTGCATGAATAGTTACTCAAACTTCCTCTGAAAAAAAAAAAGTTGATCCCTGATGACTTAGCATATCAGATCACATGACACTGTTCCATAATTATTGACACCCAGATGATTATTTATATATTAAAAAATAAATATATAATAATAATAATAATAATAATAATAATAATAATAATAATAATAGACAGCACGATGGTGTAGTGGTTAGTGCTGTCACCTCACAGCAAGAAGGTCCAGGTTCGAGCCCCATGGCCGGCGAGGGCCTTTCTGTGCGGAGTTTGCATGT
>JAODVO010000023.1:21423162-21433303 GCA_025400055.1 Notarius lentiginosus
ATACACGTATTTGTAGAGTATCAGAATTTGAAGCATGAAATGTCCCAAAGGGCAGAGACACCTCGGTCGTACGATTGACCCATGAAGTACCTTTACACTGGTTTCTGTTCTCTATATTTTGCGAATTGTAATTTATGTGTCATTGACAACTTGACATTTGTAACAAATGAACACATTTAGTGTGTTCGGAACATGCATGCATGGGGGGAAATAAAATGTTGAATATTACGTCGGCACATACACGCGTTTATATATATATATATATATATATACACACACACACACACACACACACACACACAGTTTCATACATTCATTAACCAGACGACTTAAATGCGTATCATAAAACTGAAACTGTGCCGCTTTCTCACCTCTTTTAAGCCTTTTGCTCGAATCAGTAAAAAAGTATTACCTTCATTGCGTTTGGAAGTGGAAGCAGACATTGAAGAATGATAAACATCTTCTGTTGGATTCTTCAGCTTGGAGTATACATTACCACCTTCTGTTATTTCTGGTTCTTTTTCTGCCTTTTTCTCAGCTTCTAGAGGAAGAAAATGGCAAGTGGTTTCATTGGAAGAAAACTGCACAAAAAATAATTAGGCAGAAGAAAATCACATGCAAAAAAAAAAAACATACAAAAATGGGGGCTATTTTGAAATTTGCTAAGGATTTGGTTTAAGTACCTTATCAGTTCCCAAATGATCTCTTGGTACACAGTGCTGCTTTTCCCCAAAAAAACTTATTTAGGTTTCCTTGATTTTTTTTAAACATTTTGTTGCATCTATTTTGCCTTTCTTTGTATCCTTAAATATCTGCACACTCATACTGTCATTCTGTGCTCACTGTTACTTATATATTCATACTTATTTATATTTACTATTTCATCTTTGCACTATGCACCATATTGCACCAAAAGGGAAAATCCTGTCTGTAATAAACAGCTAAAATCCAGATTCATATATCAGTAATATCAGTTGTAAAATATCTGCACACTCATACTGTCATTCTGTGCACACCGTATACTTTATATTTATTTATCTATTCCATACTTGACTTGCCTGGATTACTTTGCACTATGCACCTATTGCACCATTTTTTTGTGTGTGTGTATACGCTTTTTTATCTGTTATGTACTATGAGAGCTAAGTGAAACCGGAGTCAAATTCCTAGTCTGTGTCCACATACCTGGCAATAAAGTGTTTCTGATTCTGAATTGCTTATCTGACTCCAAAAATATATCTTCTAGTTATTGGTAGAAGTGTATTAACTCCGTGTTCCAATAGCATTTAATTTACAACAGCTTACAGAAGAACTACTGGACAATTAGAGATAAAGTAACAAATAGGTTTATTCTACAAAATGCAGTTACACAATATACAGGAAAATAGAAATGAAGACAGCTTACAGTGTCACGGGCAAAGGATGCACGATGGAAAAATCATCTCTTGGTGGCATGATGGAAAAAATGCACATCTCTGAGGTGTGATGGAAAATGTCTCAATGCTTGATAATAAAAAGCCTTTTACAATGTAAAATGCATCCACTTGTATATCCCTGAGACTCTTTGAAATGGAATGACCAAGTTACCAAATGGAAGAGATGCCATGCATCTTTCATCTGGGTGGACCCAGTTAATAAGATTCTCAAGAATGAGTTTTGTTTAATAATGGAAAGAAGTCTCTAGCATAGACTAGAGAGTATGTAAATGTGGGGGAGAATTGTTCACACAATATAAAATATAAAACCATATACTGAAAATGTTATTTCCTCTACTTGTATGATAGTTATAATATCACCACACTGACAGCTATGAAACATGGATTAGAATGATACCAAATATGCCCACAGAAATATTTTAGTTCAGCATAGTTTAGTTAACCTTAAAGAAATTGCTACCACAATTTATAAATCTACTACAAAGTGAGATGAGCCTGATGAGCTTTAGTGCAAGGGGTTATGTTTTGGTCCATGTTTCAGACAAACTAAATTATTTTTCCCACTGATTCTTTGGGTTTTCCCAAACAAAGGTCTCAAGATCCATGTAGCTCTGCCCACTTGCATTTTTTATTAATTTGCATAATATGCAAAACCTACTTTTGCAAACTACTCCTAGGATATTTGGTCAATATTCATACTCATCAGAGTGTGAACCTCAGTAATTATCAAAAAATGTTCATATTTATAAACAATTTTGATGCCATTGGCCAATCACATTTCAGCAAGCATTAACCCTTTCACCATTGCAGACCACTATTCCAGCCTCACTGTCATAGGCAAATCCCTTCTGGAAAAAGTTACACAGTGGTGAAAGGGTTAATGCTTGCTAAAATGTGATTGGCCGATGGCAGCCAAATTGTAACTTGAACTGTAGGTTTGGGTAAGGACCCATGGGTATGTGATGCAATCTCACTGAAATTGGTCACTAGTGATTTATTTCTTCTTCAGCTTAATTTATCTGCACAAACTCTATGAATCTGCCCACTTAAATTTGAGATAATTTGCATAATTTGCAAAGCCTACTTTTGTGAACTAGTTCTTTCTGGCCTACCTTCATAGAATTGATAAACTATTCTGGACTATGTGAATCTCAATAATTATTCTAAACATGTTGACATTTGTGAAAAATGTGGCTGCTAAATGTTAATCAGTTCTACATTTTGGGGACATGGTCCAGTGAAAGGGGGCAGGGTTAGGTTCAGTTAGTTGTTTCTCAGGAACCAAAAGTCCTTTTAAGCTGAAATTCAGTGTGCTGCATGCCAACAAGCCAATAGCATGCCAATAGCTTCGTTCTGCTAGGAGAGGTTTGTGTATGTGGCTTGTAGACAATTTTAGCTCAAATAAATTAATAACATTTAATAAAATATTTTATTAATTACAAGTTAATAAAATAATCCCATTGTTTTTGATCATTTGATGCACTCTCTGAAAATTTGCCCACAGTTTGAAGCATAAACTGACCAAGCACTCATCTGCTACACTTATAGCTCACTTTAAGTAAGTGCTTGTTCATAATTTACCTGTGGATAAAATCATGAACAACACTTTAAATTATTTTGATCATAATTTTATCCATAAAAAAATTGGTCGTTGAGACCAGCAATATACCTAAATAAGATGCTGTCTCCTCGAATGTCCTCCATGTGAAAAAAAATCTATTGTGGAAAATTAATGTATAAAAACATTAGTTGACTACAGTGAGGTTTGCTTTGATTTAATAAAGATTATATTGTTCATCCATCCATTGAGTTAACTGACCCATTAGAATGTGCAGAATAACATCAAGATCAACGAGAGCTGGCAAGTTAACCACATGTACACTTTTAAAAAAGGGTGCACAACTAGCAACTGTTCTAGATTTGAGAAGAACAAGGTCTCTTATATTTTCTTTTTGTTTCTCTTTGTGACCCATATCAATTTAATGAAAGGGACACACGTTATTTTAGACTAAAAATCATATCATCGTGATTTTGAGCTCTGAACTTATTATGTTAACTCTATAAAGATGTGGATACAGGGAAATTTCAGGAAACCCAACTTTGACCCATGTATACATGTTAGGGCATACATAGTCAAATAACAATGCAAACACTTTACTTTTTCACTTTAAGCCAGGAAAAAGTTCTAATTGTCTGCAAAACTTGATGCAACAAGTTCAGCAGTATTCTAGATTTTTCACAATGTCTTGCTTTTAGGGTAGAAGAATATGCAGAAGGATGAGATGAACAAGCTTTGTCCATTATGGCAGTGAGCAAGGGCAAACAGAAGAAATGTGAAAATTCTTATAGAGAACTTGCCCTTTGGAGACTGTGGAATTTATAAAGACTGGTTTACCAAGAGTGTCATTGGTTGTTATCTGTCATCTGGAGAACATAATTTATTTTTTTTGCAGACATCAACAGTTTATTTCAGTGTTTCTGGTCTGAGAAAATGCGAGCAAAAATGTGAAAAATACAAAAACTGTATATGAATTCAAATTTGAGTTGTGTTCCATCTGCAGAAAAGCTGTCAGGTGTGTGTGTGTGTGTATATATATATATATATATATATATATATTTCTTTTTAATGGAATGTTTCACCTGCACCAGTGTCATATAAACAGTCCTCCCAGTGCTCCCTCTTCCAAAATATTGTACTTTTTTATGACTGTCTTTATGTATGTGCCAACTGAAGTAAAAGAAAAATCAATAATCTTAGAGCTAAGATTAATTATTTAAACCTTTGGGTTCAATGAATACCACTGCATTCTAACTTTCTGATATGAAGGAAAAATTTATGTCAAAAAGACAAACAGTAATTTGTGCTTATTTTGATAAAGCTTAGGAGCAGTGTGGCATGGGATATTTTAAACTTTCTGACACTTGAACTAGAAATAGAGAATGGTAACGTTCTTAATTCTGCTTTTTACTGGCTTTATTAAAAATAGTAAAATTTTTTGTCTTACCAGACTCAATGTCTCCTATTCCAGAACAAGGTTACCACTGAAAGGAAAGTGAAAACTTGTCCATGCTTATCTCTGCAGCAGTGTGTGTCTCTGTGTGCATGAGCATATATCTGTTTGCTTCTGATAGCATGACTCTGGCTAAGCTGTGAGGCTTTGAGAAGCAGAAATGACACTCGATTCCAAGAACTGTCTTTTACACGAAAAAGAGAAAAGAGCAGGGCACATCAAATACTTCTCACAGTCCATACCCATACTTTCTTCATTCTTATCTACTGTCATGCCTTGCTTTATCTGCTCTCTTTTCCCAACCCTCTCTTTTTTCTTTCACAAATATACATATTTCTATACTTGGCCTTTTGCACATAATAGTTAAAAACTCTCTTGGCTGTTTGAAGTGTATTAATTTTGTGTTAAACACAACTCCTCAATTTATTATATTATCTTTGGTGGGTAGTTTGAAGACTATATATTAATTCAGTATCATCCTGTTCTATACATATGCAGGTAGTGTGGAAACCAGGGCTGTGCAAAATTCAGAATTGAATTGAGAATGACTCCTAAATTCCAATTCAATTCTTGAGTTTGAATTAAATTTGAATTGAGGTTGCAAACAGGAAGCAGAATTACAATTCAAATTCGAATTGCAGGAAGTAGAATTGGAATTCCATGAAATTCAAAGAAATTCATAATACATAAGGTGTATTTAACAATGAAGCTTTACAGTATATATTATATGATTGCAACATATTTCATACAGATATTATTGGAAGGACTTTATGTACACAATACATTTTAATCACAGTAAATAGGCTTATTTTTCACCACAAATGAACATTAAAAAGCATAATCTATAAAACAGATAATTAAATTTGTAATAACTTTAAAACTGTGGAAAATGATGGAACAGCACTTCATTTCCCAGAATGCTTTACTTTATCCATGTCTTCAAAATGATTGCCAAACAATTTCAGGACATTTTGTTTGGAATATACTCTGTTGAAATAGGCTAATTGAGGGCCAGAGCCGGTTTGTACATTTGAATTTTGTAATAACAGCAACATGGAAACTGATAACAGACGTAAAAGGACATCTGTACTTGTTCATTTTGGTGAGCCAATTCCCACAAGTGCACCTGGAAACCACAGAGCCATTTGCAAGTACTGCAGCGATCCAGTTTGTGGCTCCATCAAGGCTACTTCAAATTTCAAACGGCATCTCCAAGTAAGATTTGTAATCTTTTTTTATTTTGATAGTCATGGCATGTATCTGTATTGGGGAACTGTTAGTCAAACAGTAATACATTACACTTTACTCACCACTTGAAATATGTAATGCATTACCTTATACATTACTCTCTTCTCAAATAATATCTCATCACACTGTTTCCCACTTGCTAGTGCAAGTCCAAATCATGAATCTTGGCGTATCATGTGAAAGCAAAGTAGTCTTGGAAGCAGGGGTCTGAGCACAGCAAAACACCTGCCACATTCAAATCACAAGACATCAAGGGTTACTGAGCAACTGGGAAGACAGAGGCAGAGAATCCAATAATCTTTGCGCACAGTACAAATGTAATTGAAGTAAAACTTAAAAATTCAACAGTAAATATTATGAAATATGCACTGTGTGTGTGCACTAGTAAATAACTTTTTACTTATGACTCAAATGTTCATTTCATATAGATAATGAAACCAAATCAGTTGTGGAACATATAAACACTTTACTATCATGAAAACTCTTTAGACTTAGAGAATATTGATTGGCTTTTCTTCTTACAGAAGAAAAACCCTGAAATCTTGATGGAGTCTGCAACCAGCAGTGACACAAGCCAACCAAACCAAGATGGAGATGATGGTCATCCTCCAACTGCAACTTCAAGTGCTAAGTGATCAACAACCAATAGACATCAAATGGTTCTGACTGATAGTATTGTTACATTCATTTCGAATGGTCTCCTCCCCCTCTCTACTGTTGAAAATAAGGATTTCATTAATATTTTGCAACTGGCCCAACCCTCATTCACAATGCCCTCCCAAAGAGCTCTCAGCCAGAGCCTTATCCCACAAAGCTCAAATTCTGTAAAAGCACATCAGGCCAATCTGATGGCAAAAGCTGAGCATATTTGCCTGACCATAGATTTATGGTCAAATCGATCAATGAGGTCATTTTTGGGATGACGGGCCATTTCATTGTTGATTTCAATTTGCAGAGCATAATGCTGAGCTGTCAGCATTTTAAAGGGAAACACACAGCTGAAAATATTTGCCAAGTTTATGATGATGTTCTTGAGAATTACAATATTCAGAAAAAGGTGTCATTCATTGTAATTAACAATGCCTCCAGTATGATAAAGGCATTCACTCTGTTTCCACCAGTTCATGTTGAAAGTGAAGAGGATGAGGAGGATGAGACCTATGATCTATGTAGAAGTGGTCAATGTAGAAAAGGAGATTGTGTACTTTCCAACAGAGAGAACATCTTGCTTTGTCCATAGTCTCCAACTAGTAGTATGTGATGCCATAGATGATGCTGCCTCAATAAAAAGCCACCTGGGCAAGGTCCAGAAACTTGTAGCTTTTTGCCATAAACCCACCCATGCTACAGAGGTCCTGGAGGGAATGCACAAACTTCAACCTGCTAACGTCACCCGCTGGAATAGCCAGTTAAAGATGCTGAGGTCAGTCCTTAAAGTTCCAAGTGATATCCTTGCTGAGCTCCACTGCCCCATTCAGCTATCCTCATATGAACTCAAAATCATTCAGGAACTTTGTGAGGTGTTCGAACCCTTTGAGAAAGTCACAGACCGTTGTCAGGCAGAGAAAATGGTAACATCAATCTTTGTAATTCCTTGTGTTAGAGGATTAAAGATTTATGCAATTAAAGATTTGAGGATGACTGGGAACAAGAAATTTGTGTCTACCTTACAAAGCTCACTTGAGAGACGACTTGTAAAATTTGAGGGTATGGAATGCTTTCAGATGGCTGTGACTCTTGATCCAAGATTCAAACTAGACTGGTGTAATGATGAAGAGCAGATCATAATTAAAAATCTCCTCTCTGCAAAAGTTGAATCTGCTTGTCCAAAAGTCAGTGTCACCTCTGACATTATTACTCAAACAAGGAAATGCCCCAGACTCTTTTCCTACATAGAGAATCAATTGACTGCTGTGCCAGTTGACACAGCCTCGCATGAACTCTCTGTATACTTTAGTACACCATGCTTGGCAGAGGATGCTCATCCTTTGATGTTCTGGAAAGAAAACCAAAACAATTTCCCAAACCTAGCTGTGCTTGCATGCAAATATCTTGCAATACCTGCTTCTTCTGCACCTGTTGAGAGGATATTTAGTGTTGCAGGCAAGATATTCAGACCAGAACGATGCAGCCTCAATGATAATACCTTTGAGGAACTTTTGATAATTAGATGCAACAGTGTTACCCTGTAAATTAAGTAATTTATTAAATGACAATTGCATTTACCACAACATTGTGTCATTCGATTATTTTGAAATAAAAATATTGCTAATTATTCAACATGAAGGGAACTTTTGCTTAATTTTAGTGTTTGTACTGCATTTGTAGTATGTAGGGTGTAATTATCTTCATTTGGAAGCAAAATGTATGTTACAAGTAAGACATTCTTACTGATACATGATTATAATGAATTTCTCTGAATTGCAATGAATTTAATTCCACTTCCTGTAAGTAAAATTTAAATTCCAATTCAACATCCTGTGGGGTGGAGCCAATTCAATTCAAATTCATTCATTGAATTGAATTAATTTCTCAAATTCTGAATTTTGCACAGCCCTGGTACATGTATGCAATTTATTAAACTGAACACTTCTGCACGTACATCTGCCTCCCTCGCGTACCTGACAGAATACTTCACCATACAATGGATGTAGTAGAAGTGTTCCAGTATGCGATCCCATGCTGCTTCCAGGTTTCCTTGTCTCAGCCTCTCATGTCAAATTTTCGTCTAAAGTCTGACTGGAGACCCCCGACAATCTACTATGGAATGTATCACCCTATGGGATTCAGTCTGCAGTGTGATCTCTTCTATAAGAACCTCCAAGAGCCCAAGCCACCAGAACCCATCTGGGTAATCTTCATACTAACATTCATTGCTGGACAAGCACGAAGATGAGTGGACTACTTGATTCGGGTTGAACACCCGTGCCTTCGAAACTCACAGATTTTCTTGGCCATGCTCAAGTTTATTTTTGAGTCATTAGAAAAGGAGGAACCCCATGAAAAATTTTGGGGAGGGGCAGTCATGCCAGTGGCCAACTCAGCTGAGGAGGCTGTCACTCCAGAGTTCCCTCCAGTGGCTGACACAGCCGAGGAGGCCATCACTCCTGAGCCCCTCTTGGAGGCTGTCTCTATTGAGCTGGTTTCTCAGCCAGAACCAGCACCTGAATCCATGCTTGAACCTGAGCTAGTGCCAGCATCTGTTCCCATGCCAGCATCTGTTCCCATGCCAGAGTTGGAACCAGCTTCAGAACCTGTGCCAGAGGCAGAGCCGGAATCAGTGCCAGTGTCTGCTCCTGTGCCAGAGGTGGAGCCAGAGTCAGCGCCAGTGTCTGCTCCTGTGCCAGAGGCAGAGCAGAGTCAGCGTCAGTGTCTGCTCCTGTGCCAGAGCCTGCATCAGAGCCTGCGTCAGGGCCTACTCCAGTGCCAGAGCCTGTGTCAGGGCCAGCATCAGTGCCTACTCCAGAGCCAGCACCAGAGCCAGCACCAGAGCCAGTGCCAGAGCCTGTGTCAGTGTCTGCGACAGAGCCAGCGACAGAGCTAGCATCAGAACTTGTGTCAGAGTCAGCGCCAGAGTTAAGGCCAGAACCTGAGCCTGTTCCTGAACCTGTGTCAGAGGATGTCAGAATGACCTCTGCCTCACCCGGCCAGGAGGACATCTGCATCGTCCTGCCACTGCCCGGCCAGGAAGATGTCTGCGTCATTCCGTCACCAGGTCCTAACCTGAACCAAAGCAGTGCGCTGACAGAGTTTGAGCCCAGCCATATGTCCAAGCCAGTTCCAGAACTCCAGCCTGAGTCATCTCCTGAGCTGGAGCCAAAGTCATCACTGAAGCTCAACTCATCTACAGTGACCAAATCCAGCCTGGAGCTTGAGGCCACCTTCAGTCCTGGATCCGAGCCTAGTCAAAGATTCAAGTCAGGTCTGGAGTCTGAGCATGATTCCAGCCCAGAGTCCAAGTCAAGTCCCAAGGTCAAGCCTACTCCTAGCCGAGAACCGAAGTCGTGTCCAGAGCCTGAGCCCGATCCCTCACCAGGGCCAAGTATGATGGATTTTCACTCCTGGAGGGAGCTCTTTGTAAGGGGGTCCTGTTAGTCCTGTGTGCTGTGGCACATGCACCTGAAGGCACACCTCGGGCTGTGTACACACTGAGTGGACTCCAGCACGCGCGCTGTGAACAAGGTGCACCTGTTCTCAATTAGAGAACTACATGTTTGCCTATTTAAAAACTGCGCTGATGCAGTAGCATCGCAAAGTATTAGACTACGTTAAGTATGCATTACCAAGCCTTTCCACCCGTGTTCTTGTTTTCCTGGTTTCTTGATTCTTGTGCCTTGTTCTCGTTCTTGCTCTCATTTTACCTTTGATGTACCGTATTTTCTGCACCATAAGGCGCACCGGATTATAAGACGCAGTCTCAATTATGGCGCCCATTTCTGTACTTAA